>JAEPRB010000051.1:0-201998 GCA_016758965.1 Circinella minor
CTATCAGCTTGTGTGACTTTGTTTTTATTATGGTGCACGATAGTGCACTATTAATTGCTGTGACTTAGTTTTTTATGGTGCACGATGGGGGGTGCGAAAAGTGGTGCACGACTTTTAGCAGGTCCCATCAATGAGCATTGCTGTTGTACTTGAAATTGTTTCCAGTCCACCCATAATACCAAGTGCATATTCAACTTGGCGTTTTTTACTGTATCGTGGCATAACTGTAAATGATATAGAATAGTTGTTTTATCAAAGTAAAAAGAAAAATAAAGAAAAAATAAAAAGAAAAAGAAAAGAAAAGAAAAAAAATGAAAAACGATGAAAAATGATGAAAAAATGCATAACTGAGTACCCCAATTTATGTAAATGAAATGGAATCCGAATTTGGTAATCATTAAATTTCCATCCCATTTCAAAATTTCCATTTTATAATTGAATACCCCTACTATTAGTTTAAATTCAACGTTTCACGAATTTCCAAATAAAAAATATTTTCTTCATAATTGTTACACTTATCCCTCGCGAACCTCGCGAACATCGTGAACCTCGCGGATCTCGGGATTATAATTTATTCAACTTCCAAATAAAAAATATTTTCTTCATAATTGTTACACTAGCCCTCGCGAGCCTCGCGAACCTCGCGAATCTATATCATATTTGGAAATTCGTGTCACAATAATCCTCGCGAACCTCGCGAACTTTGCGAATATTTCCTATGGTGTCAACCTTTTTTATTTCATGCTTGGTAGTGGAATAATCGCACTAAACTTTATTTATTTCATGTTTGGTTACTAAATATTCACTGATTGTTATATCAATCGATATTAATAAAATAAAAGAGACAGTACGTAATAAATCAACGTGACCCAAAAGAACAATAATTGAACTGAAGTTTATTATAATAGTAGATTATCACTATTTATATTAAATCCTAATCAATGGCCAGATACGTATATCAATATGCATGTATGAAACAATGATAGTCTTCCGATTTGTTAATGACGATGAATAATGACGATGGTATATGTGAACATTATGTCCTACGTATATGTTTTGCCATTGATAAAATAATATATCAACGCAGCTGTCAAATAGTATCAATAAAGAAGACAGACTTCTTTAATATTACATAAGAGTCATTGAAACATACCGTGAAATACCAAAATGTCAGTGAAACATATTTGAAGTATGCTGTATTTAAATATACATATAATATTAAATGACCGTTATTATGAAGCCATTGTACGTTGGATACAACACATTGGTAATATGTGTTCCTTTAATCCCAATATTGATTTATAAGTGCTAAACAGCCTATGAAAAATGATTAGTAGATTATTTTTTGCATTGTGAGAGTAGGTATATGTATGCTGATATGGATAAGTTTACATATATACATTTTTGTATATAGTTAGGACATAGCGTGTTTGGTAATATTATATTAAAAGAACACCAAAACGCTGTTACATTTTTTATGTGAAATAACAAAAATAAAAGAGTTCATGCATTTTTGCATGAAAAATGCCCAAAAATAAAAAAAAACACTAAAAAAAAAACTCTTAAATTATTTTTATAGTACAAATATACAAGCAGAGTCTGTGATTTAATATTTTTGTGGCCATGCACCAAAAAAAAAACTACACTCTTTACAAAAAATGTATTTTACCACAGCTGCTAGGGTTGCCCTAACAGATAGCAGATAACAGATAACAGCTGCAGATCGTCAACGGCACAAAGTCTCATCTTAATATCATTTATCTTATACTCATAATTCACACAGTTATGACAAATATAAATCCCACGTACAGTCATATACATATATTGATATATCCCATTGATAATAAGATTTCATATAAATAAAGATAAAATTTTATTTTGTTCTTTTGAGTCTCATTGAGTTTTTTACGTACGTCCCTTTTATTTATTCCAATTTCCATTGATATAACGCCGATCTGAAAGAAAAACAACACGTGCGTTTATATACTCGATTGATTGTTTTAAAATGAAACTGAAGGTTAAAAATAATCCGTATGTATATATAAAACTGGTTGATAAAACTGTTCTTTTTTGAGCTTCTGACTATTGACTGGATAATGAAAAATTAGTGACTTTTCAATAACTTTACTAATGAACGAATTTTCATTTGCGAAACCAAAAAATATATAATATTTTTAATCACAAGCCACTGTGTTTTACATAAATTTATGTATCAAAAAAAAATATGTAATTAAAGAGGAGGTGTAAAGAAATTGGAATAAAAATATCGTAGAAAAAAAAGAGATAAATACTTAAATACCAAATAATGATGATAATAGTAGTATTATATGCATAATGGGGGTATTACAACAAAAATCGTAGTATTGTATAAGCATAAAAAGTAATAAGAAGGATAATAGTTATAAAAAAGAGCGCGTTATTTATATGTGTCTGTGCGTGAGTGTGTGTGAGTGTGTAGTGTGTGTGTAGTGTATCTAAGGTAAAAAAATAAATGCTTATGCGTAATAATAACATATGTGTTCATAATTGTGATATGTTCACATGTATGTGCGCGTTAAAGTATGTTTAGAAAGTAAGAACAATAATAATAATAATAATAATGTACTATATATGTTGTTGTTTCTGTGCGTCATGTCGAAGCCAAATATACAGAAGAGAAGAAAAAAGAAAACGTAGAAAAATATAACAGGAGGAATAAAAAAAGATTTTGAAAGGGAAAGAGAGAAAGTATAGTATCGTCATAGCAAGGCGTCTAATTGGGAGCAGATCGACATGTCATTACTTGAAAATAAAGTTGTATTTAGAAAGATGGCGCATGGTGGTGCTGTTTCTTATGAATAGGATTGGCAATTTTTGTTGACCGTAATTCACATTCTTTCCAAGATCGACCACCGACTTCCTCAGCAACAGTCTTCCAAGCTTTTTTAAAGAGTCGAGAATTTTTTCGTATAGCAAGTATCAATAATTTGTCCTCAGCATTAGTCCATTCACGTTGTTCTATAGCCTTGCTTTGGAGTGTCTTATAACGCCCCCAGCAACAACCTCGGGATCGATGGGGGAGGTAAGTAGCGGAGATCATAGCCCATGAGAGGCCCTGGTTGTATCCCTGCTCCAAAAGGTAATCTTCCTCGAGTGTCCATGGTGTACGAGTTTGTGATGTTGATCTTTCCTTATTATCATGGGCTGGTCGGTTGTGTTGTTGTTCTTGTTGTTGTTGTTGTTGTGGGAGTTGAAAAACATTGGTGAGATAAGGTGAAGCAGTTGTAGGTGAAGTAGGTGAGGATGGAGAAGAAAAGTAACTCAAAGTTGGACTTCCAGCTGCTGAATAAGATGAAATAGTAGACCAAGTCATTGGTGATTTGGGTACTTCAACGATTTTGTCCTTGACACTGTTGGTTTCAAACATGTATTGTTGATGTTGATGTTCAGTATTAAGTAAGTTTTTAATATCCATTTTCTAAAAAAGTTGTTATTATTATTAAGGAAGTAAGAATGTGTTATAAAAAAAGCCGCAAGACTTAGTAACTAGAAAATGAAGCGAAGAATATTTTAAAATGTGTTTAAACAAACATATCTTTTATATAGTTTTCTAAAAAAAAAAAAAAAAGTAGAGCCCCGTTCCTTATATAACTTATACTCCTTGGCTTTATTATTATTGTTTTACTCACATTGCATAAAATGTCAACATAAGGGTCAATATAAGAAACAAAAAGGGGGGGATTCAAGCAGGAGGTGAAGCGTGGAACCTGTAATTTGATAGTTTTCATAATGATCGGATCGGAATACAGACAGTAAAAATAGTAGTCCTATAGATGACTTTTACGTATCGACTTCTCTCCCTTTATCATTATTATTATTATTTCTAAAAGTAGCTTTACCCCTGAGATATTTTTCTTTGTATTAATCTGCGTCATGTCATTTCCTTTTTATAGTTTTGTCATCATTTAATAACTTTTTTTTCTTTATTGACGTAGGTATTCATCCTTATTTTTGAATCATCTTTTTATTTCAATCTCCTTGCTTGAATAAATGTCACAGTAAACTTTATATTTATTATTTTATACAAGTTATAATGTTGTTTTTATAGAAGCTAAAAATATTTTGTGTTATGAAAAATAATAGTGGTCTGTTCTTTTTATGAAAGTCAGTCTGTCCATTCGTTATATGGAAAGCAAGAAAAAAAAGATACGTAATGACCCTAAAAGAACTGTTCGAAGCCAACAAGCCTGGGGTCAAGTTGTTTTGCTGTTTGTTTGTTTGTTTTCATTAAACTCCTTGTGTAGTCGCAATAATAAAAAATAAGTAGGGGGGGGGGATCTCTTGCTGAAATTACTTTAAAAGGAAGTGTTATATGTTTTTATTTAATTTTTCATTCCCTTTTCTTCTCCTCTTTTTATTTATTTATTTTATATTTTTTTTTGTAAGCTATGAAACGTGGTGAATAGATAATCAACGTGGAGATGCATGCAAGTCAAATGGGTATGTATTTGTTCCAGTAAAGTAAAAGAAAGGGTCCATGCTTTTTTTTAGGAGAAAGAACAAAAGAAAACTCAGGGAAATAATGATCTGACTACACTTTTAGTAAGACCGCCATTATTTCTATGCGAATAGATATGTACATATAAGTATAGACGCAAAGATATAGTCTACTTTGTTTGTTTTTGTCAATTAGGATATCAGAATCTGTCCTTCAATTTTTAACTTTTAAACTACAAGTGATCGCCATCATGCAGTAAAAAATGTTGTCTTCCTTTTGTTTTAGTGGTACAAACATTATATTAGTAACCTAAAAAAAAATTAAATATATTTCAATGATTATGATATATAAAATAATTCAAATTCTTAAAAATGACTAGTACTGAACCAATTTTATAATATACACTATTTTACATTGTATATCACAAAAGAATAGAGAGGGGATAATAGTTTATGATATAGTTTTTTCCAATCAAACTGCAAAGTGATGAATTAGATAACAAATTATCATCGTCTCTCTCTGTGTGAAATATATCCAATTTATTACTTTATTATAATTTGAATGTCGCGCGAAAAGATTATTAATATAATCGGAAAAGAGCCAAACAAATAAAAAAGGGGAGGGGGTTACGTGAGATAACAAGAGATTTGATTATGAAAAAAAAAAAAAGAGGGTACATTTTAACGTGGATATAATAGCAATAATAGTATTTCACTCACGAGGCATCTCCTTTGAAATCCACGTAAAACATAAAATAATAATAGCTCCTACTATATTCTCTTTTATTACCTCATCATATTCTCCCTTCATGTATAATATAAATTTTATCCATCTTACAGACACTCTAAAATTATTGATACCTTATGATTACCATAAATGGATATACTATTAAACAATATCGTAGCAACAGATAACTTTAGTTTACTAAACTGAATCGTCAACATTTTTAAAAAAGTAAAAGAAATCATTTTAATTATTTAACTAGATGCTTTATGTGTACAAAAGAAAGAAAGAAATGTATAAAAAAAATATGCAAAAAGAATTATCATTTTGTGTGTGTGTTTGTTTGTTTGTTTGAATTTTCGTGCAACAACCTAAAATCTAGGTAATGTAAATGTATATAATGGTGTGTGGGTGTGGGTGTGGGTGTGGGTGGGTGTTGTTTAATGGTGTATTATATGTGTTATATTTTCCCTAGTAATTACTTTACAACTCTTTAACTTCTCCATTGTGATAACAAGAAATTAATTGAACTCGGAATTCTGCAAGTTGATGATAAAACAATTTCTAACAAAAAAAACAAAATATTAGTTTAATTTTTACTGCCCTGATTTTTTCATATCATTATATATCCTCCCCTCTCCACATATTATATATTTATCACTTACAAGAAGATGTGCTTGATTTGTGGAAAGAGTATCACCTTCTTTACAAATTGTATAAGGAATAGGCAAAGTAACAATACCATTCTTAAGTGTAGTAGGCATACCCAATTGTCGAAGCAATGGTTCCATGTTGTGTGGCATAGGATCAGCACCTCTTTGTACTGGTCCTTCTGGTAAACTAACTGTTTGTGTAGCAATACCACCAGATCTTGCATAATCAGGTTGTGTATAATCATTGAAATATTTAACAACTTCATCATAAGACTTATTTGTGAACAATAAACCAACTTCATTTCGCAATTCCTATATGATTCACAATAAAAAACTAATTTTAGAAACGAGATAGAATCTCACCCCCACCCAAATCCATTCTTTTTTCTCCTTATGGTTATTATAATATTACCTTTGCAATCTTGGATACACCTTCTTTATATTCTTCTTCTGGAGTAGTACCAAGAGCCTTAGCCATAACTCGGTTCTTACCATAAAAGAAACGAGAAGTTTTTAATTCATTGCGAACTTCTTTCAAAAATGTGTTACGCATGTCTTTGACAGAAAAAACCCAAATATAATCGTATTTATCACAACATTCATGAATCTAAATAAAAAGATTCTCTAAAATAAGTATATAGATCTCCTTTTTTTTTAAAAAAAAAAAAAAAAAGCTGTCAAATATATATAATAAGAAAAACTTACTTCTTCGATCAACTTTTCTTTTCCTTCGTGACCTTTCTTTTCCGTTCGGGTTAAAGATACTATACATATAAATGATAATATTAGTATGTTATTTTAGTTAAAACAATAAAGTTTGTTAATTGACATTTACCGACTGTGGATCTTTTGGACTTGGGCATTGTTAAAAAAAAAGGTGTATGTGTTAAAGCAGGAGAGTTGTAAGCCACCTTTTTGAGTTGCATTTTTTTTTTTTTTGATTTCAATGTCGGACTTGTAAAAAGTCGCTTGTGCGACTATTTAAACCATTTAGTGTTAAGTTGATTTAGATTATATTTTATTGGACAATATATTAAAATATTAATGGAGTAAAGATATTCACCTTTATTTTAATGACAAAAAAGAAATAATAACAAAGTGAATAAAAAGAATGAAAAGGGTAGCAAACAATTATGTTATTATTCAATAATTTATAGTGTTATAGTTATCAAGCTAGTTGTTATGCATATTTTATCATATCTTACCATTGAGTTCATTATACATCATTTACTTAAACAATACTTAGAGAGTGTACATTATTAAGTCATTCTTTTTTTTTAGTAGTGATTAGCAGAAAACAAACAGGAAGTAGTTAAAATACCCGCTTTGATAATCAAAATGATAAAAAAAAATTAAGCTATCAAACAGTGTATTATCTGAAGACATTATCGCTAAAGATAGCTAGAAAAAATTGAAAAACTGGGAATTTCGAAAAGATCGTAAAAAAAAAAACGCGAAAACATCTTTGATTAGAAGGAAGTTCGTGTTGTCGCGTTATGAATCCAAAAAAATAAAAATAAAAAGTTCAGACACGTTCCTGAAGATTTTTCGTATTTTCGGTTCGTTCCTTTCTACATCAATGAATAACGACGAATATTACGATATAGACTCCATTCTAGCAGAACATTCTGTATGTAATCCTGAAAGTCAAAAAGAAAAGACTTAATATATTTATATATTTTCTTTGTTTGAATGATGTATAAAACTAAAAAGCTGATGCTTTCCTTTTTTCTTTATTAGAAAATACCATGTATATTCCTTCATGACATTGATGCTTCTGTAAATTTATCAGGAGACGGTAACGAGGTAAAACTAAAAAGAATAATAAACTTGAAAATTATCTAGGAAATGATTAATAATAAAAATAATAATAAAAAAAGATTGCAGCCAATTCGCGTGTCGAATTGCCTTTCTGGATGGCGAAAGTGCTTGCACAATACAGGTAACGAAAGATAAAAAAAAGAAGAACCAGTTATGCTTTGAAAAATACACCCATATAGAAACATCAAAATATGAATAATAAGTTAAAAGAATGTTGACTAAAATATGAATTTTAGGCTTCCAAATGGCGAGTAAGTTGATTTCTATATTTATTTGAATTAATAAGTTTTGAGACAAAAGTAAGTAAACATTAAATAATATTGAAATTAATTTATATAGGAATTTAGTGACCATAGAATTACCTAGAGCATACGGTACACGTGTAAGAAATTCATTAGATGCAAGCCCAACTAGTATTGACTTTCGACAAGTATCTCCATATTTTTATCAATTCGGTACAAAATTATATGATTTAATTATCGATGATCAACTTCCAGCAACACTAGAAAAAGCATTTAAAGCAAGACTTAAAGAAATTATGAATATCTCATTAACTGGTTCAACGAATGTGGGACAAGATTTTTTACAAAAATTGGATGAAACAGAAAAAGAATGTAAGCTTTCTTCTTCTTTTTTTTTTGGGGGGGGGGGAGGAGGAAAGAAGTATTGGTTGATATGGATTGTTGGTAACAACAATGGGCTGTGGTTTCGTGTGGTGATAATAAAGGTAAAACGGCAAATAAATAAATAAAAAATGTGTGACCCATTGATCCACTGATTATTATTATTACAGTGTTTAAGGCAGGCCAAGAAAGTACAGCAGAATTAAGAAAGTGGCGCCACCGAAGACGGCAACAACTTAAACCAGTTTCTTTGGGTCATCGGATATCCTCTCAATCTTCTATCAGTTAATATAACCTTTCCCTTTCCCTTTCCCTTTCTCTCTCTCTCTTTCTCTCTCTCTCTGTCTCTTATCAGATCCTAAGTAACACCAATCCTCATTATACATTCATCCTATACACCCTTTCAAACATATTTGTCTATATTTGCATACACCATAAAACACCTATACGCCTTTTTTATTACATCTCTTTATTATATATTATACATAAACAAGGCATAATATATAAAATAATTCAAGCTAATTAAAAACAGTCCCAACTGTACATATTATACATCTTTCATTTGACAAAGGAATCTACCCTATTTTATTACATAAATACAGTTCGGTTCGCCGACTGAAACAAAAAAAAAACACGAACTACTCCCTTTTATATTTTTATCCTTTCCTTTTCTTTTTTTTTTAACAAAATAAAGGAGAAAGGGAAAAAAAAAACATGGCAGATTCTGGAACGGAATCGGGAACATCGTCACCAACAGCAACAGAAACAAACAATCCGAAACTTTGTATACGAACCTATAGACCTACCGATCGTGAGCATGTCGACTATTTATTTTACAGCACTTATTTTGCACTTGTTCCCGAAGGTGTAAAACGAAAACTATTATCACCAACAGTATGGGTTCTTTGGGTTGGTGTCTATGCTTATTTACTTACCATAGTACCCGTTTTATTACATGGAATGAACATGCCAAGTTGGGTAGACATTGCATTACGCATCTTTTTCACGGTCAGTTGGGCCCTTGTTGGCTTTTCAGCACTTTTCTTTTATACTGATCGTTTTGAAACTGTGGACCGAATTGAGGCTATCAGACGAAACGATTTAAGTGACCCAGAAATTTATTATCTCAACTATAATAAATATGAAAAAGTGATCACCACTTCACCAGAACATACAGAAGACGAAGCACCTAGAAAACAAGGAGAATCCTCATCATCATTATCAACAGCAACAACGACAACGACAAAAGATAACAACGATAATGACGGAGATAGTGATAAGAAGAAAAAAAAGAAAAAAAAGAAACGCGTTACTTTTGACAAGGATACAAAACCAGCAACAGAACTTGTACGCGAATTATTACCTGAGGATGAACGAACACCAAGTCATTTCTGGATATTGGAAGCTGATGGCGTACTTTGCGGTATAATAGGTCTAGCTTGTTACAATAAACCGGTGATAGATTCAAGGCCACATATGGGACCTACTTGGCAACGTTTGGGTCGTTGGTTATGTGATCGTTATGGATTTTCAATGCCCAGGATGCTTGAAGCATCAGTGCCAACAGAACCATCCATATTTGAAGAAGCAACACCTCCTCATACAGCACTATTACAACGTATGACAGTAAAGTATCAATTTCAAGGATGTGGTCTAAGTTCCATATTGATCAATCGAGCTATGATTTGGGCAAATGATCATAATATTCAAACCATTCATGCCGTAACCAATGAATTACAAGGAACAGCAGCTGATATCTTACAAAAACGTCATGGATTCAAATTAGTTAAAAAGGTCAGAAAAGGCTGGTTTGGACAATATGAAGCTCATTGGACATGTAATGTAAATACTTGGATGGAAAAAAATCAGCAACAACAACAGCAAAAGCAACAATAAATAAAGATAAATAAGATATAAAAAAAACAATAGAATACGTACAAAAAACATGTTAAATGATATATAAAAATCGAATTATGCGGGGATGGAGGGGGTATTCATCTCTCTTTTTTGATTATTTTTTTTTTGATTGTAACTTAGTATGTGTTTTGAGTGTGTGTGTGTGCGGAAACAAAGAAATGTAAAAACTGGTGAGTGAATGCAAAAAAGAAAGAACGAATGGTCTATGTAGAATAATAGATGTATAAAAAAATGTGCGTTGTGTGCTTGGAGTTTGAGTGTATTTTTGAGTGTGTATATATAATGTATGTGTATATAGGTAGTTTTGTTTGCTTGATTGTGTGAGCGGAGAGTGATATAGTAAGATATGGAGGAACAAAAAGGATAGAGAAAAGAAAAAGGTAAAAAATGAAAATTATTATTATGAATATTAATGAATTAAATACGCCATAGTACCACTTTCATCAGTTGTTTGAAAATCAGAGGCGTAATCTAATATCCATTGTCGATCTGCGATGATGTCTTGTCTAGTGGGGTCTATATCCGTGAAAAGGAAAGCATAACGCGCCATACGTGCCAATGGTGCCAATTGTGCCTTGACATGAGGTGAGCTTGTTGCATGTTTCTTCAAATGTGCCACAACCGCATGTGATATCCGTCCGAAATTCTTGCCTGTATAATGCCAAATATCTTTGGCAACGCCTGTGTTTTGAATACCTCGGGCAAGCATCGTCCAGTATTGAAGATTGAGCGTTTCAAATTGAAGCAAAAGTGAACCAGGATCGTTACCAGAAGTTGTAGTTCCAGAAGAAGATAATGATTGTAATCGAGTTTGAACAGAAGCATCTTGATAAGGTTGGGAACCATCCGCTAAAAATTGTTTACCAATTCGCATACGACAACGATTCGCTACCCGAAGCAATAATTTAACATCGTCTGTGAAGGCAGCAAGTGCGGTAACCTGAAGATCGTACAAAACCCCACGATGATCTGTCATCTGTGCAAGATGGATCCCAGTCGGTGAAGTAACCAAAAATTCCAAAACTTCAGCAATCGTTGCCTGTAATTCAATGTATTCCTTGTGAGTCAGCATTTGTGTCCGACGTAACAGTCGCATCGAATCGAGCAATGCTGTAATATCCGTCTTTGTGAGATCCGAGGCATTGATGATTCGATTCGAATTGTATTTTGGTACGACTCGGGGGACCCGACTAAGACTAGGGAACGAATACCCTTGGTCTGACAAAAAGTCGAGTAAATGTGTATTGTCTGGAATCATTCGTGCAGAGCTGTATTCATCTTGGTCTTCCAATGCAAATTCGTTTAAGAAATAGACCCGCACCAAATTTGCTGCCCATCGTCCGTATTTTTCACTTCCCAAGAAATAGTTAGCCAATGTCAATGTAGTTACATTTTGAGATAATGGACCTAAATAAGAAGATGCATCTTCTTTTGCAAACGACAAGGGTAATTCTTCAGGTCCTGTTGAGTCCATATCATCAGTTACAGACATGGGCGCGAGTCGTTCCTGGGTCTCGTGCAAAATGGTATCGGCACGATTTTCCAACTCCTCCATCATGTTCATCACCTCTTTGTCCTTGCTCCAATAAGCTTGTCGTATACCGGCCATTTCGGTTTCGTTATAAAGAAACAAACGATCTTGTCTAAATGTACGTCGTGCAATACGTTCGTCTAACCCATCCAACGATGACTGAATAGCCAGAAGTCGGTTGAACGCACGAATCGATGATGCTTCCTTTTTATTTTCCTCTTGCTTTGGATTACCCGAAAAAAGTCGAAATACCCATCCTATCGTACGAAAGTTTCCTTTGTCTTTACTATAAGGTCGCTCCATTGGTTCCCAAGCGACTGTTGGTTTGTTAAGTCGACGATCTTCTTTTGCACCTAATCGCCACAACAACTCCAACTAAAAGAAAAAAAAAGGGATGGAATATAATAATAAAATAAGTTAATTGAATTTATTTTATTAGTTCACTCGATTAAAAAAAAATATTAATTAATTAGTATGTGTACATTCCACCAATGTATATATATATATATATATTACCTTACTACGGCGCCCGTATCGCATATTTAAATTATATTCTTCTGTTGAATCGTAACGGAATATAATTTGAGGTTCTTCGTGTATTTTGGGTCGTTCATCTTGATTATTTAATAAAACTGAGTTGTTTAATAAACGTGTCATTGGTACAATAAAATATTTTGTTTCAGCACCATGTCGATCCAGCTGTGATTTGATTTCGTTAAAAGCATTATGGCTTAAATAACAGTTGCCATCAAAAGGCATAATCCAACGTGCGTTACTAATCGATCGTCCATGTTGTATAGCTGTATTACGTCCTCCATTCTATTTATAATTTTCATATTTATACAAAAAGAGAAAAAAAAAAGTTAGTTAAAAATCGAATTCAATAAAAGGGGACTCTACAAAAGAAAAAAGAAGCAAGAATAATATAAAATTAAACTTACATTATTCATTGCGTAAAGGTTCTTATCATGATAAGTATAATCCAACGCTCGTAACTTTGCAACTTTTGAAAGCCGGCGATAATCATCAGAATGTAAAAAGTCAGGTTCCGTAAAATGTTCGAGTCTAAAATCTATTTGTTTATATTCCTCTTCAACAAATGGTACACGAATATATTCCATATTGTATTTTTCTAATAAACGAACGACGGCTGCTTCACTGGAAGGATCTGAAATACGGTTTAATAAAAAGATCTTGCGCAAGTTAGGAAATGAAGGCTCATGCTCCAGAATAAAATGAAGATTCGACAGCGTCTGGCCCTCTTTGTGTCGTGGAGGGAGGTCATTTCCGATGATGCGATACAGAAGCAGTTGGTCACGTTGTGGTTCTGCAGTGATAGCACCGCCAGCGAGCGGTGAAGAAGACAATGACGATGCGGTTTTTGCAAAGTTGAAAAAGGGTATGTATCCAAAAATAAAAATAAATAAAAGAAGTCCAGCACCAAGAAGAGCAACTCTACCCCAGCGCGTTCGTTGGCGACGGTATTTTCGACTATTGCCATTATTATTATTGTATTGAAAGAACCGTCGAGGCTCTAACACTTTGTCCTTGATAGAAAAATAGGACCCTCCACTACTTGGTGTTCGTTTGCTGCTATCTCGTCGCGGTGGATAACCGAGATCCACAGTAATGTCAGACAGATGAGAACTTAAGTTACCCATTCTGCGTTGTGTTGTATTTTGAAAATCGTGTGGTTTTTTGTTGACGGGCGATGGCGGTGGGGAAGCGGAAGAAGATGATCGTGCAACGTCTACATCATGTTTTATATATGGAGAAAACATAATGTAGAGAGGCTAAACAAAGTTTGGTTTATTGTGAGGAGGGACAAGATTTTTTTCTTTTTTTTTTTTTTTTTGCTGTATATAATTATATATTGTGCTGTTTTTGGGGGGAGGAGGACAAAGAAAAGGCGCAAGTAGTTTTTAAAAAAAAAGAGAGAAAGAGAGAGAGAGAAAGACAGAGGAAAAGGACTCACAATGCACTTCGGTGAAACAAGGTCACATCCAGGTAAGATCCAGCCTTTATTTTTTTAAAAACTTGATTATAAAGAAAGCCCCGCCATAATTATTACTGCGCCTATATTTTTGTTCCTTATTTATTGTTCTCTTTAGAGGGGCAAGAAACTGATCATTTCATTATATCATGTATCATGGTAACAGCTCTATAAGGAGCTTTTTATTATTGTCATGGAAATATATCATTTTTATTATCCTATATATATATCAAAGTAAGGTTGGAACAACCAACATAGAAAAAAAAAGCCCAAACATTTATGAATAAAGGAATAAGTAAAGGAAGAAATCTAACTAAAAATGGTCAAGGATCTACCGGGCGAGTAACAACTCTTGGTGTGAATATCCGTTTCTCAAAACATTCTAACTAGAACGAAAAATCGGACCTCTTTTTTAGTAATTATTTGTATTTGTGGTCTTTCTCCCGTAGTTTGCAGCTGATATATGTAAATAAGAGTCTTTTATATAATAACATTAACGTTGATGAACTATTTTTAGATGGTAATATTGTGATTGCCTGGTTCTTTATTTTGAGAGTGAAAGTAAAGCGTATTTTTATTTTAAATATATCTTATTTTAGGCATATAACATATACCTTGTTGCTTTTGTAGATCTTAAAAGAATTCTCAGAAAAAAAAGGGTAATAATAACCAATTTTTGGATTAACTGGCGGGGAAGTGTCAATGATAGGGATAAAAAAAATTAAAAGCTTGCCAAGGAATTCAAGTGAAACACAGAAGAGGACCTATTGATTCAGGCCAAAAAAAAGTAGTACTAGATTAAATATACTATACTCTACTGTATTATACTATTTACTATTTAACGTAATATAGTCCAATATTTGTTGCTTCTTACACGGCGAAAGCTCCGGTTAAAAAGAAAAAGAGCTCAAAATCTCCAGAAAAAAAAAAGTAGTTACACGCTTTAAAAAAAAAAAATCTAAGCCCGCTTTTCTACTTCCAAAATCAGGCTGATATTTTTTTTTATAATACCCGGTAAAATTAGTAAAATATTTGCTTATGCTGCTAAGCATCACGAGTCAGTGAGTACGTACTGGCTCATTGTAAAAACTTTTCTTTATCCACATTTAGGCACTTGAGAGTTTATTACTGTTTTTGCTCAATAAAGAAGTCGTTTGTTTGATTTACATATAGAAATATAACATTATAATTGGCTCTTTTCTTTCTTTTAAGGCAAAACAAAAGCCATGTAATACTTTGATCCGATTTTTTTTTTTTGCGTAAGACTAGTGCTATATTTTAACCTGGGTGAAACGCAACAAATAATATAGTGGCTGAATGGCGCATAAACTTGTTTCTGTCGCAAATGGCAAATTAACCTTTTTTACACATAGGAAAAGAATGTGAAAGGAAAAGTTAATAAAATGTGTCACCGCATATTTTTATCCCAACTTATGTGTAAAAAAATTCATTCTTTTCGCATTCACCAAAAAATAGCCAACATATATATTATTCGGAAAGAAGAAGATAATGATGATCATTATCATTAAAAGGATGTGCCAAGTTATCAATTTTTCTGCCCATTTCTATAAAGTTTAGCTTCATTTCTGTCCTACCTGGTATCAGCAGATCACAATTAACGCACTAATCGATTTCTGGATATCCAAAAATCAAAACCCGTCGCATTCTTTATATTAATGTCGCAGTGAAAGAGATGACTAATCTATATAGTTTATATACATAAGGTTACATTTGGTTCTTGCTGGCATCATTCTGGTGAGTTACTATTATTCAATAACTTCTATTTAAGTATGAAGAAGTTTCTTTTAATATGTAGAATTTCTGCATATAGTAACGAAAGTGTAAACATAGTTTTGGGAATGTCTTTTTATAAATATATATTGAATGATATCAAAAAGTACTCCCGATTTTATTTACACGCTAGTGCCAAATGTGATGACATTATTATGCAGTAAAATTAATGATACGTAATATGCTTTTTTTTTCCGGTTAACTACAGTGAATATTCGCTAAACCGGTACTTAATATATGTGAGGATTTGTACCGGTTTAGCGAATTGAAACGCAGCTGGTACTAATATGTAGAATATACTGGAAACATAACTATAATTAAATTAAGCTGTACAGATAAGATAAAAAAAATGATAGTTCATATAATCTAGCTTTGCTACTACGTATAAGCTAATCTTTTAGTGAAAAAAATGACAATAGTATACCCATCAAATAGTGATAATGAACCAGAGATTGGATTAATAATGAATTTACAACAAACAAAGTGTGTTTAATATCATGGACCATGGTTAAGCAGTTGAATAAATGAGTAAAAATGAATTGTATCAACAATATAATTACATATTCAATGGTAATGAATAAGTATATGTCAAAGTTGAAAAGGAGTACGTATGTACGCGGATGAGGAGAAAGAAAAAAGCACCTGTGTGAAGCTGGCGAAAAAGAGACACTGTTATCAACAAGATGTTGAGAAGCTTTCTTTTGACGACAAGAATGATTTGTGTATTTTAATTGCTACGGAAACAAAGTAGCCAACTGAAAACAAAGGGAAGAGCTGAGATTACGTTAAAAGAAAGCTAGATTACAGATTTTACCAATAAAAAGACTAATATTATATTATATAAAATAAAATAATACTGTTATAAACCTGGTAAATATTTGGGAAAGCTCACCGGATACCGGTTTAACGAATCAACAGTATTTTACTAAGTATATAAAAAATATTTGAGAGATACTACCGGTTTAACGAGTACCGGTTTAGCGAATACTCACTGTATTCTTTTACGCATGATCCAGAATTTTAACTTATTATGAACTATATCTTTAGGCTATTTATGATCTGTTTCCATAGTTTCAAATATTGGTTTTTTCTTAATGATTCGTGGTCGAATTATTTTTCATTTTGAGTACGTACGTATGCTTTTAATCTTATGTTTGCGCTTTGATTGTTTTCAATTTTGTGCTCTTTATAGTACCAAGATACAAGGTTTTTCGCGAAGTTGAAAAGAATTTGCCTGCGAACCATTACGTACGTAGGAAAAATTCAATATGTATTGCACAAACCATTTATTATTGTTTAAAACATTGGTTTTGTATACATCTATTAATTATTTCATGATATATTTTGTATTACTATTATAGTGTTTCTATTTAATACTTCTAAAGAGTAATTTGGTAAGTTGATTTCATTTTATGTACCTATACTTTTTCTGGCCTTCATGATGATTCGTTTTCATATTTCATTGATGATGCTATGATATATTTTGTAGTCACATTAGTAAAAGTATGGATCAAATCTTTTTATTTTCTAGTAATGAATGGCTCGAGTACGTTTAGAGAAAATTGGTTGACTAATAGTTCATTCATACGTAAATACAGATAAGTAAAAGAAAGGATGCTGTCTATTATCTTTTAATAACGGTTATCTAAAGTAAGAATCAGCCAATAAGTACCAAATTAGATTTCAAAAGTCTACTAATTTTAACTAAGAGACAAAATGTAATGTAATTATATAACCGATTACACACATATGAAACATTTATTTGAAGACAATCTCACATTTTGACTGAGATCAGCATTAATATGTTTGATTCTATCAGAGCGACTGAGGATTTCAAGAGATAGTGACAATGTCAATGATGATATTTGCAATCAATCCTGGATGGCGAGCGATATTGACAATCATTATGATAGTCACTAAAAAGCTATGTAGTTCACAGATCAAATGTTTATAGAGAAAGTTAGAAGAGATTTAAGAAGTGCATATTTTCTAATATTAATTTTAGACAATTGTTATTATAAGTCGTTACCACAAGCAAGGCAGAAAAGCTTACTGTTGATTTTGCTATTACATTCGCCAGGGCTAAATGTTTAATCAACCATTATTGAAGCTATTACAAATAAACCATAATATCCTTTGTTCCAAGAAATCGATTAATCAGTCAATAAGAGTCTACATAAGTCACATATTTATATACTTACAGTTGATTCATGAACGCAATATACTGTAATTTTCAGCTATAAGTATTCACTGTACGCAACAGTACATGCCGGAACATTGCTCGGCTTTCAAATCCGACCCAATCAGCCAATCTCAATACAAGGAATTGTATAATATAAACAAGGTCAAATTAACGCTTTACTTAATATTAATATTTTACATTGCTATCTAGAATACATCTTTTAATATCTGTATATTTTAACCAGTGTACTTCACTTTGTTCATTAGTGCTATCATTGGAACAATGAACATTACAGTGCGCGCCAGATTTTATGGCATCAATTTTCCGCTGAATATTTTATGTTCCTCTCAAAAGCAATACTGTAGGTATGTAATTAAGTTTTATATATAAATCTGATCATAATCTACTTGTTGATCTGTTATTACTTTTTAAATAATTTTTTTGGGATTGCGGATCAAACCATTCACACAATAGGCAAGAACTATCTGATATCATCCTGAGAGTTAAAAATTATTACACTACGTGTTTGAATGTCTTTCCAACGGAATGCAAGCTATAAATGACAGACCTCATCATGTTCAGTCACGTTTTATAGCACAGCACTGTCCAGTCGTTATAATAATGATAAATCATCTCTATAACTTTTATTTAATCTTGACAACATCTATCGTAAATTACACAAAAATACTCATGTTAAATTACGTTACACTCAAATATAACTGCAGAGTGCTAGTTTTTTCCAATTAAGTAAAGTCAATCGTCTTGAAGCATGATTTTGAATTCAAAAGCTAGTTTCTGTCATTAGACAAACACAAAAATTACTCTATTTGTTTGTGTCAAATATTTTATAGTAATATCCACATCGTTGTCTTTTTATCTCTCTTTTTTTTATCCATCCTACTAAAATATTTTATAATACATTGATACATAAAGCAATCATAAGTACATATCATATTATGCAAATGAGAAAAAGGATGAGTTTATGTGTTTGTTTTATGTATAATACAAACATTTACAAACAAAACAAATTAGTTTGTTATTTATTTAACGGGCTAATGTTATTATAGTCGCTGTTGTTCTTGTTGACGGCTTGCAAGTTTATTTTCAATGTACTTTAACGTTCTCGGTTGAATTGACCCACATCGTTGAATTCTCAACTTGCTCAGCATTCCATTTGGATGATCGACTAATTCTCGTAAACTATGACAGGATACCTCACTACATCCAATCAATTGAATATCTTGTAACCAATATAAGTCTTTTAATACTGAATCCAAAGGGGCATTTACAGTCCATAATTCCAATCGTTTCAAATGAGTCAATCGTCTTAATGTATCCATAGTCGTAGCCCATTTTGCTGTATGAACCAATTGTAACTCTTCCAAATGTTCTATCGATCCAATGGCGTCCACCACCGAGTCCGTTACAAAATGACCCCATCGTAAACAAAGATGTCGTAAAGTATTGTTCTGATTGAAAAACCAACACCAGCTGGTCTCAGAGGGGAGTGCTGGTCTTGATGATGTTGTGGCAATTCCCAAATCCAATTTTGTCAGATGTGGTAGTTGATTAAGAACGAGAAGCATATCATCTGGTAACTCAAGCATACACCATAATGTTAGTTCAGTCAAGCGCGGACATTTTTCTAGAAATCCAACAAGAACTCGGCCACCGAATTGCAAGTATTTACATGAAAATGTATGGAGTTGTGGTAATGATTGGGTGATTCGTTCTAACTGTGTCCAATCCGATGGGTTGGCAGTCTGTCGTGTCATAGTAGAAACGCCTTCTCCTAAAGATAAAATTTCGAGTGTCGATGTATGTTGTTGGATCGTTGGAATAATTTCATTGGAACCATAGCCTGCTGCTTCTCGTGTAATCAATTCACGTAATCCTTTATTATAATTTTTTTCTTCCTGTTGCTGTTGGTTTTTTTGCCGTCGAGCACGTTCCATCCACTGTTCTTGTTGTTTGCGACTTGTACCCCATGAATTACATTCAATATATTGTAATAATGGACACAGTTGAAAAAACATATTTAAATCCACAGATTTTTCGCTTGGCCATTTATAAAAATCTGAATCAGCTTCAATATTAGCAATCATTAGACATTGTAGTTTTGGACAACGTCGCAGAATAGGTGCAGTACGTTTATCCTTGTGGAGAACTGCATTCAGGCACAAATAAGCCAGATTAAATTCTTGTACAACATTATTATTACTGGGATCTCGTGACATCCCATCGTCGTCGCCTTCGTATAACATTGTTTTTGTTGATAGTGGTTCTGTATCGTACACCTCAGGAGGTGCATATGAATTCACCGAAAAAGAAAAATGTGTTAATTTTGAACATGTTTCTAGGATTCTAAGAAACGCTATATTTTGGCTATGATGATCGAATGTAAGTTCTTCTAATTGACTTGATATATGACGTAAAGCTGATATAAAGCGGGATTGATCGATAATTATACATTTATGAAATTCTAGTATTATTGTGATTATAAGGAAAGTAGAAAAAAATGCTAGTTAGTATGTATATCCAATCCAGAATAATATATATATATATTGCATTTATAACACCTTCATCACAAAATATTATTTATTTATCCAACAACAAGAGCAGAAGCCTGTTTTGCTTATTTTATTGTTGTTGTTTAATTAACAAGAAATATATTTTTCTCCCTCTTCATCATCAAGCACCTCTGGTTTCTCCTCCCCTCATCATAATTTCTTGTAATATATAATATTTACCTACAATACGTGGAATGCAACCACGTTTCGAAAGAATTGATAAAATTAGATGCACTTGTTCCTCACTACAATGGGAAATGACTATATGTCGTACATGCGGACCCAAACATCGTATCATCCTTGGAGACAGTCGCGTTATTAATTCTTTTTCATGGTCTAGATAATCATTGTCGTCAAAAGATATCTTGACTTTTTTCCAAAGCATCGTTGTATATTGAGGCACAAGCTCCATCCAAACCATGGATACTGCCACACATTCCAAACAGTCTTGCTGAGTAAGACGTGAAAATATATTATGAATAATATCATAAGGAAGTTTATATAAAAAGTTGGTCAAATTTTGTGATGGTACAACCATCCTCGCATTTTTTTTCGGTGGTTCCGACGACGAAGTTAATGTATTTCTTGTAGTATGCAAAGAAGAGTAAAATGAGTTTCCGATGTTAATGATGCCAGTCATGATTAACTAAAAAATTAAACGGTAAAAGGAAATAGAGAATAAAATAAAAATAAAGGAGAAAGAGAAAGAGAAAGTGAAATAAAAACCCATGCTTGGTTTGTCGTGATCTTATTGGGAAAAAAACATAATGTTTACGTGTGGCGATGTCTATGTCGTGAGTTTCGTTACTATGGGAACATTTTGTGTGTGTATAATCTGAAGAATTTGTTGGGTCATCCCATTTTATCAGTATGTATAGAAAAAAAAAACCATGCAAATTCATTCGTTCATTCATGCACAACATACTCAATTTTAAAGTAGTACAAGGTTATTTGAATAAAAGAAGCACGCGAAAAAAATTAGAAATAAAAATTCTATCTACACCATTCTTTGCTGTACAAGGGATGCTACTCTTGTAGTAGATCCCCAATCCGAACACATTTGGATAGGAGAAAGCATGGGTATGGACGGCAAGTCAAATGTTTCTTGCTGCTGTTGTTCTGGGTGATGACAATGATGATGCTCACACTTTTCCCTACTACTAATGTTACTGCTACTACTATTCCTTCTAATACTATGTTCGGACGTTGTCTTGATTGTTTTTTTATTATTATAATTAGTATTACTTCTCTCTTGTTCTTGCTGTTGTTGAAGGACTTGTGATGGAGGGGTAGAAAGTGATTTCTTTTTCTTTTTAACAAAATCTGTTGTTGAAATCGCACTACTGGCGATAGGTTCTTGTCTCCGTAACTCTTCAGCAGCGTGTTCTGACGAAGACCGTCGTCTTGCTTCTTGCTGGATACCACCAAAATCGTAAGAGCTGGCACTTCTTCCAATATTGGCAGCAGCAATTCGTAAAGAAGTAAACGACGGTTTTTTCGTTCGCTGTAATCGATCAATAGTTTTGCTTTTGGATAATCGCAATACGCCTCTAATATCTTGTGTCATATTACTTGTTGTTGGTTTGGGAGTATTATTACTGATAAATAATTCTTGCTGTTGTGATGGCAATGGTGCTGATTTAGGTATTCCAAGGGAAACACCTTTAGCCCAAAGTAAACTTTTTCGCTGTGGTTGTGGTATTGGTCGAGAAGGTGTCATGTTTTCATTATAATTATTATTCTTGTTGGTCTGTTTTAATATAATAGAAGGCGTCGAAGGTATCAAAGGCGTAGTTGTTATGGTAATATCAGGGGGAGAACTAGTAGCTGTATTCGATGTTATAATACTAGTGATAGGAACAGTAGAAGTAGCAGTAGAAGTAAAATTGGATGTATTTCTCCGTTTTATGTGATCCATAGTCGGATGACGGTGTCGTAAAAAAGATGAGTTTAAAGCATCGGAAGCACTAATACGTTTGGTTGGATCGAACATGAGAAATTGCTGTAGCAAATCAAGCATTGACTGTGTTGCTGTAGGTAAAACAGTAGATAATGGTTTCGGAGAAAACTATTTTTTTCACACAATTAAGTTTTTTTTCTTATACCTGTGTGATACTATATTGTGATACGAATTTTTTTGCTATCCATAAGGATTTACTGTTTATTACCTGAGGAAACTCAAAGCCAAGTTTATGAGCAAGTCGAATTCCATCTGACCAATCTCTTGTAAGGTCAGGCGGTGGTGATATCGGTGGTAGTGGATGTATTATATCATGTTGTTGCTGATGATGATTCAAAGGAGGCAATGACGGAGGATGCTGTGAAGTAACTTTTGTAGAAGGATAAGATGATCGTTGTTGCTGATGATCGGAGGATGATGTAGATGTTGATGATTTCTTTAAAAGAGGTGTTAAGCGACGTTGTTTTTTAATAAGGGTTCCTGATGGGCTTCCAAGAATTTGACAAATTCTATACAGTTGATCGATTTCAGATCGACCTGGGAAAATGGGTTTCAAAGCAACGAGTTCGGCAAAGATGGCGCCAATAGCCCATAAATCAACAGGATCTGAGTATTGGGTTGCGTGCAAAAGTACTTCAGGTGCTCGATACCTGAAAGTAAAACCAAAGACAAATTATTATTATTATTATATTATTATTATCATTAGTCAATGGTATAAATATTTAATGAGATAGCAATGATAATTGAAAATAGTATTTTACCATCGTGTGCTAACATATTCGGTATACGGTGGTTTACTTTTAATTTCACGAGCAAGGCCAAAATCAGCCAATTTGATAATCATCACATCATCATCTTCGTCGCCGTTGTCGCTTGATGTTTGTTGATTGTCATGTAATTTCATTGTTTGTTTGTTGCTGTTACTATTATATCCAATCAGAAGATTTTCGGGTTTCATATCTCTGTGAAATATACCTTGTTGATGTAAATGAGCTAATGCTGTTAATGTTTGTCGCCTAGCAATAAAATGAAAAGAGAAGTATATTAACAACAACATATATAACTTTTGTAAAGTGGGCAGAAATTGTGATTTGTACAATATATTTGTAGAAATCGACCAAAAAAAGAAAGGCAGAGAGAGGGAGAAAGAGACATACAAAATGGAACGAACTTTGGAATGTTCAAGTGGTTGTTCTGCCTCGCGTCGTTGTTTGATCAGCTGGTATAAATTGCCTCCATTCATGTATTCCATAATAAAATAAAGTTCTTTGGTGGGGCCAGTATAACTATCGTGTAGTTTGACAATGTTGGGATGCTGTGCAAGATTCTTCAAAGTTCGATATTCGCGTGCATTGGTACAATCTCCTTTTGATGTTTTCTTCATGATCTTAATGGCAACCTAGATTATTCATGTACATGTATATGAGAATGGAATTCATCTCGAGGTTTCTTTTAAAGTTGAAGGGGGAAATAAAAATATCGTATTACAATTTCATGCGATGATTTATTTACAGCTCTATGAACTGTTCCAAAAGAACCAGTGCCGACTTGTTCTAATAATTCATATTCACGATGAGGTGTCCCCCGTTTGGCCATTTAAAATATATGTATAAATATAGGTATAAATAATGATGGATGGTATACAAAAAGGCAAGAAAAGAATGAAGAAAGAGAGAGAGAGAGAGAGAGAGAGAGAGAGAGAGAACAAAAAAATTAAAGAAGCTAAAAAGTGAAATATTTAGGAGAATGAAAATGGCATATTCGATTACAATTGATTGATATAATATCGTACTATTATTATTTGACATATATGGCTTCTTACCCATATATGATAGAGGATAGGGACCCACCCCTGTGTGTTCTATTGGGTCGTCAAGAGAACAAAAAACACCGAGTTATAATATAGTACTAAAATAAAAGGGGAATGTGCCTTCATTTTTATTTATTTATTGGGGGGGGTGTAAAAGTCGAACAAAAGGTGATCCACACATGTACCCGACTCCATGAAATAGTAATTAACATGAAAAAAGTGGACCCATTCCTGCTCGATTCATTATATCGTCACTATCTATTTTACAAGTTAACTCTTGTAAATTATTTGTTTGCCATGTCTAATGTGTTACCATGGCTATAGCTCGATGCTGTATTCTTTAAACCAGCATATTGGCAACATGTGTAATTTATACCCGATCTCGTGCCCAGCAGTTTTGGTGACACACAACCTAAAGAAATACTGTAGACTGTTTTTAAAACGGAATTCTCGTTGTATTTTAGTTGTTGTTAGCGGCGTATACTGACGCCACTCCTCGTGTCAATTTTTTATATTTTACAACAAAGTATTCATTTTGGTTCATATAGTATTTATTTTAAAAGAAAGCTCAAATATGTAATATATATATTTATCTGTAAAGAAAATATAAAGACAAATAATAAAGAATTATTATTATCAAGGAGGAAACATTTGTAGTATTTTGTGGGCATAGAAAAACAAGGTTTATTAAACACGAAAAATTTATATGGAACGAAGGGGAGTGTTTTGCTTACCCTTTAAAGTTTCTTTTTTTACATATGTTTTTCTTCACTCATACACCAACAAAAGCAACAATAGGATCAACTTCAACATGGTCAATAGCAAATATAATAAAACGACGTTCCATTTCTACTTCTTTATCAACTAAATATTTGAATTATTATTTAACAAAAGCACAAACTGGTGGTAAATAATGCTGGCTCCTTTGTTAATGTCTACAATAGAGAATAGTAATATTAATTAAAGCATCGCTGTATAGGTCATTTACTACGACTTAATTTGAATAAATCAAAACAGCTATTAGGTACATGTTTCCTTTGGGGTAAACCGATGAGCCCTCGTATAAATGTATACCGATAGCCTGCTGAAAATATAATATACTTCTTTTCTAACTATGATTATACCATTGTTGACCCTTATGTTATTATTAAATCAATAGGAGTTCTTAGTACACGAGGTACCCGTAATCATAATGAAGATCGATATAGGAGTGTCACTTTGGAGCTTCCAACAGGGACTAAGATACCAACAATGGAACGCGAAGCAAATAGAGCTTATTTCGGGATTTTTGATGGGTAAACGCATAGCATAGACATACATATACACGTATACATATATACCCACCAATTTGTTTGGTAACACAATATAAATCGTATATCCATCTACTTGCTTTATTTTAGACATGGCGGACCTTTAGTATCAGAATGGTGAGTCTTTTAGTGATATATTAAACAAAAAGTGTACACAGAACAAAGAGGTAAAATTATATTAACAAATTAAATGGGTAATACTATAATATTTAGGCTTGCAGAACAATTACATCAAAAAATTGAGACCGTCACATTAAACGATTTTCCACGTATTTTATCCACGTTAAAAGGTAGTTACGGTGGTTATTTTCGTCGATTTAAAATACCATCTGTTTTACGTGATTTGGTGGATGAAAAAACGGGAGAACCGAAACCTTCTGTGGTGGATCCAACAGACTTAACGTTGGATCAACGGCTCCTATTGGCCTTTTTGGAGGCAGACGTAGAATGTTTAGAAATGTTACGTGATGATGGACCCGATGAATATCATGAAGGATCTACTGGTAGTATAGCAATTATTGAACCACACGATAAAAAGCCGTTTTGGGATAGTGAACTCTATGATATAATTATTGGGCATGTTGGTGATACAAGGTAATTATCATGGTTCCATCATCATCATTCTCACTACTATTGGGAATGATTCGGTTTGACCAATTCCTGAAAAAGCAACAATAATTAAACTTTGCTGGGTTATTTACATGTAATAGGATTCTATTATGTGATGCATCAACGGGACAAGTGGTTACCTTGACAACCGGAGATCATCATCCTAGCAACCCTAATGAACAAGATCGATTACGAAAATATGCTGGTTTTGTAACAACAGATTCTTGGGGAGATGATCGAATCTTGGGTATGCTTGCGACAAGTCGTGCTTTTGGTGATGCCAAACTTAAAAGATACGGAGTCACTTCCGAACCTGACATTGTACGACATACTGTAAAAAAAGATAATCCTGCTGCATTTTTGGTAACGCGTTTTTTTTTTTCAATGAGGCTGGGTATCAAAAATCAATGTATAAAAGGGTTGGTAAAGTAACTTTTTTGGTGGATGGGGTTGCTATTTAGGTATTGGTCACAGATGGTTTAACATCAGTCATGTCGGATCAAGAAATTATTGATATTGTAAGTAAAAAAAAACTATTTGGAACAAAAGAGTGCGTGGATGAATCAAAGTAGCAGTTGAAACCAGTTTCGGCAAAGAGAAGGAAGGAAAAAGGAGCGCGTTTGCTACGCTACATTGTGAAAAAAAAGTGAAACATGATAAATTCATGCCGCTTTCTTTCCTTTCTTTAGATAAAAAAAGGCACCGATCCAACAATGTCGGCCAGAATGTTAGTAGATATAGCAGATCAATATGGGTCAGAAGATAATTGTACAGCTATGGTGAGTAAAAATGATAACAATCATATATATATATATATATATATATATTATGCAAGACAAGGGATATAAGTTTTCGGGATTTGGTGCTACATATATACATATAGTATGCTAACTCAGAAATCATCGGTGTTTATAAAATAGGTGGTTCGATTGAAAGATTGGGGAACTCGAATGCATGATCTGACACTCGATTTGAGAGAATACCGGTTAGCAAATTCAACCATGAGTAGTCGACAATCATGGTAAACAACAAAAAAAATGTATACATGTATACACATTATGACTTTTAGTAGATAACTCTTTTATATTGTATGGATTTTCTTTCTCTCGCTATTTTCTTTCTCCCTTCCTACTATAATCTCATTATTTCACTACTACTGGCAACAATACTATTACATATATTGTACTATACAGTTATATTTGACAACATACGTACTATTACATTTTGATATCCTGCTAAAAAAAAAGAAAGGCACTGTAAATGGTTTGGCGTGACGCATCATTTTTTTAAGACAGCTCTGAAAGAAAGGAAGAAAAAAACTCTCGAGTCTTTCTTTACCAACAAGTTTTTGTTTTTTTGCTTTTTCGTTTTTATTTTTATTTTCCTTTTTGTATATAAATAGGACTATTCTCTCTCTCTTTCTTTATTTTAAATTTTTTTATTTTTTGAAAGAAACGAGCGACATTGACTTTTTTTTAAAAAAAGAAGTATGACTTCAGAAAATTCCCTTTTTGAAGACGATGCATTTGCAGCAAGTCAATCTTTAGAACAAGAACTGCTTGGAAAAGGATACAATTCTTTGGGACCATCTTCTCTTGCTGCCGAGCTTCATTCAGCAACAAGTACACCTGATAATACAACAGTAACAACAGCAACATCAACACCAGAGAGATTACCCCCTAATGCCGCCATAGGGGAAAATGGACGGGATTCCATGATTTCTCCCACTGAACATGATTTACATCAACTTGTTGTTGGTATGATACCATCCCGTCAACATCACCAAGATAGTATGCTAGATTTTTCTTTCTCAAATCCACCCAGTCCTTCGTTACCATGGTCACCAACACCATGGCTACGTAGTAGTCGACGTAGTTCTTATTCAGGAACAGAAAGTAGTAATGGCAATGACAATTTTGCTCAACTCGTGGATGATCAAGTCATTGATCCTTTTGAATATTTGAAACGACAATTGGAAGATTTAAATTCGGCTGTGTGGGAGACAAAAACACTTCATAAAAGAATGCTAAATACTTTATTGACGCAACAAGACAATAGTACGTCTATTAAAACAGTTGCATCAATGACAGGAACACCACCTTTGGAACTAGTTATCACTTCCGTTATCAATCTAATTGAACGAAAATCCAAGGATCGGGAACGTCAAACAAGTTCATTGAAAAATATTGATAGTTCGATAAGAAAAGAAGGGGCGTGGATGACATTGGACATGATTCGTGAATTAGATTTGTTGGTACAAACAATGAAAATGACATTGCATGATCCCAATTATGCATATCAGAACCCATTGCCTAGTTTACATCAATTACATATGGAAACAACATCAATGACAGATTCTTTGGAAGAACTTAAAGAGATTATGTATGTGAATAAGCGTCAAGTACAAGAATTGAATTCTCGATTACGATCAATTGCCAAGACGGTTCATGAAGTACGCAAGGATATTCGACGAATAAATAAAAAGTTTGTTACAAAGGATGATAATGATCATATAATAAACGATGATCCGGTAGTATTATTGGAAAAAGGACAAGTAGATGCAAGAGTGAAGGAAATCATGTGTGGATTGGATGATTTGGATAAAAAAAGTTCTTCGCAATTAAAAGAAATGCAGTTGTTTTGGGAACAACTTTGTTGATTTCTGTGTCAACAATCCTTCGTGAACACCATATTCTTTTTATTTAATTATATATCCCCTATCAGCTTTATTTATTGTTGTTGTTCCTTTCTCTCTTTCTTTTCATTGTATACCAAAATTATTGTTTTTTACTGTATCTATTACTATCATTATTCTTTATCATTATCATTAACACAATTACTATCAGGGGAAGAAAAAGAATCACCAATGTTAATTTCTCAAAACATGTTCTAATATCATACGTAATGTTTGTCCTTTTTATATACATGTCATAAATGCCAGAATAAATTAACAATATAAAACCATTCAGCGATTTGTTATACGCTAAACGTTTATAAGTTGAGCAATGACTATACATCATCTCTCAATATATATATACCCACATATACATATTATTCAAATATAGAAAAGACAGCTTGATTATCACGTCAAATAAAAAGTGTGATATAAACTACAACCTTTTTTTTTGTACCCCTGTAGATCATGAGTTTAAACAACAGCTAACGAAAACCACAGTATAGATAGTTTATAAAAAACAATAATAAGCTTTAGCTTTCAAGATCTAAACAATGAATCACGTCGGAATTTAAAGTTCCATCCGTGATTTCATGCTGCATCTTCGTTCATTTCTCTGGTTTCTTTTTTTTTCCTTTTTCTGCTGACAAGGATTTCATATTTCTGATTTTTGAGGTGTTGATAATCGAAGGTGATGATAAGGAAAATAGTGACGAAAGCGCTGTTGCTGTTGATTATGATAATAATAGTGCAAGAGATGACGTAGGCGATAGGTATGATGTGCATAAATTAAAAAACCCCAATGCATTCGTCACTTTTTTTATCAACATTTATTTGATAGCCTATGTATTAACCCTTTAATAAATTATAGATACAAAGTTTTATAGTTGTCTTTAACATTCAAATATTGTGCAGGGACTGTTTCCATTGTAGAAGTGGTAACTACCAACCTAGAATCACCTGAGCATATAAAAATATTGAAAGGTGAGTATGTATGAAATTTGTTTGCCAATAATTTGTATTGAATAATAACTAGCACAATCATGTATTATTAACCAACAGCATTGAAAGCATAACGAAAAAAGCATTATATTAGAGCGAAACAAAAAAGTCTTTGCGATACGTAAGAGATTTTGGTGATGGTAACGACTGCTCATTTATCTGTTGTTGAATCGATACAACGGGGAACTGTTGACAAGCAAATGATTGCTACGTAGTTGTATATGCTTTATCACGACGCCTGTCACTCCTCTTTTTAGCAACGTTTAAATTACTCCACTTTTTCTTTCTTGGTATCATAAAAGCTTGCATCAATAGATATGTCGGCAGAACATCAACCCGTAATTGCTTTACGTACAGCTGGTGTTGTAATTCGCGCGGCACAACATCCGCTCTTTTGTGTTTGCTGTCTGGATTTCGTTAGCAGGCTTCATTTTCTCCGTTTTGCTAACTTCCAGCTTGAGCAAACCAATTTCAGCCTCTAGCTCTTCTCTTTCTTCATCTGTAAATAATGTTTCTCGTTTCCAAAGATGTGTGGAGGTATAGATAATGTTATATTTGAAGATGGGGCTCACTTGTGACGAAGTATTGTATTGTACAGCAACTAGCAAACTTCAACAATTATGCTAATTTTAAGCGTTGTTTCATGTATATTTTGTCGACTATTTGTGTATTGACAAAACCAATCTCATCTTTTTGTCCCGCTTTAAATACGTATTAATACAATTTGACTGTTGTTACGATGATAAATTGTAACATAATTTGTGAACTAGCTTATATAAGTCTCTTGCCAGTATACGTACATGAAATAATCACATCTTTTGCTGTATACGTTCGTACGTAATTCATTTTCTATGGCTATAATTATTTACTAGATTCTTAGCATTTAACATATAGTATGTTTATACTATTGTAAAATATAAGCAGAGAGTGTGTCCAGATACACCTTTTATTTTTGGGGTGTGGAATATTGTAAGAAGTTCTTATACAGACGCACATAGAGAAAGAGTATATATGGAGCCGAAGGAGTATTAGCGAAGATTATCTTAAATCCTTAATTTGTTTAATAAATGTTTGGTGTTATAAGTGCAAACAAGAAACACGTAAATAATTTGTTTACGTAGTAAGGTGTTGTTCCGTACAACATGTATCTTGATACGTACGTACGTCATTTTTCGTTCTACCCAAAATGTTCATTGAGGATATTCAAGTGAAAATAGCTATGACATAACTATTTATCGTTCACGATAAGTAGAAAAAGAATAATTTGCACAAGCTTGATTTTTAGAACTGTTATATTATTTATTTACGTATTTTTCGTCACATTAGGGATGGCATCGTCGGACTCTCGTCCTTTATCAATCACTACTAACTCTAATCGATTTGTTCGTGACCTTGTCTAATCTCACCCAACAACTAATACAACGTGAAATACATCCTGAATACTGAATATCAAAGAATAATACACTTATGCCCGATAAAAATTATTATAGATTTGTATTCTACTGTAACTTTATTGCTAAAGTATCTATTAATATCTTTCCAGTAACAACTCATGGTGATCATGTAACTAGTACGTAGTTGATGCCTGTTCAGTTATTGTTGACATTGATAGTAGTAGATCATTCAATATTATTATAATATTCTTTATACGTACTATAAAAATGGTGAGTGGTAGGTGTATGAACTTCTCTTTTTCGTATAAAACCTTGACCAGGATCTAATTTAACGTACCGTTATTATCCTACATGGTGGTCAGCAAGACCCATATTTCTTCTTCACAGACTCTTAATTAATATTGGTATTCTTATTGATAACAAGTGACAAAAACAAAAAAAAGAAAAAAACGAGCGTAAAAAAAAGAAAAAAAATAATCTTATATATATATATATATATATATTGTACGTCGTTCTTACACAGAGTACAAAAGTATATCTGCATTATATATATCCACATTAACTTGTGTAATTTTATTTGGAATTCTTCAGTTTATTAAATCGGAAGATGATTGGCCATATCCTTACCCCCAGGAGCTTTAACCTCCCCCACATTTGATTGGATAACTGAATAAAAACTCTCTGCGCAGTTAGGACTAGTAAAGTACACAGTTATGAGCAACTCACATTTTATACAAGTGTATATATCACACACCAACTTTTATGTCTCTTGGACTTCGAATCGTTTTAAAAAGAAAAGCTTCATTTATTAGTTTTTGGAAAAAAGTATAAATATATATAAATATATTTTTTTTTGCCACCATCCAAAAGCTTTTTTTTTCTTTCTTCTCTCCCTTTTTTTTTTTTTTTTTTTTTTTTTTACATTTATACATTATTCATTTGTACAGCCATTTTCGTTCAAAACACAGAAAGAGAGAGAAAGAAAAAAAAATAGTATCAGGAACAAAAAATATCAACATTAACTGCAACATTATCACAGCACTATTCCTCTCTCCTCTTTCTCTCTCTCTCTTTCTCTCTTTCGAATTGTAAATATATATATATATATATAAACAAATCTTAACAAGAAAATATATAAGCAATAACAACAGCGACGAACGAGACATAAAATTTCATGGCAGCTTTTAATCCACAACACCAACAACAACAGCAGCATCATCAACAGCAATCGTATAATAATAACAGTAGTACTAGTATTAGCAGTAGTAGTAGTAATAGTAGTGCAAGTGACCATCCGTTATCAACAAGAACATCACCACGATCTCATATTAACAATAATAATGAAACCTCCATGCTTCCAGAAACCATTGGTAAACGCGTACATCCTCAACACTCACAAGTACTTCACGCAAGAGTAAAAGAGATATTAAAAATTCATCATGATAGGTAATATATATATATTTATGCAAATAAGCAACGCGTCATATTCTAATATGTATGTATATATAAAATGATAACAGTTTTCCAGGATCGCAGCCTATCAGTTTTGAACGTAAACATTTAACAGAACTTGAGCAAGAAGATTATTTTGTTTGTGAAAAAACAGACGGCGTTCGATACTTATTATTTTTTTTACATTCATCCAAAGGGCCAGCATCATTTCTTGTAAGTATTGTTTTTTATTGGACAACCTAAACTATTCAATTTCTTACACCTTAATACGAATTGTATATTATATAGTTTGACCGGAATAGGAATTGGTATTATGTACCCAATTTATTGTTTCCAATGCGTGGTCGGGAAAAAGAATGTTTAAAGGATACCTTAATGGATGGTGAATTGGTAATGGATACTGAACCTAATAATAATGATAAGGTAAATATTTTAAATTTATTTATGATAAATGGGATAAAAACTAAAAATAATGGTTCAATTACTAATCAATATCAATAGAAAATATGGCGGTTTCTGATATTTGATTTAATGTCATTAAATGGTGTACCTGTTACGAAGCGATCATTTAATACAAGGCTTGGGGTAAGTATGAGCAATTATAGCAATAAATGAAATGATAGTACCCTCTAATATTAATATAACATTATATATATAGATGTTACAACAAGAAGTGATTGCACCTTTCAAAAATAGTATACGACAAATGTCAGATTCAGTAAAATCGCCACCATTTAGGTAAATATAATGTATTAGTTTTACGTATACATATATATGTACATATATATATATATTAGAAGAAAATATATTAATGTTATCATTGTTCTTATTGATATTATTATTCATCAACAAATTTACTGTAGCATAGAGCTAAAAAAGATGGAACGTTCATATGGGTTACATCTTGTTTTCGATCAAATGACCAAATTAAAGCATAGCAGTGATGGAGTGATATGGACTCCTGTAAAACATCCTTATATACCTGGTACTTGTGATAAATTGTAAGTTTAGCGTGATTGATTAATTAGTACTATTATCATGGTAGCTTACAGAAGGAGGGAAATATATGAAAAGAGATTAACCATGATTGGTTATTTTTATACATTAGATTAAAATGGAAACCACCAGAGCTTAATACCGTTGATTTTCGAATATCTGCAAAATGGAGTAAGGAACATAAACCAATCTATAACCTGGAAGTATTATCACATGGTGTCACATACAAGTTTTATGATCATTTTCAACCTGAATCTGAATTAGCTACAGAGTAAGATAATGCATATATATATTTCTTTTTGGAATAGAAACGATAATTTTATTAACAGTAATGAATATTATTATTTAGGTGGAAAAACCATTTACCTGATGGACGTATCGCAGAATTTAGATATGATCGAGAATGGGCTGTAACGATTGTTGAACAAGGATATGCCCCTACAACTCGAAAAGGTGGATGGAGGTAAAAAGATAAAAAAAAAAGGCATTTTTGAATTGGAACTGGATAATGGCGATGGAAACGAGATTTAGTAGTAACTTATATATATACACGAAGTACTTAAATATATTCTATCAATCATTAGATTTGTACGTTTCCGAGGAGATAAAGATACAGCCAATGACGAAAATGTGGTTCGAAAAATTGTTCGTAGTATTGAACAAGGTATTACCAAAGAGGAATTATTACAACATATGGATAAAGTGCGCAGTGCATGGAAAGCAAGAGAAAAAGGATTACCTATACCCACCGGTTCGTCGAAACCAACGCCTGAACATTTGACATTATCCACAATTACAACAACTTCTCGACCAGCTATCGCTTCATTAAACACTTCATTAACAACACCTACTTCAGCTACAACACCTGCCATTTTACCATCACCGTCTGTTACTAACATGGGATCTTCTTATTTCCCATCCAATTATGATTATGTTATAAAATCAAGAAATAATTCAATTGATATGGGTCGGGTTAGTGATACGAATAGTAGACGACAATCGGAACCTGACTTATCATCACTTTCAGCAACAAATACAAAAGGAGTATTTTTAAAACATGAGCCAACGTTACAACAAGTAGATGAAAATGAAGAGGAGAATGAAAATCATGATGATACTGGTAAGGAGGAAGGAGAGGATCTCAGTAAACAAAAGAGAGAAGATAAAGAAAAAGTCATGGAGCCTGTATCATCATCATCTATAATAGACGAAGATATTAAATCGACAACAGAAAATGAACGAAAATTATCAACAGATAGTAATGGTGGTAATGCTGCAGCTTCCTTATCTGAAGATGGACAGTCAAGCAATAAACGTGATAGTCCAAGAATGTCAACAGGTCCTATGGAACGGAAACGATTTAAATCTTGGACAGGAGAATGGACTAATCCAGAAGAAAAACGACCTTCCGGTGTAGCGACACCTGTATGTGACGATCGTTCACATCGGTATACAGTTTCAACTTTACCGCAATCCGTTTCTTCATCATCAGTATCACTATCGCCATCAAAATCTTCAGCAGCAACCGTACCAGCAACATCAGTAGACGAACACAAAGATGAAAGTAATGGCCAGCCTTTATTAACACGACCAAAAAAGCGAGGAGATGAAAAACCCAAACAGCATCAATTACCACCAAAGAAAAAAGAGCCATGGATACCCGAAAACTATTATAAGAAACAAGAAGAAAGGCGGCGAAGAAAAATATCAGCAAGTAGTAGTGATGATAATGTAGATGATTTGACAAAACGACAACCTTCATATATTGAATCATCTACAAGCGACCTTGTTCATTCTGAGAAAGGCACCAAGTTACGGAAAGTGGCTCTTGAGCATAGTGGCACTAGTAATAAGGTTCAGAATAATGAAAAAAATACCATGCAGCGCGTGGTAAACAATGATAATGTATCAGCAAAAAATGGAAAACCACGGCCATCAATATCATCTGGTATATCATCACCTTCATCAATATATGAACAACGCCACAATATACAGCATAGTAATGCTAAACAAGCAAGTGCTTCGCCTATAGTAATGAGGAAAACTAATTCAAGTAGTATTCATAGTTTATTGACGACATCTGTTGAGCCTACATTGGTTCTTAAAGCTGATAACCAATCATCGACATCTACTGTTGAAGAGCAACAACGACAACAGCTACCCGTGAAGCGGTCGCCTCGAGAGCAGCAACAACAACATCATAACCGTGCTTACGATTTTGCTACAATTCTACAATCGAGTGATAATTCCTATTCAAAACAGCAATATCAGCAACAATCTTTAAGTCAACCTTCTTCTCGCCGTACATCCTCTCATTCTCCTCGTCCACCGCCACCTCCTCAACCTCAACCACAGCATCATCCACATCAGCAGCAGGAACACCATCCTCGACAACCACCAAAATCGCACTCTCAACAGCTTCAGTCTTCAATTGATCAACAACAACGAGTAGTTCATCACTCACCCACTGTTTCACACCAACTACCAATAGCTCATCGTTCGCCTACTATTTCACAGCAACAAGCGCAAGTACATCGCTCACCTACTATTCAACAACAGCAAAATCAAGTTCATCGATCCCCTAGTACTCAACAACAACCAGTTCATTTCATTAATTATCATGCTGATGGTTCACATATTCGGTTGGCCCCGACTGAAGCTCGTGAATGGCACCACCACCCACAAGCACAAGCACAACAACAATTATCACCTCATCAGCAATCAACTCATCCAATTCATCCAATTCATCAACCACAAGGCTATGTTCGATCATCTTCTACCCCCGAACAAACCGGTGGTAGACAATTACATGTTTGGAAAGCTTCTGATCCAGCGCCAAAATCATCTCCGCACCAGCAGCAGCAACAACAACAAAGGGATAAATACTATCAACATCATCACTTACAACAACAGCACCAACATGGCTATGGATCTACACCGCCTATCAGTAATGCAGCCATTCCACCACAGCCTCAACCACCTGCTCCTCCTCCTTCTAACCAACAACAAATGTATCCACCTGGTTACCATAATCCTCATAATCAACAATCTACTATGGTACCTCAACAAGTAGCAAGTAAAAATACACCTCCTACTATACCACCAGGAACACAACCTCATATGTCTTATTCACAAACCTCTGAGAAACAACAGCGTTATTCAAGGAGACAATCGGGTGCGTCAAATGAATACGATGAAAGACAACATTATTCATATCATCCTCATCAGCATCCTCATCCTCAACAGGAATACCAACATTACCCACCACATTCACAGCAGCACCAGCCACCACCACTATTACCGCCACCTCCATCGCCACAACGATCACAACATGAAAGGAGTAAGAGTAGTAAGGCCAAGTTAGATTTTATTCTCAATTGATATAAAACAAACAAAAACGAAAACATATTCCTCTCTTTTTTTATTATAACTGCTCTTGTGTATAAAGTTGTTCATTTCTTTTTTTTCCCTTCATAATTTTTTTTATTTGTTGTTGTATATAATGTGTGGATAAGGAAAAAGGAAAAAAAAATTGTATTAATAAGTTGTACAAATATAACTATGCATATTACATATATATATATATATATATATATATTGGTTTTTTATTATTATTCTACTTTTTCTTTTATACAGCAGGTGATGGTGATGAACCAGAAGCGTTATTTGTGGTTGTGGCATGTTTCCATTGCATTTGTTTAGCAAATTCATAAATACAGATAGCACCACTGACATGAACATTTAAAGATCGAGTAATGCCTTGTTGTGGAATTTCAATGGTTTGATCCAGCATCTGTAACAAATTAGCAGGAATACCTTGGCGTTCTTTACCTAATAATAAAACACAACGATCTGGAAACTCAAATTCACCCAAGGTGGCACTTGTAGTGGTTTGTTCAAGACCACAAAGAACATAGCCTTCTTGTTTTTTGGACTCTAAAAATTCCGGAATGTCTTCTTCTCCTACTTCTTGCATGGGCATCCAACGTTCAGAGGCAACACTGATACTAGTAAAGTTAACTTCTTCTTTTAACTAGAACGGTATATATGTTCATTTAACATTTATTAGTCATTTATTTGTAGATCGTAATTGATAAGATGAAAGAAAACGCTACCTTGATGTTGTTGACAACAAGTAATGAAGCATTAAAGATTTCACATGTTCGACATAAACCAGCAATGTTGGGAATACGATCAATAAGACTTGCAATAACAATTAAATCATTACGTCGGCGCTAGTGATAGATATATTAGTGTATAAGTTAATACACCTCTTTTATGCAATGTTAATGGTAGTAGCACAAATACTTTTTTTATATATCTTTTTACCTTAGCCTTAACAAGATCTTTTGTAAGCTCAACATCAGTTTCTAACATCATCTCCCATGGCATAATCTTCTTTTGATATACATCTTCATTATTGTTAGCACCTTCAGAAAAAGATTTTTTTTTATCTTCCTCTACATCTTGTTGCAAATTAATAGAATCAGCTATTGAACGAATATTGCGTCGTTCTGGGTTAGAAATTGGACATGATTCTACGGGTCTTGGGTTCACCTTCATAAATGCTCTCTATAAAATAGAAAATTATGTGGCTGGACGGATAAACAAATACGGATAAACAAACGTGCACAGACAAATATAAACAAATGCTACTTACAGAAGCAATTTTTTCATTTTCAAGAACATCAAAAATTGACAAAATTTGTCTAAAAATGAATTCAAGGTTATAATCCGCCAATGGGTCGAATTCAGTCATGTAGAAATTGGATTTGATTTTTTCTGTAAATTTGATCGTATCAACATATTGATCCATAAATTTGATCAAGGAAGCCATAATCCGATTCTTTTCTATATCTTTATTGAGTTGTCTATGAAAAAAAAGTCATTAATTAATTCACTCATTTTTTTTTTGTTTTGTTTCTTGTTTTACTAATAATTCTTTAAAACTATTTTTTTTCTCATTCTCATACTCGTTCTCATCCATCCTTTATTATTTACCTCGATCGACAAGCATTTAAGTTTCTGAACCATGAACAGAATGAATATAATCGTACAGTGAAGTTATTTGATGTTAACCATGGAATGATCTTTGAAAAAATCTATGGTGCATATACAAAGAAATCAGATGAACACTTTTAGTCTTAGTAATGTAAAATGGTTTCCTAGGGCAAAAAATTATATGTTTAGTATCACTAATCGATTACACTTTTTTTTACATACCTCTTCGAAATAATCTTTAGCAGATGTATCATCGAGAATATCTCCCAAAGAAAAAGTCACAGTCAAATAAGATACAACATAATGAGGTGAAACATCAGGCTCTTCCATGGCTGTGTATAAAATAGGCAATTGATCTGGAAATTGTCTAAATAAACGAGCCAATATCCATTCTGTGAAACAGCGCACAGATATAGCAGTTTCTCCTCGAAGAGACTCCCAAATACGTTTAATATAATACTCAGCTTTTTGTTTTTGAATATACCGATGTAAAAGCATCATGGAACACCATATACGGATCTAACCAAGTATAAATATAAAGTTCTTATCATTATTTTCCCAATATGAATTGTTTAAGATGTGTGGAGGGAAAAGACAAAGAGACTTCAATCTTTCCGTTTTCGTTTTCAATTTCGTTTTTTTTTTTTACCTTAGTACGATGTTCGATGGTAAATGGAAATTGGTTACCCTCCAAAGAACCATCTGTAATTTTGTCCAATAAAATATCCATTAGTTGTTCAGCCAATTGAATATGTAATTCATTTTTCTCATCCAATCGTAATATTAAATCATTCATATATACACGAGCCATATAATCATTTTGATTAAAATTAAGAGCTACAGAACTGGATTGCCATATATTTCTCATATCAGTTTACTATACACATGTTAACTTTATAAACAAAATGAAACAAAATGTAAAGAAAAGTTACTTACTTTTCGGCTTCACGAACTGCTTCTGGATCTTGAAGTTTGATCGCCAAAGCTGCTTCCAATTTTTGATCTTCTCGGTCTCTCAACGGACCATAAGTCAAAAGCTTTGCAATTTCAGGGGCATAGTGAAGCATAGAACGATCTGAAACTTTGGTATGCTGTGACCAAAATCCATGCAACAAAGTAGCACACTGTGTTACCACAAATGGCTTCAATTCACCAATTTCCAAAATATAATTTACTACTTTTTTAATAGGACCATCTGGTTGATTTAACGCTTCATCAGCTAACAATTCAGGTTGTAAAATCATATCAACTATAGCACGCATCATTGGCGGTGATGTTTTGGATTGGGTGAAATTTTCCTTGATCAATTCAATGGTGTAATCAACTGCTCTTTGAATCAAGTCGACGGATTTGGACCATTTTAAGCTGAGAAGAGTGCCAACTGAATTCATGACAGCTGCGGCACAAAGTTCGGATGCACATTCGAGTTCTTCTACAGCAGATTCAAATATAAATTCTGGGTTGAATAGTTTGGCATCTGGTTGGGACTTGAGGATCTATCAAAATATAAACAAATAATAATTGATAATGAAATGTAGGTTGAGTCGTTAATTGGCTCGTTTGTTTCATAAAAAAAATGTTTAAAAAAAATTACCATGGATGTATATTTTACAAATTGTTGCACACATTCCCATTTACATCCAATAAATGCAGAAATCGTATCACCCCATTTTCTATTATTATACATATCAAAATAAGTAAACATCCTCCCTTTTTTTGTCTTTACTCTAGTAGATACTATCAATATTATGATTTCCTATTTACCTCACTTGTAAAGCTTCTGATGTTTTCTTTGTGACCACTCGACAAAGTAATTGAGCTGTAGATTCATCATGACTTAATTCAAAACAAGAATGTTGTCGTCCTGCCTCATAGACTACACTAAGTAAACGTAAATGGCCTTCTCTTGCCATTTCTTGATTGGCAACAGGTGCTACAATAAAATAAATAACAGTTTAATGATTTTGTTAGGTAGCTGTTATCATATATTCATATATAAAAAGATAGATAGAATGTCGTTTTTTCCCTTTCTTACGTGAGCTCGTTTTGCGTAATAGTTCCAAACATCGATCATGTTTCTTTTTCAATAACCGTTCACGAGTAGACTTTTCTAAATTAGTACTCTGAACGAGAATATGCTTTGTCACGGAAACGAACAAATCAACAAGCAAATCCTCTAAAATTATATTAATAGATACCAATGTTATTTATCATCTTTGTTATCTTGTGTTAATCCCTCGGCCTTATTCATACCAGTGATATTATCTTTTTCAAGGTTGATCCATTGGTCGTCCATTCCTTTCAATATTTGTTCAATATTTTCAAGACCAATCAAATCCGCGAAATCTAAAAGTAATAGCAGTGAATGCTTGATTTAATATCTTTGTAATTATTTACCCTTCTCCTTATTACTTTCAAGAATTACTAAATTTATTATTATTAACTTACCATTACAGCCTTCAAAGCAGTCGGCATAAACATTCCATAACGAGTCAACAAGAACAAGTAATCGATTGATAAGTGTTGACGAACTAGTGTATACATTAGATATTAAAATATACACATAGAAGCGAGGAGGATGAATACACTGTTATCTATCAAGAAGGCAGCAAAAGATAATAATTCGTTGATTTACCTTGAATTACTGGCCAATTTCTTCACCAAAGTATCAAATAACTGAGACGCTTGCTTTTTTTGTGGTTTCCCTTCATCGTCTGTGATCAAGAAAACACTCATTCTGGCTAATACATTGGCTTGATTTCGTAGTAAGCTAAGAGGGATATCTAATAATAATAATAATAATAATAATAATAATAATAGTAAAAGTAAAAGTAATAAAGTTAAGTATTAGTAGTTTAATAAATTCTAGCAGAGTTTATTTATTATTGACCTTCTTCATCAGATGCAGTTGTGCTGATATAAGCTTCTACGCGTTCTTTCAAAGAGACAAGTAAATTTTCAATGTTCTAAGTATGTATATATATATATATATATATATTAGTATGGAATTTAACATTATCACGTTAAATTCAAATCAATGATTGTTTACCTTATCTTTAGAAATATCTTTCTCTAACCAAACACGAAGATCCTTATATGCTTGGCTATTTGCCTTAATAGGGTTCTCATTGATCAACGAAGAGACAGTTCTATTATAATAATAAGTAAATTAGTTGAAGTAAACATATAAATTACTGTTATTCATTCAATTTTTATGTTTTGATAGTATATGATTTACTTTGCGACATCAGAAAACGATAATAATTTAGGATTGGAGAATTTTATAACAGTTTGAACACCAAGTTTGCGAAGATATAACCTTGTTTTTGCTACACTTTTTTTTTTAAAAAAAAAAACAGATTATGGAATCAACTATAGTGCTCTTTTTATCTCTGCTAGCCTCCTCCTTTTTTCTCTTGTTATCAAACTTACTGGAAATTTCTATGTCGATCCACTAAAAATCTCATAGTTCGTAGTTCATCCGATCCCCACGCAGGAAGTCCACTAATATCAACAATGCCTTCCACGATATATAAGATAGGTACATAGCCATTCAAAACGTGTGCAATATGATGTAGCAACTGACTTAAAAATTGTGCCTAGTAAATACAAAATCAAGTACGTATAAGCTTTTCTTTTTTACTCAACATTTTTTATCAAGTATCACGCTCAAATAAATCCTCCCTTCACCTTATGTTCTTGAGTGTCGATGGCTTGAACCAATCGATGCATGAAATCCTTGAGTTTTTCACCGAAAGGACTCACTAATGTTCCTTGTGTAGGTACAGAATACATGCTGATAATATCAATTGATTTCAACAATGTACCAAAAATAAAATCACTGTGGCTTGCCAATAAGTTCAATGACAATGGATTTTGCAATCCAAACACATACTCCAAAATACCCTTTTTCACAGACGCCATATCATTTGCAAATCCACGGTAGAACAATAAAATCCACCAAGAAGGATCCATATTTATGTCAGTATTGGTTAATAAGACTTCCAAGCGAGGTAAGACAGGTTCGACCAAATGAATTACTGTTTCGTGAACAATCTCGTAGAGTAAGAACCAATCGGCCCATTGAGTTGAATAAAGTTCGGATTTTTCGTTAGACCATTCAAAATATTTTGTCCACGGTCGATTGTTTTGTAGACGATGATGGTATTTGCTGGTAAAGTCAATTATGCGTTTTAATATGTAGGAAGAGTATTTACGATAAAGGTTATCATTACTGCGAAGTCCGCTCTATGGAGATTACACATCAAAAATTTGTGTAACAAAGGAGAAAGAAAAAAGTTTAACTATATTCAAAGAGAAGGAGATGTACACTAATAGTTTTTTTTAAAGTAAATAACTTACTTGAACAATCTTGAAAAAATTTTCATCATAGCGAAGGTCCAGATAAACCATAGGTTTATCTTGTTCGTTAACAACAAAATAAAGCTCAAAAAATCTGGCGATCAAGCCATAAGTCTCGGATCGTAATAGGTTTGTGGCTGGTAAGTTGAAAATCTGTTGTGTACGTTTCCACAACATCTGTAAAAAATAAATAGATGAACAAATTTGTGTAACTATATTAATATCATGTACACAGAAGTACAATGTTCATCATACATAAATCCATAAAATATATAATATTACCTCTGCCCAATGTTTACGTTTTTCAAGGGAAACAGATTCATAACTTTGTTGTTGTTGCCATCGAAATACATTTGGAATCAATTCGTTTGTCAATTTGGTACGAATGGGTGCATCAGTACATGGTAGCATAGAAACACCGATAGCCATAATCACATCCATCCAGCCATATCCTTCTTCTTCATGCTTTAGTAACTCTTCCTCTTTATCAACACTGGTCAATTCCAGAACATATCGATTAATGACATCAATGCAACATTCCAAATCCAATATCGTCGTTGCTGATTTAGAACTACCCAATGAAGTTGTTGTATTGAATGTTGTACTACTGATCATACTCGCGTTATCATCCATCATTGTATCATCGCCATGATGATCCAATACTGTTGTCATGGCTGCTGCAGAGCGTCGTTTCAATGTTACACTTGATTGTAATAATTTCCATTCTTCATTTTCTTGATCCTCCAAACAAGCATGAATAAATCCGATAGGCTGTAAATCGACAAAGTCTGGTTCTGTTTCCATTATCATCAACAATTGACCCAATAAGAGTACTAAATTATATCGACCAAATCCTTCTTGTTGTTCATTATCACTGTCACCATCGCCGTCGTCGTCAGTAGCTGCAAAAGTGTCCTCTTTATTATTGTTGTCACCCAAGATCGATCGCGCCATCCAATAAGCAACAGCATCACTTAATAAACTAACACTTTCAGTAGCAATCATGGAATCGTGACGGAAACTGGTCATGACCAAAGGTTGTAGATACGTTCCCAATATTTTTTCGCGTTCATTGTCATTAGCGACTCGTATTAAGTGAGCTTTTAAAGCTGGTAGCATTATTTGCAATGCTCCAAACCGATCTTTTTCGTCTTGTGCTGTCTCTCGATATCGCTTCTCAAGTTGAGTCAAAAACTTGACAAGCTGATCTGGTTCTGCATTTTGCGAGAATAACGCCTGAAGTGGCGCTGATGCAAAGTCCATGATCTTTGATAAAAAGAAGAACAAAGAGATAAAGGTTTTTTGACGGACAGAAATTTATTAGATATATTTTTTTTTGTGCGTACTTTTAAATGATCTAATCCCACCTTTGTGGAAATATCAAATAACTGCTTAAATTATAAAATTGAGACATTACTTTGATTATCTATAATATAGAAACACTATTCTCTCCTCTAATATGAAATTTGTTGACGTATAGAAATTTGCTATTGTTGTTGTATGAATATTATATACAAGCTATGCAACTCATTATATCATTTGAGACAAGAACAATAATCATACACTTCAAAGAACACCAAGAAAACTCGTGCTTTTAGTGGAAAACATCAGTCTGAAAATTTTTTCTTTCACGTCTGCGTTTTATTACTGTACGTAAAAACAAGACGCTCCTTCAAATCACTTGAAGAAAGATATGAAAAGCGTCATTTGATTGACACAAACAACTTAATGCTTCCTGCCAGAATAAATAAAAACGAAACCTTATGAGCCCGCCCATTCAGCCGTATAGCCTACTTGACTATACTTAACTATGTATAAATATACACTATTAATTATTGTATTACGTTCAACCCTGTGGTTACAACAAATTGACGCCAAAAAATTGACAGCGTCTATTTTTGTTATTATTACCGAAATAAAATCTACTACCTTATGTTTGTCATATATATTACAGTAGCATTTTTACAATTGTTTTAGGGTGTATTTCACTTATAACCACCAAAATCAAGAAATTGTTTCAATTTTGTCATTTAGAACACCGCTACTATATATAGTAGATATTATATTTATCGTGTAATGAAAGTGGGGGGGGAGAATCTCTGATCAGTGATGCTAATATGGCGATATGAAGTATATTTCCTAGAAGAGATTTTTTTAACCAAGTTAGCTGCTTCATTGATTGAAATGCTTTGTATATATGCAATTCAAAAAATTATGCACTATAAAAAAAGGATTGAACTACAGCTGGATTTAATTGATAGTGGAAAGTCTAAGAAAAGAACCAATCAAGTATTGTCTGAAAGCTTGAAATGAATAACCACTGTTAACTTGTACTGTTCGTTTTACTGCTCCAGTATCTTTTAATCCGGTTGCATTTGCAGTAGTATTTTTGATAGAGTTCAAAGATATGACTTGCATCTTCTGCAGTTTCATAAAGAGCTGTTTTCTGTTTGTAGAGATCAGGCTATAATTCCACTTCTTTCTAGGACTGGAGCAAGATGATCATCAAACCAGAGCCCAGCTTCCTTCAAAATTAATTTTATGTACACTTTTAAAATAGCAGATATAATGCTTATCTGCTGTTACAATTATAATCCCCCCTTAATTTCATTTCTTCACATTTTCAGTATATTGGATATATATGTCCTATTTAATCATTTCACCTTTGTTAGATAGATATAGACTAACCCACACAACAGTACTTGTAGTTGCACATTGGATTTATATGTTTCTGCTTAGAAGATTTTGTGTAACATTGCAGAGACACATTAATAAATTGTTTCAATTTTCTCCTCTCTCTGCTAAAATTGAGCTTCACCGATCAACTTTGACAACCTTCAACTTCGTCACAACTTTTTTAATTGGGAAGCTAATCCATAATAAATGTTTTAAATAGGCATAAAAATATATGTTATCGATTAAAAAGTCAAAATATTTAGTTTGCATATTTCTGAAGCTCTCTAAATTTGGGGTAAAATCCTGGCGGTTATAAGTGAAATACACCCTATAGATAATTATTGCATCCAGTTAAATACGTAAACGAAAAAAAAAATGATACTTTGGGAAGTGATAGTGCTTATTATTCCAAAGAGGGATATTTTATTCAATGAAGAAATATGTGATGATATTCAAGAGAGAAAAAAAAGACTAGCTAGATTTGCAATAACAACGTAAGGTATCGACAAGCACTTTTTGATTTAATGGTTTAGTCAAATATCCATCCATTCCAGCATTCAAACAAGCATCTCGTGCTGATGATTGTACATCTGCTGTAAGTGCAAAAATTGGAAGTCGAATATTATACTGTTGATGCACTTCAAGTTCTCTTAATTTTTTCGTAGCTTCCAATCCATTACACTACAAAAACCAAAAATAAAAAACAGGACTTAATATCGATTCATCAATGATCAAAAGAGCTCTCTCTCTTTTCTTTTACCTTTGGCATATGATGATCAAAGAATCCAATCTTGTAATATCCTGTAGGATGACTAGTGAATGCCTCAACCGCTTCCAATCCATTATTTGCGCAATCAACTTGAAACCCAAATCGTGTCAATTGTCTAAATAATAATTTTTGCGCAACAGGATTATCTATAGATCACCATTATTATTATTATTATTATTATTATATACATATAAATATACGTCATGTGATAAAGAAAACGATTGCCATAATAAAAGCTCACCTTCAGCAATAAGAATATGCATTGCACTAAAAATCTCTTGTTCTTCAGGAGTAAGTAAGGGGTTTGGAAGATTATGAGTGCTTTGATAGCGCTGCAAAGGACGACGTGGTGATGACGTTTCTGCTGTTATTTTTGAAGACGCTGTAACAGAACGCTGCTTTTGTTGACATGATCTACTGTCTTTAACATCATGTATGGCATCCAACAATATTTGTAACAGTGTATGACGACGAACAGGATATGTAATTCGTAATACAGCTTGCCGTCCAAGCGGATCCTTGGGTATTGGCAAGTCGGGACTAGTAGTACCCTTAATGTCAGATTTCATTGATACACTCCCTTGTTGCTGTTGTTGTTGATGTAAACGTGTAGCAGCATTAAGAGAGCTACTCGGATAATGCATCACAATTAAACAATGAGTTTTCTCCATTATTTTTTCCAAGTGTGCTGACCATTCAAAAAATTGTGGATCACTTGTCAAATATAAACAAAGTATGACAGCAATATATTTCTTGCCCTCATGTGCTCGTTCGCGTAATGCGTCAATAGAATCAGCAGTATCAATTTGAATACCTGATAACAAGTGTTCAACCATCTGAATCATGCTTGAATATTTGCCAACAATCAAGACACGGATGTTCGTTATTTTGAGTTCTTTAACCATTGTAGTAGTAAGTCCATCACGTGCTGCTGATTTGACTGGGTCTGAAGAAACGTCGATTGTAAAGAAAAATGTTGAACCTTGTCCTGGTTTGCTTGTAACATCAATGTGGCCTGACATGAGCTTAACCAATTGACGGCAAATAGAAAGGCCAAGACCTGTGCCACCATACTTTCTCCTAATTAGGTTCCTCAATATTGTTGTTGGCTAATCAGTAAATTACTCTTTTCTTTCTTTTTTTTTCTCCACTACATGGTTTATAAAAAAAAGTGTATACTCACGTAGTGCTACCATCAACTTGAGAAAATGGGGCAAATAAGCCCTTGACCTGATTATCACTAATTCCAATACCCGTATCAATTACTTCAAAAGAAAGTTTGATATTACCGTCAGCAGGTGGATGCTCAGTGCTTTTGACTGAACATTGTATTTTAATTGCACCTGTATGTGTAAACTAGTAATAATAAAATCACCAGAAAATAAAACCAAAGTTAATTTATGTCATTGTGATTCAAGGGTACCTTGTACAAATTATTAGAATAATAGTAAACCTTGATTGCATTTCCAATCAAATTCATAAGAATTCTAAAAAAGATAAAGTGGTTACGTTTACTATTTTTGAGCAACATATATAACAAAGTAATAATAACGAGATATATATCAGCTATACTTACTGTCGAAGACGATTTGCATCAGCCATTACAACAGTTGGAACATCAGGGGCGACTGAATACGAAACTACCAATTGCTTTTGTAAAGCCATCGCTATCAAAATTTCGATAACGTCTGCAATAAGCTCTTCGATAATAATTGGGGTGACATCCAAAGTTACTTTGCCAGCTTCAAGCTATCAAAAAAGTTATAACATTAGAACGTCACTTCTTTTTAAATGGAATTATAATATTATATAAGATACATGTATAAATTATGTTTTACCTTGGAAAAGTTTAGCAAATCATCAATGATTTGTAACAAAACTTCACAAGACTCTTTAGCCGTGTTGACGAGATCACGTTGCTCAACATCCAATCTAACCAATTAATTATAGTATAGTAGATTAATAAAGTGAATAGGGGACTTCTATGGCAATTTAGTTATACAGAAGCACAATAATAAAATAAGTATAATAGTTACTCTGTTTCGGAAAGTAATGAGATCATTCCATAAAATCCAGCAAAGGGTGTCCGTATCTCATGACTCATGTTAGCCAAAAAAATTTCACGCAATTTGGTTGCTCTAACGGCTTCTTCTTTACTAATTCGAGCTTCTTCTAATGCTTGCTTTTGTTTTTCAATTAATCTAAATTATACATAATTAAATCTCTGTTTAACATGGAAAATGATATAATAACCCAATTATTGTTTGCATCATAAAAAACACCTTGTATATGCTTGAGTAACTCGCTGAACCGACTTGAACAGGAATGCATTTGTAATAGAAATCCCCATTTGTTGACAAAGTAAATTTAATGCAGTTATTTGTCGTTGTGTAAAAATACCAACGGTACCTTCAATAACTAAGCATCCAACCAGTTTATCCTTGTGTTTGATAGGTATACAAATAACCGACCGATTTATTTTCTTGAACCATGGTCCAATTGCAAAATGCGTATCTTCTTCTACATTATGTATAAACATGGTTTCTCCTGTATTGATCGTATGATGAACAATCCGAATCGGTACAAATGTAGCAGTGCTATTTTTCTCCGAGAGTGGTAATGGGGGGTCGAATGTCTCGATTTCATCCCGTTGATTTCCGTACGCCCAAACACCAAATTTATCCTTTTCATCTTTGATAATAATACTACCAGACTCAGCACAAGCACTTTCAAAAATAATAGTCAAAAATGCCGTCACCAAATTTTGTAATTCAGTTTCTGAGGAGGACATGACTTGAGAACTTTTGAAAATAGACGCCAAATCCAACTAAACATATTATAATAATGATTATTATTACTGTAGCTCCAGTCCGAAGGGATTTAAAAGAACTGAGATGGTGATGTATAGGTTTTTTCACAGTTACTTACAATATCAAGTTTGCTGATCATTTGTTCGATAGTAAGTTGACGTGTCATCTCGGTCATTACGCACTCATCATCGTCATCAACGTTGTCGTTATGGGACTCGATATCATCCATTACATCATGCATAGGATTACCAATGGACGGTGTGCTCCAACCTGCATGGGTGGATAGGAATGGGAAAGGATCAGTTTGTATACCGACATCATTTTGTGATCTTGAATCACTTAAATCATTGAGAATACGATCATATTTGGTACGAAGTTGCAGTACTTTGCCATATGAACCGTGAGTAGCATATATATCTACAGCCTAAAAATAGACCGATAAAAAGTCAACTTGGCATAATAGTAATAATAATAATAATAAGTCCGACGATAATCAACATCCACACACAACAACTTACTTTTCTGATACATCCATAAGCAACATGCTCCATTCCAGCACGAAGATAGAATGCTGCTGTACATTCTTGAGCAACACACAAGTGAAAAAACCATCCTCCTGTACGAGCCTGACTAATTGCATTTTCATATAATTGACAAGCTTTCAAAAGATCTATCGATTCATCCAGTGTCACCATTTCAGCCTCAATAAGTGAACTAAATGTCGTATTGTTAATTCTCGAATACGCAGTGAATTTCAACAAGAGGTTTTGATTTTGTTGTAATTGATCGAGGTATTTCATTCGTAAGTTAGAATCCAAATCATTGTTTCGTAACTTGGCCACAAGAGCAAGCGAAAAATAGCAAAACATTAATCGAGAATAATGTTGGCAGTCATGGTGACATATGGTATCCAATATACTGTATCCTGTTTCAATAGCAGCATCATAATGTTCATATAAGACCTGTGTAATAAGCTTTAATGTACAATACCATCCCAAAGCCAAGTTGACATTGGATGTTTCACGCCAACTTTCCTTAACAAAATGAGCATCGTTGAATCCATCGTCCCCATCAAATATCCGAGGGGTGTCGATATAGGTCCGTCCTTGTAATGCTTTGGATCCACGAATAATAGACATAATTAGTAAGTGACTTTCTCCAGAAGAAGCCCAAGTATTGATATCTTCATAGGCGTTTTCGGCTTCGTATAAGACATCGGATATGTTTTCACTCAACCCAAAAAGAACCAGTAAACGATAAGCCCGATGGAATGTAGTATAAATACGATCACCTGCAGACAAGGATAGATTTGCACCAGCTTCAAAATATTCAAGTGTATCACGTAGATGATGACGCCAACGTAACACCAATACTGCATATTGAAAATATACTCGACCTCTTGCATAATTGCCTCCGGTCTTGTCAAGTAAAATAAGGGCTATGGACCCTAGATGCTAATAAAAACAATAATAAAATATAGAAATAATGACCAATTAGTACAGGTTACATTCTTTCTTATAAGCGTACTAATTTGTCTAGTTATTTTATATATTTACTTCGGCGAAGTCATAATTCTTGTAGATGAGTATATATCGAAGAGCAGAAAAATTAAAGCCACTTGCAGATGCTGGACATATGCCATGCATCAATGTCAATTTAAGAATTTTCATTCCATAATAACACATTTCATCACTTTTTCCTGACCAATAAGCCAAAGTGCACCTGACCACAAAAAAAATATTGACCTCATATGAGTATAACTATGTACAAATAAATATCTATTGAGTAGTAGTACAAGTTGATAGAAAATAAAAAGACTTACAGTTCTTCAAAAATCGTCATTATACCAATAATAAGAGAATCCTTGCACAGTTCCATATTGATAATACAGTCTTTTCCAATACTCTCGATCTCTTGTTTCAATTTTTGATCCATATCATGTTGTAACTGTTCGGCCATTATTGACTTTAGTAGATGAGAACTTTCTCCCTCAGCGGCCAATTCTCCAAGACATTTAAGGAGTGCTTGATGTCCCTTTTCAGGTTCTTGACAACTCAAAAAGTATTTTGATTGGACTCGATATGCATTAAGACGATCATTTGCGCCATGAGAGTTTTGAAACACTGTCTTGAGTAGTAATTCAGTTACTGCACGGGGTTGACCGACAACCCAGCTAAGCGCAGCTGCATTTGTGTATAAGTTTAATGTTACAGTATAGTTGACGTCATCCCATGAGGTGCTGGGATCCCCAAGCTCTATTGCAGCGCTATAATTTGCGAATGCGATGTCATGGGTTCCTGATGCTTGATTTCGATTTCCTGCTTCCATTAGTACGTTTCGGAAAGCTTGTCTATCACTTGATTTCTTGGCGACATCAATACATTGCATTAGGTGGCTAGCAATCAAAAAAATATTCGCGTCTGGGTCTTCAAATTATAAATGGGTAGAAAACAATTTAGCAATGTGAGCTTTCGAATAATAATCGTCTTGACATAAATGTAAGTTTGGAAATAGAATACCTTTCATCATATATCGACCTAGAACAAGGTGAACGTTATTATGCACTTGAGTACTTGCTAACTCTTTTGCTGCTTGATTTATTCGATCGTGAGTCCATTTAAATTCATCCGCTCCAATTTGTACAAAATATCCTTCACGTAATGCCGTTATCAAACCGCTTGTTATATCATCATGATTATCAGAATTCTTGTCGCCATGAATACCTACTATTATTGCATCATTATTGATATTCTAATTGGTATCTATGTACGTATATTTTATTTTATTTTTACTTTTGTGGCATCTATATGTATGTATACCTGATGAATCGTCATCCATAATCATCTCCTCACCATCTGAACAAAGCATGACATGTTTCAAAATATTCCAAGAAAAAGTATTACCAAGAAATGAAGCCCATTTCAATACCTCTTGGCAATTTTTTGAAACTTCGCGTAAACGATTCACCATAAAACGTACATCAAGCTTCTCACTTTCTCCTTTTCCTGTTGTCGGCATGAAATATTGTGCCTGTTCCTGAATCTTTTCAAGATCAAAATCCCATTGATTTGTCTCCCAGTTGAAAAAAATTTGCTTCTTGCGTTCCAAGCTTTGTAAGAGATGTGTCACATAAAAGGGGGATCCATCTGTTTTTTCCATTAGTATTTGAGCAAGGGAAAACAAGGTATCGTGATTTGTGTCTCTGGGGCGATGTAAGGTATCAGATAAAAAGTCAAGAATAGAATCCATGTCGAAAGGCTCAGCTTCAATGGATCTAATATTGAATCCATTGGCTTCTTTGAGTAATTTTACAAATTTTGGGTCGGCTTCATGCTCACGGTATGCGATGAATATTAATAGTTTAATTTTGGGTGACTTGATAAGCAATCCCAAAAGTTCCAATGAATTTTCGTCTATAATATCAGTGGTTGTTTGATTATTTATTTTAGCTGTTATTCTGAGAAAAAAAATGAAAGAATAGATAATTGTTAATTCCTTACCAGATTGATGGAGATCGTCCAGGAACTATACAAGATAAAAAAAAAATCAGATCAATTAATATGATTACTGCTACTAAAATTAGTTGATACTTTATAAACATTATATACGGAAAGCTTACCAAAGTAGTCATTTGCCAATATGTAATGGAGCGAAATATGCCAACTAACATTGATTGAAACTTTTTGCGTGTTTCCTCATTTTTCATGTGAATATGACCATCGACAGTGGTACGATTTTCTGCCCTTGATCCCACAGTAATAGAGGAATCCAATAACAAAGGAATCAATTCAGGTACGTAGTCCATGAGTATTCTCATATTGCAAAATTGAGACCCAAGATACTTCTTGAGATGTTCATTAAAACGCTTGATAACATCGTTGGGTTCAGAGAGAATCTGTTGAAGAAGCTGTGATAATACTTGAAGTAGACCACTGTACGGAACTTTATGCGCTCCATCAAATTTCACACTTGCTATATAACTATAGTATATTATTAGTTAATATTAAAAGTGTTACCGTTGTGATAAATGTAAGCCGTTGTCACAGCAAAAAGCTTAGTATACTTTCGTTTCTACTAACTATATTTACCCTTTCTCTCTAGCAGTAGTATGTACAGCGCTCATTAACGTTGATTTTCCTAATAGTAGAGGGACGGAATTTAGTGATTGTCCTCTAACTATTATAAATACAAAAAAAAATTAATTACCTATTCCACCCGGTCCATGTAAACTCACAACAACGGTCATGACTTTGCTCAAACGTTTTGAACTAGCACTACCTTCCGCGCTGGTAAACGATATTGAGGAAGAAGCAGCTTCACTATCACGTATACTTGATAACGTTGTAAAACTATAAACGGCGTTGCTATTATTGTTTTGACTAGTATTGTCAAATGTAGAAGAAGATTTGCCTGTGGTATTCATGCTAAATTCGCTGGTACTACCAGTATCAGAACTCTTTTGTGATTTTAAGGATGTTGTTGATCTGACAGAATGAGTAGAACTATGCTTTATGTACATTGTGGCATATTGTTCAATGGCTTCGTTCATTTTTGAAATGGTACCTTGCCGTCCATAAACTGTTTTGGGAAGAGTAAAAATAGACATCATGTCATACCGACCAAGTGGAAATGGAGTAATACCATCCTATCGTAATGTAAATAGATATCGAAATATGTTATCAGTTGATGAGGAACAAATAAAAAGATTATTATGTATGTTTATATTTACCCCAATGCTGGACCCGTCAGAGTTCAAAAGTTGTGTCAATAATTCCTGTAAATCGGCTCGAACTCCATACATAGAACTATATCGATCATCTGGAGCCTAATAAATATATAGGAGTCCCATAAGCAATTATTATTTAATAATAAAAAATCATTCATCCGTTTCTTTTTATTTCCAAGCAAATTATACCTTGTTGGTCATTTTCTCAATAATCTGAGACAGAAGCATTGGGCAATCCAATCGAAAATCATGAACCGAAGGGATCTTACGACCCAAAATAGCATGAAGTATTTCCAACGGACTATTACGATTGAAAGGATTTCGTGATGTTACCATGATAAAAAACACAATACCAAGAGAGTAAACGTCTGAACGATGATCAGGTATATAAGCTGTGCGACCTGTCTTTTCAGGACTAATATAAACTAACGCGTCTTTCAACATTTGTGACAATATCTTTTTTTGAGATACTTTACGCCATTCGTCAGTCGATGTAGAAAAATAAGCATTTAAAGACTTGTTGAATCCTGTATTGAGATTCCATAATTTGACTATTGGATCAATATTATCTTGGCCACCACACCATTGGAATGAATCAATACGGATTTGTTCGTGCAGAACATTTTGGCGATGAATAAATTGAAGACAAGCAGTTGCTTTGATGGCGAATCGTAAAAACGTGACAAGGTCATAGGTTGGCGCTGTAATACCTGTCGTCATAGTATATGAGGCAATGTTGCTATCATTATTGTTGTTATCAAGTAAAACATTGTCACTAGAAGGAGATTGTTGTTCACTATTATCGTGTCGAAGTGGTCGAATAGTAGAAGTGCTAGTACTTGCAAAGTCAGCAAAAGAAGAGCGAGGGCTTGCTCCACCAAACACTTCAGGAGAAGAGATTTCTGAGTTATTATTGTTATTATGACCTTCATCTGCATAAATGGCGACACCAAGTCCCGAAGGGAGATTGACATATTGGAAAGGTTGAACTATTCATCATTCACAGAATTTATATCATTAGTTTCTATAATCAAAAAATATATTTTACATATACACCCATAGTAACTATAAATTAGACATACCTATATATGATGGGCCTTCTGGAAGTTCATAAAGTCTCTTTATAAGATAAAATTCCCTTTCAAGGTTCGATGAACTCTTTTTTGCTACCTTTGCAAGGACTCTCTTCTTGGTCGATATCCTTATATATAGATGTAAAGGTATTAGAACAACAAATGTTATTAATACTAATTAATAATGATATTGATATTGATATGAGAATATAACAATAAGAGAATCCATTATATATACTTACTTGTAACCACTAATGATGTGGACCAACTCATTGGGCGCTAAAGTAGATGATATTGAGCTGTTTGTAAAATGATAACCAGGGATATGAATTTGAAGAGCATTTGAAGATGAAGCTGGTATACTATTTCCAATATTCCAATCTGGAATGGATGTCATAGTGGCAATCGATTCATCAACTGAAGAAGTGGTCATTTTTTAGAGAAATTTGACAATGTTGACTGCTGGGTATAGGGTAAAACGTAAAGATGAATGAAATTGATTTTCTTAATGCTATTTGACTTTTTTTTTTTATCTTTTTGATAAATTACCATACGCGTAAAATAAATAAAATATGTTTCACATGTGGACAATGGTGCATAAAAAAACATGTTTATTCTTTTGCTCATATTAAAAGAGTTATTCTCGAATTTGTTTTGTCTTTTTCATGTGACCTTACTATGAGCAATAAACATGTTTTTTTTTCATGCATGTAAATTTAATCTATTGTGTTATGATATTCTCTTTTCTTATTAATATAGTCCCATGATTCGAGACTCACGGTCGATGATGATTTCATAATGATTATACTTGCTCTCTTTCTTAATACCACTCGTATATAGTACCCTCGTTTTTTTATACACTGAAATCCCGACCACCATCCCTCAATGTAGGAAATAAATGGTTAAGCGCCATGCCAGTGCAGAAAATAATGATTAACTCGAATACACTCAAGTGTAGCTTTTCTTATATTGTATAGCACTCAACAAAATATAATCCGAAATTCATTTTTTATTATTATGAAAAACTAGATTAATCACTACCTGGTTATAAGTATGTGGTCGTTTCCATGCGAGTAAGTAGTGGGCGAGGAGACTATTTACAAAAAATATAATGTGGATAGTGAGAATAACCAAAAATGCCAGGTAGAGTATCAACAAAATAAAAATGCACGTCAAGGAACTGCTGTAGATAAACAATTCTACTAGTTAGTTTATCATATTATTTGGGTTAAGATCTAGTAAAAAAATATAGTACTTCTGTACTAATAATGACTACATCTATAGGTTGTAATCCATATTACGTAAGTATAGTATTAATGACGGATAATCATAGTAATGGTATATAATATTTTTACTTGTTTTTATGTTATAGTAGAATTTTTTTAAAGATATAGTTGTGGTGTATACGTTAATAATGAACCGGCACCAACGGATGCTTTTGGTCCTCTATCTTCTCATTCGATCATCTAAAATTTCCTGCCACTGTTTACTCCTAGACTTTTAGTTAATAAGCTTTGCTTTTTTCTATTTTGTATATAATTTTTTTTCATGTACGTACACCATAAGAAAGAATACTAATATGTCCACGGGCAATTTCCTCCTTTCAATGCAATAAACATAAATTTTAATTTGTAAATGCTAATATATAAGCATTTGAAGGCATATTTCTTTTTTCTTAATACCAGATTCAGATACTAACTAGATAAATAAAGAAATATGTATCTATCTAGTAGAAATGTCCTTAATAATTATTTTCCTAATGGATTTGTTTTTGTATTCCAAAAGCTATATATAAATAAACAAAGTAAAAATTCCAAAATGTAAGAATATTTACGTGATTCACGATTTTAGAAAAACTATAGGGTTTCAAAACACAAGTCTTCGCCCTCGTTTTTCAGTGTAGCATAATAACTGCGAATTTTCAGCTGCTTTGAAATTTTTCTTGTGGAACCTAACCTATTTCCTATCACATCAAAGATCTACAAAGAAGCATACACGTGATGATAAATTACTATAAAGGCTTTTGGATCGATCGACAACCAGCACATTATGATAGCTCGTATCTACAAATCTCAGAAAGCCCAGTTTTTATCTTTTGTCGTACATATAAATTACATACCACCTAGTTAAAGTGGGCAGTCGATCATTACATTATTCACAAATAATATTATAGACAATACTTGGTAGAATGGGTATAAATATGGTGGTAATCTCTATTTACAATGCCTACGTATGTCAATTATTCTATTTCCTTATCCTGCTTTCTATTTTTTTAACGATGAACATCATCCATTAGTGACAATAACAATAAAGCTTGAATACAATGCTAGCTGACTATGAATAATGAAAATCATGGTACATAGTATAATGCTAGTAAAGACCTGCGATAAATAAATAAATCTAGGACAACAACGGATTATTTATTACCTCTGTATGAGATACATAAATGAAAATCATTCATAAGGAGTTGTTGAAAAAACATTTACGCACTCTTATTTATAGTATTTTCAATAATATCAGTGGTTATAAATAATCAGTACTCCTTTTTTTTTTCAGAAAATATTAGAGATAATATATATATAAGAATATTAGTTTTAAAAATATAAACCAGCTATTCTAATAAAGATTGGTATTTATTCAAGATAATAACGAATCAAGGTCTTAGTCTCAGAAAATAGATAGTAATGTGTCCGTCAATATGTCGAAAATTTAAAAACAGGTTTTTATTTTCCCTTTAAGAAAAAAGTGAAATACGTATTATAATTCTAGAGATTGAACTTGAAGGAAGAGGAGTTCAGGCAGTTACTGCATCAGCATTTTTTATATGTAAAGTGTGAAAAGGAAAAATGTGTCCTTTAATAACGTCACACAGCATTAAAGCTAGGTAAAAAGGAGAACAAAATGTATGCCATCCCTTTTTTATTTGACACTAACATTTACCTCTCTCTCGCTCTTTTTTTTTTTACTCTCTTTACAATTTTTTATAATTTATTTTTACAAAAAACACAAATGTCGGGCACCCTTAGTAATATATAAAAAAAGTAAAAGAAAAGGAGGGCAGACGAATTTAACTATAAATTATGTATATTCTTCCTTCTCATGTTACCAAAAAAGTAATGAAAAACTTCTTTCTTTCCATTGCTGATATCGTCAGGATACAATTTTCTAAAAAAAAAAAAAAAAAAAAAAAGTAGAAAGGGGGAGCAAGAGAAAAGAATACAAAAAGTTGTAGTAAAAGGACATTTTATAGAAAAAGGAAGTCATAATTCAACAAGTCCGCGCGCATATTTGTTTGTTCATTAAACAGCTTTTTTTTTTGATACGTAGATTATTCGTCTCTAATTATAGTATTTATATGATCTTAGAAGAAGATGCATTTTTTTTTTACGAAGCAAGAATCCATTGTATAATGAATTTTGTTGTAGCTTTTATTATTAAAAAATGTAATAAAGAAAATTTATGTAAATACACTTTCAGCTGACTGAAGGTTGGTCAATACAGACAGAATTGTAGATATAAATATATATGTATATAAACTCTCAAAGCCCCATGCTTTTTCTGCAGATCACTCTCATTATCAGTAATATTAATGAGCACAACATTTTATTATTTTCGTATGGAAAATTGCAACACCACAAGGTCAAACGAAGAATGTTACACTAAAGAATAATTTCCTGTTCCAGCTTACTGTTATTAATACGTATGATGAAAATTACAAAGAAAAAAAGAAGGATCAATAATTGATCCATTAATATTATTATCATTATTATTCAGTTATTTTGTATACCTTGGATATCTTTATCGATAGCATACTAAAATTATCAATACATGTGGCGTGGAAATTACAAGTTACAGTTGGGTATAAAACACAAAGTCTACGGGGTGGGAGCACACGCTTTCTGGAGTAACTTGAGGTAAGAAAAAAAAAAGGGGCACAAAATAATTTTATATCAACCAGAAGTAAATTGTTTCCAAGGGAATACCTTGTCCGTGCATCAAACTAATCTGGAAATAATTAGACTCCCCCCCCCCTTATTCATCACGCTGCTGTTATTTAATAACTCGAAGGTAATCACATCAACAAAAGAATACTAATGGTTTTACCTTTTTCTTCACCCTCTTGCTCTTTTCTCTTTCCCTTGTTTCTTTTTTTTTTGTTTCTTTTTTTACTATTATAATTACTATTATCTGCTTACCACATCATTTGGCTACCTTTTTACCATTGAAAAGGGTTAATATTGTCATCAACTTGATAAAAGGACATTAAAAAAATGTCATATTCAGGTTCAGGAATTTCCATTCCAGAGCTCAATGGGAGTACTACGAATGCTAGTAATAATGGCAATTTTTCAGGAACATTGTCCATTCAAGGTTATCATTTCATTGCATCTACAACATTAGTTTTAACACATGGTGACAAAGTGAATCTGATTCACGGCTACAAGTATGTTATCAAACGACAATTTCTTTCAACTTCAGTACATTTGATTAATTAGAAATTATTATTATCGTTACCATATAGGATATCAAGCAAAAAACCTGTGATTGCAAAAGTATCGTCTAATACAGCGCAACTTGAGCGTGAATTTTATCTAATGAAAAGAGTTTATCAACTTACTGATGGTCCTTCATATACAGGTAACAAAAAAAAAACCAAGTATAATGTTATTGTCCAGACAAAAGTTTGTTTATTTGCATTCTGAGTATTTGATATAAATAATTTTAATAGTATGTCCTATGGAGTACCTTAATTTGACAACTGGTGTTTCCGTGGCAATTTATGCAGATGAAGGCTATAACTATCTTGACCAACAACACCGATCAACAGCAGATGACCAACAACATGGTTACACAGAAAATAAACCCCCAACCTCAAAAAGTAATAAATCAACTAGTCAAAGTGGTGAAACAAGTAGTTCTGATGCCAACGTTCGCGCATGGTTACAATCACGATATAATAGTTCCGTAACAATAGAATACGATGATACCAGTGTCGAACTTCCATCCGAAACACTAGTTATGCGTAAATTCGAACCCATTTATGATTTGCATACTTTTTTACGTTTTGCTATCAAATGTTGTGATAGTATAGAATATATGCATCGACATGGAGTACAATATCACGGAGATATTCGCCTACAGGCCTTTCAATGGAATGGATCTGATGATAGCTCTGTAAAATTGTGGAACTTTGGGTCAACATCAAGGTCTTTTGATCTCAGTACAGAAGGGTGGCGCAAAACAACAGCAAATAAAGAGCTTACACAAATGTTACAAAGTGCTCTCGTCTATATGAGCCCTGAACAAACTGGACGAACAACGTATTCACCTGATCATCGCTCTGATATTTATTCTCTTGGTATTGCCTTCTTTGTTTTATTGACTGGTCAAGCACCTTTTTATGGCGGCCCTCTAGAAATTCTTAATGGCGTGCTAAGTAAAAAAGTACCATCAGTTCATGAGGTACAAAAAAGTATACCGGAGATTTTGTCGAAGATCGTTGAGAAAATGACAAACAAGGTAAGTTTCAATGCAGATCAAATAATTGTGCACAAAATAACTTACACAACAAATAATTTAATTATATAATTTAGGCCCCTGGAGATCGATATAGCAGTATCCATGGTATTCGTTGTGATTTAGACAAGTGTCTCAAACAACTACTTGAAAATGATAATAGACAAAATAAGCAACAAGAAGAAACTGAGAGTAATAATATTCTTGTAAGTTCCAAAAATAATAATAATAACAGTTGTGTTCAGATATTTATATTGATTTTTTAATATTGAATGATAGACGGAAATTGAAGCTTTCCCACTTTGTCAACATGACATTGCTTCTGTTTTTACTTTACCAAAAACAATCTATGGTCGACAATCTGTCATTGTACAGATGAATGCAGTCATTGATACTTTTGTAAATAATTATAGTTCCAATCGGATGCATCGTTCTCTACAAACAACAAACAATTCGGTTTCTACTCCGTATGTGGGAAGCGGTATAGCCGATAATCTTAGTGAATCATCTACACCTAATGATGAGAACAGCAGTGCAAAGTCAAATTCATCACCGAGTTATTTTAGTGGCACAGGTATAGAAGAAAGCGAAACATCCAGTGTTCTTCACCAAGGGAGAGGCTATTCGACTAGAAATGGCAAGCAAAAAAGTTCAACAACCGTTGTCTCGCTTTATGGCCCGGGGGGTATTGGTTAGTAAATTATAATTTTCTTTAATTAAAGTATAATAATTATATTTACCAACACACACACACACACATGTATATATATATATATATACAAATAGGAAAATCGACAATGTTCAGTGCAGTGCAGGCCACTGCCAGACAATATGGGTAATAAATAAAATAACAAAATCATTTTTTTTATCTTTACTCCTGCTACAACATATTTGCTTACTATTGATGTGTATAGTTATATTGCTGTCAGTAAATTTGATTCAAGAAACAAAATCCCATATAGTTGTGTTCTAAAGTCATTATCTCAAATATTACAACAAATTCTTTCGGAATCAAAAGATCGTGTAGGACTTTTCCATGAGCATCTCAAGGTCCACCTTGGAGCACAATTCTGCAATGTATCTTTATTGACTGACTTTGTCCCCGAACTCCGTGCCTTGCTATATCCTTCACCAAATATATCTGAAAAAGACGAAGAATCTGATGATGGTGAAATACACATGGATAACGTTGAAAATCAAGCTCGATTCCAAAATCTATTTATTGGCGTTTTTCGTGCCATTAGTAATTGGTGTATAACAACATTGGTAAGTACAATACTTAACTATTCTAAAAAAAGGAAGAATATATGCTTGAGGTTGACTTCAACACTTTTACTTATATAATTTAATATAGTTTTTGGATGACCTTCATCAAGCAGGTAACGATGAAAATAAAATAAAAAAGACATGTTGCCAAATAGAGAGATAATAATAATAAGAGCTATTTGATCCAATGCATAATTAGACGATCACTCACTTGAACTTTTGGACACTCTAATGAGATCAAAAATAAGAATCCTTGTGTTTATCTCTTATCGTGATCAAGAAATTACACCTATGCTTGCTGAAGTACTCGAAAATGGAGCATCCTACATTAATTTTATTGAAGTTACACCACTCGATATGGACTCAACCATCGACTTTTTATGCGACACATTTCATCGATCACGAGACGTCAATCGAGAATACCTTGTTCCTCTGGCACAAATTATTCTAAAACGCACCAACGGAAACTCATTTTATACCTTGCAATTATTACAAGTTTTGGACCGGAAAAAATTGATATTTTTTAATTGGCAAAAAAACGAATGGGATTATAATTTGGATCAAATCACGGACGGCACGACACTGAATGGACAAGAGGATGCCGAATTGGATGTTTCCTTTATGGTCGCACGTCTACGCGAATTGTCACCTGAAAGTCAAAATTTGCTTAAATGGGCTTCATTTGTAGGGGACGTATTTTCGTGGCCTACAGTAAAAGAGCTGATGCTTAATTCTGATGCACTAGATGATCAACAAAGCGAAATGGAAATAACAGATAATGAACAAGATAGTGAAAGTGATATATGTTCTTTCGTTGATGATTCAGCGTCAGAGGATACAGCAAGAGAAACCATAAGTGGGGGTAGCAGTACGGTTATTGAATCAATAAAACAACAAAAAAGAAAAATACCTCGTCGACCACCATTATTACGAACAAATACAGCAGCTCCCTTATTCAGCGGAGGGCAAAAATCAGCATCATTTATCAATGATCCTATAATGAGTTTACAAGCAGTTATTCAAGAAGGATACATTATGTCAATAGCACCAGATGAATATAAGTGGGCCCATGATCGAATTGCTCAAGCTGCTGGTGAGCTTGCTGGCCCAAGAACACGTACTAAAATTCATCTCGCAATTGCACAGCATCTTATGAAAGGTAGGCAATTTTTTAGTTAGTAAATGTATAAATAAAGATAAAGATGTTCATCACTAACAATGCAGATAATATGCATTACTTAGAACAAAATATTGATACATTTCTGGTTGCCGATCATCTACTCAAATGTTTTGAACTTGTTGAAGTTACGGAAAACAAAGCGGCATATCGTCAAATACTTATGGAGGTAGAGTATAATAAACTATTATGTTCAGTTCATGATGAATTTATCTCCATCATAACATTACTGTTTCTTATATATATATATATATATATTATTTAGGCAGGAAATAAGGGTCGTAACTCCGGAGCTCATCTTATGGCTTTTTCATACTACAATGCCGCTATTACATTAGGCGACCCCGTTCATGATTGGGAAGGTGACAATTACACAGCTACTTTACATCTCTACACAAACGCTGTCTCTCTTAGTTGGGTCGTTGGACAAAACGAAAAAACTGAAGAATTACTTGCAGTTGTCTTTAAAAATGCACGTACATCCATTGATCGATTAACTGCTTACCGTATTCAAGCCAAATACTATTTTGGAATTCAACAACACGACAAAGGAACAGAAGCACTACATCAATGTTTGGAAGATCTAGGTGAAGAACGATATCATCTAGGTATGACTGCCGCGAGCCTTAAACGGGAATTTGACGAAGCAGAAGAAATGATCAATAAAATGGGTAAAGAACACGTTATTAATATGAAACCATGTGAAGACCCGTTAATCCGTGGTGTTATGAGCATTTTAGAGGAATTGTAAGCTTTTATTATTATTAAATCAGTAGTTGATTTTTGCTATCGTTCTTCATTTATTGATTATTTGTTATCACCATGTTACCCATGTTATCATAATTTTTATATAATTTTTAGATGCACTGTTGCGTATTGGGGTGGTAACAAACCAGAAATGTATTACTGTGCTATTCGTATTGTCAAAATGTCATTGATAAATGGTATGACTCCTGTTTTTACTATTGGCTGTAATTTTTCGGGTATGGGATATTCTACATTATACAAGAAATATGTCTTTGCGGAGGTAATAAAAAGATAATAACCAAAAATAGTCAAAATAACTATTTTAGTTTTGAATGAAAAGGATAACTAATACTATAAAAAAATAGGAACTTGGTGCCATTGGTTTACAAGTAGCAGACAGAGTTAGTAATTCCTATGAAAAAGGGCGTAGCTATTTACAGTACCCTGTCTTTATTATTCGTTGGAAATATCATCATCGAGAAGGACTTAAATACTTTGCTGCCGGTATGAATTTGTCATTTTCTGCTGGTGATCGAATTTACGTTGCTTTCCATCAAACACATCGTCTAGTGGTTCTTTTTGGTCTCAATAACAATATTACGGAAACCCTTCGTGAAGCCGAAAGCAATTATGAAGACATTCATTCTTGGTCCTCCTCTGTTGACACAAATATGTTTGCTATGAGTGTTATTCGATGTTGCAAAGCTTTACAAGGACATACCTATATTAATACACCTGATGTATTTGATGGTGATGATGGGTTCAATAATGAACATTATGTTCGGGAGAGCTGCAAGGATAGTTCAAATCCAGAACTTATCTTAAATTGGTACGATACATTCTATATTATTCCACAGACACTGTATGGACATTATGATGCTGCTATTGCTACGGGGTACAAAACTGTTCATGTAATTGATGACCACCCATGTCACAGACATACACGTGTTTTTATTCATTATTTCTCTCTGGCGCTGATGGCCAAGTTACTTTCTTCAAAGAACCAACTGGATAATAAGGAACGTAAAAAGTACTTGAAACAAGTCAAGGAGAATCAAGAAAAAGTGCTGGAATGGGCAGAACACAGTCGCATCAATTACATCATGTTTTGGACATTGATTGAAGCCGAACTTTCAAGTCTTCAAAATATAACCATGAAAAGCTTTGTTAAAACCTGTAAGCTTTATGAGGATGCCATTAATCAAGCTCGTGAAGGTGGTTGGTATCTCGAAATCTGTGTAGCGCATGAACGTGCAGGAACATTTTATTATCGTAATGAGATATATAATGTTGCTTATACACTGATTTCAAAGGTAAAAATAAAAGTCTCTTGGTTATTTTACTAACTTCATCTTTAAAGATATGACATTTACTGATGCTCTGAATTGTTCTCGTAGACCATCGATTTGTATATGGCACATGGGTCGTATGGAAAAGCAAGACATCTTAGCTCTCAATATGCTGAATTACTTGGAGAATATAGTGACGATCAACGAGAACAACATGATACTGGTGTTCAAACCGACGCGTTCCCGTATCTTAATTCTCACGCAGAATGGAATAATAGTACTACATCTATTGAAAATATCAACAATAATCATTCAATCAATGAGCCATTGCTTGGATTGGGTGTCCTACCGGTAATGTCAATTGAGGATAGCTTAATGAAGCTTGATATAGTAAGTACTGTCATCTTTTTTTTATTATTTAGTTGTAAAAAAAATCTCACACATTGACTTATTCTCACAAACAACATTTATATATGTCTATATATAGCTCGACATGGCATCAATTTTAAAGAGTAGTCAAGTTATCAGTTCCGAAGTAAAATTTGAAAAGTTATTGGATTCTATGATGAATATTATTTTTGAAAACAGCGGAGCAAATTGTGTGGCAATTATTGTCAAAGATGAAAAATATGGTATAGCAGCCTATGGAAATGAAGGTTCAGTTACAACTTATGACCCACCTCGTCCCCTCTCAGACAAGGACAAGCTAGTATCGGAACGAGTTGTAAACCATACAATTAACACGGGTGAAAGCATTTTTATTGAAGATGTTACACAGGATTCTCGGTTTGCTGTAGGTTCATGGTATGAAAAAACAGGATCAAAATCCATCATATGTATTCCTATCATTCATAAAAGTACTATGGAAGGATGTCTTTTCATTGAGGGTCCGGTTGGTATTTTTACTCAAAGACATATTACAGTTTTGAGCTTGCTATGTCAACAAATGGGGATTTCTATTACAAACGCATTTTTGTTTAAATCTATACAACGTGTTACTATGGCTAATATGAAGTAAGTAAAAACCAATCCTTATATGTGTTTTACTTTTTGGTTCAATACGTACTTAAGCATATACTGACCTTTTTACATTATTGCACTACTTTTTTGTTATTTAGAATGATTGAAATGCAAAAGGAGGCTTTGGAAGAAGCTCGTAAGAGTAAAGAGGCAGCTGTTAAAGCGACTCGATTACGTGAAATTTTCTTGGCTAATATGAGTCATGAAATTCGTACACCTTTTTCAGGATTCTATGGAATGATATCATTATTAGCGGATACAAAGTAAGTTTGTCAACTTGTATCGATTTTTTTTCTTGAGATGGGAGAATCATAATCAGTTATTAATATTCTATTTTTTTTTTTTTTAGATTGAATGCGGAGCAACAAGATCTTGTTAAAACTGCAAAAGAATCATGCGAAATGCTTTTACGTATTATTGATGATTTATTAAACTTTTCTAAGCTTCAAGCTGGAAAAGTATCGTTGGATTTATCACCTGTTATAGTTGAAGAGTTGTTGGCGGATGTAGTCGAAATGCTTATAGCAATGGCAATTAAAAAAAAGATAAATGTAGCCTACATAGTTGCTAACGATGTTCCGTCCGTTGTAAAAGCAGATGAAAATCGTTTGAGACAGTAAGTAAAGAAAGAAAAACATTCAAGTGTATTCAGCTGAATTAAACTATATAAAATAAAATAATAGGGTCATTATCAATTTGCTTGGAAATGCTATCAAGGTAAAAAATATCTTCCAACAAAAAAACATTTAAACGGTGACCAGAGAAAATCACCTTTGTTTAAATACTCATCATTTTCTTTTTCCTTATTTTAATAGTTCACTCATGAAGGTGAAATTACAATTCGTTGCTCTGTAGCCAAGAATAGCCGTAACCAAAAAACATTGGATGATCAAGTCTCCTTGTTGTTCGAGATTATTGACACAGGCATTGGGATAAGTGAAGAGCAGAGAAAAGTTTTGTTTGTTCCATTTTCTCAAGTTGATGGAAGTACCACGTAAGTGATTTGTTTATTATACAATGTACACATACACATATTGATAAAATTCAACAATCATAAAAGTACTCAAGCACTAATATATACTACTATACAGACGAAAATATGGTGGTACAGGATTAGGTCTTTCCATCTGTTTACAATTGGTCACACTCATGTCAGGAGAAATTGGGGTATCTAGCGCACCTAATAAAGGTTCCAATTTCCACTTTTCAATAGAAGTATCTCGGATGCGTGATAAGAGCATAAAGCGTAACAACATTATTGCAGGACTACTTGATAATGTGCGTAGCGCTCGTGTATTAGTTGCTGGAGGTCACAGTTCTACGGTAACCATGGTCAAACAATTCTTACCAGGAGTCTCTGTAGACGGTGCAAGTACTATTGATGAAATCATTTCTTGTGGAAAACGCGATTACAACATTTTGATCGTGGGCATATGTTTAGCAAATGATTTACAATTCATGGAATCAAGAAAATATTTACAAGAAATTTTTGATCGAGTTTGTAAGGTTATCATAATGCATTATCCAAGTAGCGGAATTGGTGAAATTCTTGGAGAAAGTATGGAGGATGGGAGTAGCATAGAAATGCCGGTACGCCGTTCAAGTCAACATGAAATGGTACGTATTTCAATTCCAGTGCGTCGACAACGATTACTTCGCACTATGGTGGATATGCTTCAACAGGCTGGGGATTCACCACGACAAACAAAAGCAGTTCTTCCTGCAAAACAAAAGATAAATGGTCAAGGAAGTGAGAAAATTACACCCGAAGAGCATGTTCTTTTTAGCACAATGCATTTACTGGCAGCAGAAGGTTGGTATGACTAAGAGCATGAAAACATATATATACACTCAAGCTTATTGATCATCTTTAAATTTAATATAATAATAGATAATCCTGTTGCTCAGAAGCTCCTCTATAAACAACTTACACGACTTGGTTTCCAAGTAGATTGCGCAAATAATGGTTTAGAAGCAGTTGAAGCATGGACTTCTCATCCTCCAGGTTATTACAAAATGGGATTTTTTGATCATCATATGCCAAAGGTTTGTATTTATAATTCATAAAAAGCTTTTTTCTTCCTTATAGATTCGAATATTTTATTAACTATTTACCAATAAAGCTTGATGGTGTAGAAGCAACAAAAAAAATACGTAAAATTGAAGCTGACGATCAAAGGACTATACGTTTTCCTATTGTTGCACTTACTGCTGATGTACAAGAGAGTGCTCGTGAACATGCACTGAAGGCTGGGATGGATGGGTAAATATACACTTCAAACGACTAGCGAAAAAAAACCAGTTATATTAACTATTACTGTATTAAAAATAATTTTACTTATTAGATATCTCACAAAACCATTAAATCAAAAATTACTTTCAGAAGTTCTTCGACGCTTCTGTAAAACGCAATAGTCTTGTAGCAGTCGACATTTAATAGCCACTACCTAGTACCTATACGTATAATTTTAACTATTGTTAACAATGCATCCTCATATTCTTATACTACTGGCGTTTTTGTATATCTAAATATCATTATAATTTCTTTTATATTATTAATAACAATAAAGAACATTTGAAATAACTGTCACAGCCGTACGCATCATGATAACTGTTTTGGTACTTTATTTTGTCATACGTACGTACGTAATTTTTGACGTTTGGTAGCAATAAAAGAAATGTCATTCTCTACTACACCTGGAAAATCGGTTGTTACATATTGATGAATAAATAGAATTGGTATGATATACATGTACATGTCGTACAACTAAAAGACATTTATATTATATACGTATACAGCTTCTTTATGTTTTCATTTTGAAAAAATAGTATGTCGTATATATATACAATCAATCAAAAATGCAAAACATATATATATTTCTAAAAGCATAAGAGTATTGATTGAGTTTCAGTTTTTTAAGGAGGTAAAACTTATCTACGAACGTTTAAGCAAAACAGGACAGGATATTTAATTCAATTATATAGGAGAGACGCCATCGGACTTTATAAATAAAATTGTTACTCAATAATATCGTATGCTTCCAGAAAACGAATATGCATAAACAGATAAAATGATATGCGCTTTATTCTTATTTAAGTGGAAAAGATAATAGCCAAGACAAAATAGAGCGCGCTAGTAGTAATAGCCATAATGGAGAATATATTTACACAGAATAAGAGTAAAGAAATATTACTGTCTGTTTGTTAGTATTAACTCTTTCATCTTGGTTATGCAAATGTCAAATTTATAGTTAATTTATAAACTGATGATCATTTAACACAGCACGGCACAGAAAAATGGGGTTTGAACTAACTTTGTGACATCTTTCTTATCATATCAAAAAACAAACAAATTCTTTATCGTTAATACTATTATTTTCAAAACTTTAATTCATCTCAATCATCCCGACAAAGGTTTTGCGTGGAATACGAAAGATAAATTTTGGTTCCCAATCTATATCATTAAAGAAAAAAAAAAGAATACAACGGGCTTACTAAAAAGGGAATTGCTACGGACACCCCAAAAACATACTATATTAAGTAATTTCATCTCTTACGGACACCCCACTTTTATATTTTTTCAAGGGCACACAACAAATTGATATAATCACATCGTATCCAGCCATTTATACACTATCTATACAGCTATTATCGTTATACGACTTATAAATGTTTATGAAACTTATATTATCAGCTCGACTTTTTATAATAGCAATCAATATTTCTTATGGTTTCTTACTATATTCATTGTGTACACAAGTGGGAATTGTGGGCCTTATGAAAGCAAGACAAAAAAGGAATCATATATACTTTTAATGTTACATATGAGCGGTCAAACAAGCGCTATTGGTGTTGACAACGCTATTACTATAGTTTATATGGTCTAAGAACTTATTTGATAACTGTTTATTTGTGGGGTGTCCGTAAGCAAAATATGGGGTGTCCGTAACAATTCCCTACTAAAAAAGATTTGTGGTAGCAGTTATTGGTGTGACAGCAAACGGATGTTTCTGTAACTAGTAAAAGCGACTAATATGTGAGTGACCTTGATTATAAAAATGAGATACGTAATCGGAATATTTTATAAATGGATGCTTTCTTAAACCCATATTGATGCTTGGTTATGTATGTATTAAACAGACACTATTATGTAAAAAATAACATCATAAAAAAAACGTATGTATATCCACGTCAAGTGTAGCAAAAAGGAGGCAACAGAATAATTATGCATATTGATGTCATTGATTACGCAGTTCATGGGGGGGGTTTACAAGGGGGAAAAAGAAAACGCTGTTGTGGGAAGCACCAAATTATTGATTCACAAAACTTGAGTTTTTGCACCCAAAAATAGCTGAGATGTAAAAAGTAGTAATATGTACATCACTTAGAAGAACAATTCCTTGAACTAGATATAATGGATAAATAATCTCTCCTTCGATATACATGATAATATATCACTATGACGTAGAACATATGTATAGTTAAGTAATTTTTAATCGTAAAGTTTTATTTCACTCTCAGCACAAAATTCAAGTTTTGCTCCCACTTTTGTTCCAGTCACTGTACAGTTAGCTTTAAGCTCTTAGTTTACTGCTAACCTATTATGATGTATATTTTTCATATACTGATATCAGAAGAGTTATTTTCAGCGATTTAATACTACAAATTGAAAAAGAAGTAAAAAAAATGCTTTGCCGAGCTTTTAATATTGAGTAAATCAAGTGCATCTTTTTTTTTATTATTTCAGGTGTTATATTTTTTTTTCGTCTTCGGCGTATTCCGGTATTACTGTACTAAAGTAATTTGTGTGCAGATCTTCTACCGTACACTAACGACTTTAGCAGATGACGGAATAAATAATATTGTGTTTTGAATGACCTCTTTTCTTTTATGTTGTGTTGTTTGTAACCAATAAAAATCCTGAATTCTGGTTATTGTCTCTTTGAAGATCGGTGTTACATTTTTGATTTCCTGGATACTAAACCATCATACATATAACATTTTCCCACCCATCATTCTTGCTCAGAACTTGCTGTATACGCACTGACGCACGTACCAAAAGTCGGCGCGGCATAAAAACCAGATCAATAGTTGTTTCACTATGATAGTCTTGAACGATATAAACGGAAAGAAAAACCGTAGTATTGTAGAATATACGAAATATATTTATCACGATCAACTCCTCTTTCTTCATTCCCCTGCATCATCTTGCGATTCAAATTATCCCCTTATACTAATATAATCAATTGTGGTACTTATCATGTCATACATATTAGCAGAACGAATTCGTTATTATATCCCGGCAGTGGGGATGATTTTATTACGTTAAAGTTTACGTGGTTGGTATAAGCTGTCTTAGATATGCCTTTTTTTAAAACATGTTAGAAACCTTTTTTTATGTCTCCTTTTTGAGCTGACTTGAATGAAATACAAGAACAACAACAATAATATAGCCCAACCCTTGTCTATATATACGCGTATGTGGTCAATGTATAACAACCCACAATTAATAATAATATAATAGACTTTTACTAGTAACCCTTTCCTCCACTTTCTTCCTTTTCTTTTTCTACTTCTTTTCTTTTTCCTTCTTGTATTACACAGTACATATATACCTATTTTTTAGTTCTTTTTACTTTACTCATTATTACAATTAATATTATTGAACGAATTATTCAATTGTTATAAAATGTCGATTTCGGGATCGAATAGCTCCATGACAACAGGTTCGACAACATTGCCAAATATGTTGTCCGGAAACTTACCGTATATACAAGGATATCATTTTACAAACACAATGCCAATTTTAGCTTATAATGAAAATGTGGATATCGTTTCAGGCTATAGGTATTCATATACATAAACAACATAGACCTGCTTCATTTAAAAACAAAATGAACGCCCTCCATTACTAATGACAGGAATGTATTTGAACAATAATATAGAATATCAGACAAGAGTCCTGTCGTTGCAAAAGTATCTTCAAGCTCAGTAAGACTTGAGCGCGAATTTTATATTATGAAAAAATTATATCAATTCAATGATGGTCCTTCACACCTTGGTAATGTAAAATATTTTGATGGCCAGCACAAGAAAAAAAGGTTATTAATTATTGATTGTCAATGCGTAAAAATAAAATATGCACATAGTCCGACCACTCGAATACCTCAATTTATCAACCGGATTAACTGTTGCGATCTATTCTGATGAAGGTCAAAAAAGTTTATTTATTAATCATCAGCATCATCAGCATCATAATCATTATTCAGATGAAATCAACCATAATGATAGTGAAACACCGTCTATTTCTTATACATCTACCGAAAAAGAATCAACGATCACTCATAATGGAGAAGCAACAATGAGTCATGATTATGATGGATATTTCAACAGTACTATAAGTTGTGATCTTGGTACCTTTTTACGATTTGCAATCAAATGCCTATCCTCTTTGGAGTACATACACAAGCATGACGTAATTCATGGAGAAATTCGCCCCGAAGGTGAGAAGAAGAACTTTATTTTTAGTTTTTGCTCACATATTATATAATGCTACTAATGGTTTTCTAAATATGAAACATCATATTTATTACAGCGTTCCAATGGAATGGTAAAGATGATAGTCCTGTCAAACTGTGGAATTTTGGTTCCGGCACAAAATCATTAGAGAGGTATAGATATATATTTACTTATTTCTCTCTTTAATAAAAAAAAAAAGAAATAGTTCACTTGTACAAAATAATATTTAACTATGATAAAAGTTGTTTAACAGCCGAAAATTGGCGAAAAACAACAACCAACATGCCATCGATGGAGTTATTACAAAGTTGGTTAATGTATATGAGTCCTGAACAAACGGGTCGTACAACATACACTCCTGATCATAGATCTGATCTCTATTCATTAGGAGCAATGTTTTTTACATTGTTAACTGGACGAGATCCTTTTGATGGTGGACCGTTAGATATTGTCAATGGTATTCTGAGTAAAAAACTGCCACTTGTACATGAGCTAAAACTTGAAGTACCTCTTGTACTTTCCCGAATTATTGAAAAAATGACAAATAAGGTTTGTAAATATTCTTAATTTCTTTTCAAAAGCTCATTCTAATATTTTTTTTTCTACCTAAATAAAGGCACCCGATGATCGATATACCAGTGCTCATGGCATAAAGGCAGATTTAGAAAATTGTTTAAGATTATTAAAAACTTCACAAGCATCAAATACAGAGGTAAAAGTTATTGTAAAAAAACAATAATATTCTATAGCAGTTATAATAATCTGCTTTTATATACTAGTCTATTCCAATGTTTCCATTGGGACAGCATGATATTGTATCCGTCTTTACATTACCAAAAACGATCTATGGTCGACAAGACGTACTATCAGAATTAATTTTTTTTATTGAACGATGTGCAGATTTATATAAATCATCACGACTCCGCAATCAATCAGTAGCGCCACCAAATTCTCCATATAATACAACAGCAACAACAACAATACAATACCATCATCATCCCCATCACCGCGGGAGTGGTACACCACCCATTTCATCTCGTGAAACAGCTACAGACGTGACAAGTGAATATTCTTCTGAAACAAGTAGTAACCCCGATCCTACTACCTGTACTAGTTCTAAATCAAATACCTCACCAAGTTATAGCAGCGGTGGTATGGATGAAAATGATACGTCAAGCATTAATAGTAAAATGACGGTCAATAATTTAAAAGGTACATCTACTACGATTGTTGCCGTATATGGTACTGGAGGCATTGGTAAGTTTACTTTTTTTTTCTTAAAAAAAAAGTAACGAAAAAGCGAAAAAGAACTTTTTTCTCTTGTACATGACACAACATAGTCTGCACAACCATCAATTAAAAAAAAACCTCCGCCCCGCATCATATAATATATTATAATATGCTTACACAACCCATATATTTGTATTATAAACATGATAACAATTACGTTAACCTTTATTAGGCAAATCGACCTTATTTACTGAAGTATTACCAACGGCTCGTCAAAATGGGTAAGTTATTTCAATCAACAGAATAACTTTAAATTTATTCTTGATGAAATGAAAATATGATTAAATTATAAAAATGAAAATTATTTTTTTCTTCTTGGGTAAAAACCGTATATTATGTAGTTATGTGGGTGTTTCGAAATTTGATAGTCGAAACAAAGTCCCATACAGTGCTGTAACGGCTGCTTTATCACATATATTACAGCAAATATTATCTGAAGAAGAAAATGAAATCTCCTCTTTTTATGAACATCTTAAAATATCTCTTGGTGCTCAATATTCGAATGTCGGCCTAATAACCGACTTCGTTCCAGAGTTTAAAACATTATTGGATTTGGATCCAACAATAGCCAAGCAAAACGATGACTCTTCCAAAAATAATAAGAATTTAATGAATGACAGCAAGAACAACACAAAGAAAAAGAATAGCATATCGATGCATCATACAATGGATGATATTGAAGCAAGAACAAGGTTTCACAATTTGTATGTTGAAATATTTCGGGCTATTACACATTGGCGAATGACGACATTGGTAATATATTAATTGTTTTTAATGAGAGGCGTAGCACTATTATATATATATATACTTTGTTACTTGTTCCCTGTTCAAATCAATTGTGTATTTTATAATTTAATAACTATTTATTTATTTTTATTAATCTATTTTCTTATTAATATTTTATATCGTTTATTTAATCATACAATAATGATATATACTATCAGTTTTTAGATGACCTTCATCAAGCAGGTAATGTATTGTATAACAAGTTTGTATCTATATATTGCATAATTCACTAACAATAATAATATATATAGATGACCCATCATTGGAACTGCTGGAAAGTCTTATTCTATCCCGTGTACGACTTTTGATTTTTATAGCTTACCGTGACCAAGAGGTTACAGAGAAATTAGCGGAGTTACTCAAAACCAAATTTGCAAATGTCCACTTTATTCAAATCGAAGCACTTGGCATGGATCCTCTCATTGACTTTATATGTGACACGTTACACCGGCCACGCGATGTAAACCGCGATGATATTATTCCCTTTGCCGAGATTATATATAAGCGAACAAAAGGAAACGCATTTTATGTTGCCCAACTGTTGCGCACGCTCGAGCGTAAAAAATTAATATTTTACGACTGGGAGAGTAATCAGTGGCGCTACGATTTACGAGAAGTTGAAGACGCTACTATGCTTGACGATAATGATTCCTTTGATTCCCAACAGTTAGATTTCATGGTTGCCAGATTACGAGAATTACCCAGCATTGGTCGTTCGATTTTAAAATGGGCTTCGTTTGTGGGTGATACGTTTTCTTGGGATACAGTGAAAAATTTAATGATTAATAATGAGGATAATAACGAAAGCGATGATGATGATTATTACAGTGTTAACAGCGAAAGAACAGTCGTTGACGAGGCAACAACGAATACTAGTGACAGCACCGAAGTGGTATCTCTCACGAGTAATACAAGCGAAAACGATACTAATGACAGCGACAATAATAATATCAGCAGTACATTACAAAGTCCACAAATAATTATTTCAGCATCACCAACAACATCATCTGGAGATGATCGTCGTGGTAATCGCACACAAATTCGTCGAAAAACAAGTATAAAATCCACATCTTCGTTATCTGGTAACAATGATCCGATTAGTGGATTACATGCTGTCTTACAAGAAGGTTATATAATGTCAATTGGTGGCAATGAATTCAAGTGGAGCCATGATCGTATTTCTGCAGCAGCAGCAGAACTTGTTGATCCTTCTAATCGCAGCAAAATCCACATGAAAATTGCGGAATATATGATGGAAGGTTTGTTTTTTTTCAACGCGTATCTAAACAAACAAACAACACATGTTCATAGCTGGTACATAAAATGATAACAGCATACTTTATATAGAAGAAAGAGGAGTAGATATATTTTTAGTGGCTGATCACTTATTAAAATGCGAGGATCTCTTGATGACAATGGATGATAAAACCCGATATCGAGAGATTCTTATTGAATCTGGAAATAAAGGGCGTACTTCGGGTGCTCATCGAATGGCATTTGCGTATTACATGTGTGCGATTCGATTAGGTGATCTGAAATCACAATGGATTGACGATAAACAATATCACACAACATTGTTACTTTATACAAACGCTGCAACTCTTAGCTGGGCAGTAGGTCAATATGATAAAACAGAAGAATTATTAGAGGCCATTTTCAAGAACTCACGCACACCTAGTGATCGTATACATGCTTATCGTATACAAGCAAGATATTATTTTGGATGTCAACTACATGAAAAGGGACGAGCCACACTTTTCCGATGTATGGATGAACTTTCAGATGAAAGGGCTTGCATGGATACAAGCGATGAAGGATTGGAAAGGATACATAACGAAATTGAAGAGTTAGTTGAAACTACGGGTGTAGAAAAGATTTTGACATTACCTGCTTGTGATGACCCATCGCTGATAGGAACATTAGGTGTTATGGAAGAGTTGTAAGTAGTTTACTTTTTATTTTTATATAATTATTTTCATGTGAGTTATCAATTACAACGCTTATTTATCCTCCCAATTGTTACTCAGACTCACATTGTCATATTGGAGCGAACAAAAACGAGAAATGTATTACTGGGCATGCCGCATTTTAAAATTGTCTCTTACAAGAGGAATTGTAGGCGGCACTGGAAACGCATGCAATTTTGCTGGGTTAGGATATGTGATGCTATACCAAAAGTATACATTTGCCGAGGTAAAAATAATTGCAACCTATTCTACTTTTTATTTTATCGTATTATGATATCGGTATTAACACTGATACTGCAAATAATTATTATAATAATCATAGAAACTAGGAAAGATCGGGATAGCTTTAGCTGATATACATGGCAGTCAACAAGAGAAGGGACGAGCCTATAGTTTGTATCCAGCATTTCTTCTCTTATGGAAACATCATCATCGAGAGGCATTCCAATACTTTCGAACGGGAATGGATTATTCTTTAGCAGCAGGTGATAGAATCTATGTTGCTTTCCATCAAATCCATATTTGCAATCTTATGTTCTACAATGGATATAATGTTGCGGATACTTTGCGCGACGCTGAGCAAAGCTTTGAAGATATCCATTCATGGTCCTCGTCTATTGATATGAATAGTTTCGCTATGTGTGTCATACGAACATGTAAGGCATTGCAAGGCCAAACTTATATTGATACGCCTTACGTGTTTGATGGAGATGACGGTTTTAGTGATGCCCATTTCTTGGAAGAAAGTTGTAAACAGAGTACAAGTCCAGCGCTCGTACTAAATTGGTATGAGTCTTTCAAGATGGTACCACTTGTGTTATACGACCATATAGATACTGCTATTAAAATGGGTTACCGATGTTATAGTACAATTGATGGTCACCCCTGTCACAGGTTTGTATTCTATTTTTCTCAGAAACTATATCACATAGCTTTCAGTTTTACACCATGTGCTTATATATTTGTATTTGACAGACACACTCGTATGATGCTATGGTATTTCTCTATGGCTCTAATTGAAAAATGTCGGGAAGGCACTGATAGAAAAGAAGAATATATGGAACAAATCCGAAAAAACCAGGAGCTTCAACATGAATATGCAGTACATAGTCCGATCAACTACGCAATGTATTGGACATCCATCGAAGCTGAACTTGCTGGATCCGGGGATTCCCCTGATGTTTTACGAGCCGGTCGACTATATGAAGATGCACTTAATCAAGCTCGTGAAGGGAACTGGTATTTTGAATTAAGTATTATACATGAACGTACAGGTGCATTTTATTATCGTGTTGGATTATATAATACTGCTTTCGGTTACATTAAAAAGGTAATGTTTTTGCTTCGTTGCAATACGAAGATGGCAATGTATTATAAAAATGCTTAGTCCTCATGTTTCTTTTTTTTTTTGACTCATAAAAATAAATTATATATACATAGTCTATTGATATGTATATGGGACATGGATCATACGGAAAGGCAAGGCACACCAGTACGAAATATACGAAGCTTTTGAGTGACTTTAGTGATGATTTTGCTGAACCTAATGATGCCTATACACAGACCGATACACCACCATTTCAAGATGGAACACCAATGCCACCTAATGATTGGAATTTAGCATCTTCGACAGATCATCATGAACTAGCTCAATCGTTGTCACCAGCTGATGTCAATGAACCATATGCCAGTGAAAGTATATCACCAGTTACTACAGAGCAAACACTACAGTGTCTTGATATTGTAAGTAGTAGTAGTAGTAGTAGTATGGTAGTGAATGTTGTTTTTCCATGTTGTGTGTATTGAACAAATCTTGTGTGTAACACTTATTAATCAATATTATAAATGATGATAGGTTGATATGGCATCCATATTAAAGAGTTCTCATGTCATTTCATCTGAAGTCAGATTTGATAATCTATTAATCTCAATGCTCAAAATCATTTTTGAAAACAGTGGTGCTGATTGTGGTGCAATCATTGTCAAAGATGACAAATTTGGTGTATGTGCTTATGGGTGTCAAAACCAACCTATTATCACCTATGATCCGCCAAAACCACTTAATGAAGCTGATCACTTGGTTCCAAGCAAAATCATCAATCACACAATCCATACAGGCGAAAGAATATTTATTCATAACATCAAAAAAGATTCAAGATTTGCCGTTGGGGACTGGTTTGAACGTGTGGGTGAAAAATCGGTCATATGTATGCCTATTATCCATAAGTGTAGTACGGTCGGTTGTTTATTGATTGAAGGCCCTGTGGGGGTCTTTACACAAAGACATATTATGGTTTTGAGTCTTTTATGTCAACAAATGGGTATATCGACTACAAATGCATTCTTATTTAAATCTGTACAACGTGCTACTATGGCAAACATGAGGTAAAAAAAAGCCGTAAAATATATGTATAATGATGTGTTTCACTAAAATGCTATTAAACTATTGTTATTGTTGTATAGAATGATCGAGATGCAAAAGCAAGCTCTTGAAGAAGCCCGAAGAAGTAAAGAAGCAGCAGTTCGAGCGACTCGATTACGTGAAATATTTTTAGCAAATATGAGTCATGAAATCCGAACCCCATTTGCAGGATTTTATGGAATGATCTCATTACTTTCTGAAACTGAGTAAGTTATTTTTTGTTCGATAAGGTATATAAGTCTTTAGGTGGCTAACATACCTGGTTATACAATTTATTATAGTTTGGATTCAGAACAGCGCGATCTGGTCAAAACTGCGAAAGAATCATGCGAAATGTTGCTTCGACTTATTGATGACTTGTTAAACTTTTCAAAGGTAAAATATTTTTTATCTCTTTGCTGAAAGACACACTTACCGCTTTTAAATATACGTCTGACAATATTAGTTTTTAACAATTAGTTACAAGCTGGGAAAGTTTCACTTGATTTGTCAGAGGTGATAGTTGAGGATATCATTACCGACGTAGTAGAAATGTTAATACCTATGGCTCTGCAAAAGCAAATAAATATTACATATAATATTGCATCCGATGTCCCTCCTGTAGTGATGGCAGATGCTAATCGCCTTCGGCAGTGAGTATATAGAATAATAATAGTAATGAAAACCAGTTGATATGCAAAATAATAACGTCTAAAAATATTAGAATTATCATCAATCTTTTGGGCAATGCTATTAAATTTACACATGAAGGTGAAATTACTATACGATGTTCTATCAAGAAGGAAAATACAAAGTCAACAAATAATAATAGTAATGGAAACGATGATAATAACAATAATGATTATGATGGTGACAATGATGACAATGTGTCTTTATTGTTCGAAGTAATCGACTCTGGAATTGGTATAAGTGAAGAACAACGTAAAGCACTATTTGTACCATTTTCTCAAGTCGATGGAAGTACAACGTATGCATTACTTTATATTTACGCATGGAAAAAAGGAAAAGACACGATATAAAAAATACGGCAGGATCTATACTTATCACTCTATAAACACATATTCACATTTATATATATAGACGGAAATACGGTGGTACTGGTTTAGGTCTATCTATCTGTTTACAACTAGTGGAGCTTATGTCTGGTAATATCGATGTTAAAAGTGAAGCTGGAAAAGGCTCCAATTTTTTCTTCAACATTAAAACCACTCGAGTATCCGAACAAGAACAAGGCTCGACCAATATTAAATACCATCGTCGTGCAGAATTCATTCAAAATCTTTTACAAGAAATTAAAGACACACGTGTTCTTGTTGCTGGTCAACATAGATCTACCGTTACTATGGTACAGCAATTGTTGCCTGGTATTAAAGTGGATGGTGCATGTACTGTCAAAGAGTTACTTGCTTGTCAAGAAACAGATTATTCAATAATCGTCGTTGGGTTATTTTTGGCACACGATCCTGAGTTTGATACTTGGGCAAATTATTTAAAACAGTTTTTGAAACGTGCTCGATGCATCCTGGTAATGCATTACCCAACCGGTACTATCGGCAAACTTTTAGGTAGTAATAATAATAATCCACAATTTATCAAGGCGGCGGCTGGATTACCGTTACCTGATAATAATAATAATAATCAACAGGAGCATCAACATCAGCAACAAGAACAAGAACAGCAAAAACAAATGCCAGCCGGAACGTCACAAGAGAGTAATCCAGCTAATGTAATACTTAATGCAACTGGGATTGAACATAATCAACGTGCTGTAGTTCGTATTGCTGTCCCTCTTCGTCAAAAAGCATTGCTCAGAGCAATCGTGGAAACACTACAACAAACATCACCTCCTTCACCCCCGACATCAATAAAACGACGACCTACCTTGAAAACGCGCAGAAGCTCAGAAAATAATAAACCGCGCGATCCTAGTGAAGTGATTAGTTCAGAAGAACGAGAATTGTTTAGTCAAATGCGAATACTTGCTGCCGAAGGTATTATAATATTTTATAAAGCCTTTTTTCTTTTGTTTATTTGTACTATTACAATACTAAATTAAATTTACAAATATAAATAGATAATCTTGTTGCCCAGAAACTACTTTACAAGCAACTTACACGACTTGGCTTCAAGGTAGATTGTGCCAATAACGGTGTTGAAGCAGTTGAAGCATGGACATCTCATCCTCCAGGTTATTATAGTATGGGATTTTTCGACCATCACATGCCCAAATGTGATGGCGTTGAAGCCACTAAGCGAATAAGAGACATCGAAAACAAAGAAAAAAGAGACAATATATTTCCAATTGTTGCTCTTACTGCTGATATTCAAGATAGTGCACGCGATTTTTGTATGGGTGCTGGTATGACTGAGTAAGTACATTCACAGGTATACGGAAAAAAAATACATTCATTGAATGTCTTAGAAACCCACGGGCTGACATTCTTTTTTTCTTGTTCTGCATATTAGATATCTCACAAAACCTATGAACCAAAAAGTTCTCACAGATGTATTAAGGCGCACACTGCTGAAAACTTAAAAGTATGATTGTTTTGACTCACATACGTACAAATTTTTTGCTCTCTCTACCTCTCGTAGTTTCGAATTCATGCTCTGGCAGCAATGTAAAGTTTTATTTTCATTCATTCATTCATTTTTTAGAACTTTCCCATCTCCCTTCTTCTTTAATACAACATTGCATATTCATATTGATTACCCGACTTTTATTATACCAGCATATTTTACGTATATATGTATCAGCATAACAAAAATAGCAAATATACATTGAAAAAGTAACATCGTTTTCTTGACTAAAGAGCCATTTTGTCTGCTGTATTATAATTTTTAATTTTGATTCCAAGAAAAAAGAAAATATTTTTTTGTATTGGAGACTGGTAAGACATACTAAAAATGTATATTTTATACATGTACTAGGTATAATTACTATTATTATATATCAATGAGAGATATCATTACACGTACGCACTATGTATATATTATGTATAGTGTTTTATTCATTATCTTGTTTGATATTATGATCTACTTCATATTGAACACATTCTCGTGAAGAATTTAATACTTGATGTAATCTTAATACGAGAATGATTTTACTATTTCCTTCTTGACCCACAAATTCTTGTGGTTGTGGAAGACCTCGGGCAATTTCTATCAGCATTTATAAATAACATTAATTTTTTTTTCTTTCGATTCATCCATATATCATTACAAAAAAAAATATTATAATACAATGGTAACGTGACAATCTTACCATCAAACACTTGTAAAATTTTTAATCCAAAATGAGGATACGCTTTTGCTAAATGAACGAAACCTGGAATTGCTTGAACCAAATATTCGGATGGAGTGCAAACGGATGATGCAGGAACAGATGGAAATGCAATTTTTAATAGTCGTGGTAAAACATGATGTTCAGCCGTTCGTAAACTAATTAAAAGTAATTATACATGTTATAATTATTTTTATTTTTCTGTGTGTCTCATAGAGAGATCGTGCGTGTGTGTGTTACTTCTTTGTATATGTATATATGATAAAAGGAGGGGATCACTTTTGACTTACTAGTTTTCTAGAGGATATTTTTCACATAAATGACAAGCAAGTAAAATTGCAAAAACTTGTTTTTCAGGTTGAGGTTGTCGTACTAATTCTGGAATAAAATTAAATACAGCAACTAATTTGTTGTTCGTTAGAATTAATATATTGATTTATTTTGTAATATGCATATCACTAATGCTACTTACAAAGAGATGGAATGAATTCGACAACGACAGGTAAAAGCTCAATTGAATAAGTTTGAAAATGAAGAATCTTTGCAAGAAGCATATCACGATCACCATCAATAAATAATCCATGAACAAATTGACAAATAAGGCGTTGAGCCACTTTTAACGTTTCTATGCATACATATTACAAACGTTAGCAAAAATAAACACTAATTACTATTTTTTTTGACGTGTAGTTCATTTGTTCATTCCCTCATTAATCCCTTTTTTCTTTACCTGGAAATTCTTTATCAGCTTCGGTGGGTATACAGAATTCCAAAAGAAGTTGAATCATAGAAGTATCTTGTGCATTAATAAGTGCCATTACATTACGAGTATTTACTTGTGTCTAGATGTTTGTTATTTAAATAAACGGGTTAATTATTATCCAAAATCCTGTTTTCTCTTTCGTGTTTTTTTCTTCTTCTTTTTGATAACATACATTTCTTTTTGTGTGAAATCTTTTCCAAATTCGATGTTTTGAACATATTCGTACACATCCTAGGTACTATTATATATATATATAAGTGACGAAGATAAGTTATTTATTACAGTACACTCTCATTAAATAGATTAGGATTAATTAATGAGAATAGTGATAATGATAACTTACATGTAACCATACTGGTAGTATTTTTTCAGATCGAAATACTCGTTTATCGCATTTAAATAAAGATAATGGATCATGGATAATTGCATCAAACGAATATTTCCTATAGATAAATATAAATAAAAAAAAAAAGGTGTTATAAAATCTATGTATGATGATTACCCAATATACAGATATGTAAATTTACATTTCGATAGTTTCATCTCGTAAAGCATTGGCTGTTATAACCCAAAGTTCATGTGGTATAACAAGATTTAAAGATTCCCAAGTAGATACGAGTGCTTCAGCAATATCTTGATCCATATTCCTATTTAACAATAATATTTTCTCTTTTATAAATAGCCATTGTTTTTTTTTATTTATCTATTTTCTATAACTTACTTGTCAAGACATAATTTTAATAAATGAGATATACAAAGTTCAGCATAAGGTGATACTTGAACGCTTTCCATATTTTCCACATATGAAAGTACTAAACTATAATTGGTCAATTAAAACAAACTTATACGGTCATCATTGTATATACCTGTAGATATTTATAACCTTACCAGAAATGACTTTACTCGAATTTTCTCGATGGTTTGAAAGAATAGATTTGACTGTATCAAGTGAAAGTTGAGATGGAAACCATCGTCTATTTATATATATAAATGAGTATATTGTAAATCCATAGGAAGAGGGTAGTAATAGTAGTAGTAATATCATCTAGAATTATAACTATAAGCATTTAAATTTTACCTATGAGATATAATGGAATCTTGTTTTCCTTCCTGTAATAATAAACTAGTTACATCAAATAGTTCTGGATAAAGATTTGCAGCTGATGCTATAAAATCACGATAGATTCCTTTATATGCAATTCCATCTTTAAAATTTTGGATATGATTAAGGATGAGTCGTATAGGTAATCGATCCACGAATTCAGCAGAATATTCTAAAATTAATTAAAAATCATATGTTTAGATACGCACTCTTTTTCTTTCTTGTGTACATAATAATAACAAGTCCGTTTATATATAGATACCTTGTTGCTCCTGATGATTCGTGAGTGCAAGTTTCTGATCTGTTTTAAATGAAATGATATTTTCGTGGAATGCTAATATGTACAATGTCAAAAGAACTTGAGGTGTCGTTATTTCGCTCGTATTTTCAAAGTATGGTAATAAAACGTGTTCAGGAATTTTTTGTATTCGATCGACTAAAAATACACTATATATGTAAGTTTGTTTGTTTTGTTTTTGTCGGTTAATGATAACACTCAAATCAATTGACCGTTTGAAGAAAAAGAAAGGATATAAAGGACCAGCAAGATCTTTATATGTATACCTGGAAACGAATTCTTTGATCGCAAGTGCAAATATGGTAGGTATAGGAATTGAAGCATTTTCAATACAATGCATTAACCATTGAGCATAGTCGACATTCCCATAAAATATTCGTCCATGTAAAAGTTGATAAAAGGATTCTAAAGTAAAAGATTTTTTACTACTGAACGCGTCCATTATCAAATAACAACCCGAGAAAATTGAACCTGTAAAAGTAAAAAGAAGCAGGATTTTTTTTTTTTTTTTTTTGGTGTATTTAAAAAAAATAATGCGAAATGAAATTCTACTCCCCTTAACTTTATTTCTTATTTCTTTTAAAATATTAAAGGTTCTTATCACCACAATAAAATGAAACGTTCATTTGAACATGATGAATCAATTGAAGAACGATCATCAAAGATTCTTTGTATAAACAATAGCAAACCACTTCAACATGATGGTGATTTGAATCAAATTCTTTTTGAAACAACAACTTCTATAATTAATTTATTGATTAAACGCGCAAAAATCTACGCTAAACAAAGTCGATTCACTGATGCTCTCAACGATGCTCGACTTGTTATTACTCAATCGCCTACACTTGCTCAGGGCTATGTACTGGTAGGCAATATATATTCAGACCAAGGCAACGAAAAACAAGCTATTAAAGTGCTACAAGAAGGAATTGAACAAATATCAACAGCAACAAAAGACGATAGCCACTATTATTACCATGAGCAGCGACAATTACTTGAAGCGTTATTGGCTCGCTCAAAACAGAAATCAGAACGGCGTATTGATTTCGTAAAAACATTACTATTACCTGTTGAAATCACATCAATCATTTGGTTTTTTGTGGGTGTAAGTGAAAGTCTTATTGAATCCATGCTTACATCCAAAACATGGCGTGAAATGATATTACATTCATCTCACGTTTGGCGTACAATACGCACTTGTTCAATTGACACAGATACAGCCATTGTCAAAATTATGCCAACAGTTGGTAAACATGTTCATTATCTTGAATTACAAAATTTACGAAGGTACTATTATGCACCTCATATTACGTATTTGAGTTATATGAGCGATGGGATCTTTTGTAATTTGAAATCATTATCAATTGATGGTAAGTGCTCAAAAGAGTATAAGAAGCAATAAACAAGTAGATAATAATTTTATGTTAGTTGGATAATTATAATTGACTTGATTCAAATCCATGCCTGTTACTATTATAATATATATAGCACGGGTAGACGCTAATCTGTTATCTATGGCACTTTATAAAATCAAACATACACTTACAAAACTGGAAGTCATATATGATATGATGATGAAACAAGAAGCATTGGAAGAAAATGCCATTTTACCGTTACTGGATATTATGGATATATGTTTAAATCTCCAAGAACTTAAATATGTATCAAATGGTCATTTGGGATTGACAAGAAAAAGAAGAAGAAAAGCAATGACGTTGACAGCACCGACTATCACGCCAGATAGATGGGGAAACAATGACCATTATAACAATCAAGATCGATATCAACATGCGAAAGAAGAAGAAGAAACTGAAGAAAAAGAGTACCCATCTGGAATTGTGCGGCTTGATTTATTTCAACATTTAGTTATGGACGATGAAGAAATCATTAAACCAGATGAACTACATCAGATCACCAAAAGATGCTACAATTTACGCATGATTGCTTTGCGTAACTTTAATCAAGCTTATCTTAATATTCTGATCCGCGACTGTCCCCGGATTAAACATGTTTATTTTGTCGATCACGAGGTGGATATAGATGATGATCAAGATCTTGAATCAGTGCAACAGTGTGACAGTAATAAATCTGTTGATGGTTTGCGGACATTACATATTATGAGCGATACAGTTCATATGGAATCCATTTGGCCTTATCTATGTAGCAACGGAAAGACACTTGAATCATTATCGCTTTTACTAGAAACTTCACAACTACTACCACCATCGTTAACCTCATTATCGTCGACGACAGATAATAACCATTCTTTGATCGAACAATATTCATTATTACCAACATTGAAAAAACTTACTCTCATACAACGATACAATACAACAACGCTAGATAGCAACAATAACGAATCATTACAATCTTCTTGTATACTCAACCTCTTCTACCAATGCCCCGTTTTGGAGAAGCTGATGATATTCGGTATCAAGTTGTACAAAAGTTATTTCTGTGCATTACGAAAGACAACTGGGTCAAATTTGAAACATATGTTATTACACACGACACTGGGTGAGCATGGAGCTCTTGTGCCTTTTTTATGTCATGATACTCATTTATTGGGATTAGAACATTTTGCAACCTATTTCTTGCCCATGAAAGAATTATGTTTGAGTCATTTGGCCGAGATAAAATCATTGAAAGAAATTAAATTGGGTAGAGAAGAATATAATTCGTCCTTTTGGTCGGATCATGAAGAACAACAAGAAGTGAAGCAAATTTATTGGGATCTATTTCTGACGAAATTACAGCAACAAGAGAGGTTAAAAGTACTTGAATTAGATGGGATTTTATTTATTAATGATAACGATCTAAAAATGATTGCTGGGATTTCATCATTAGAACGCGTATCACTGCAACGATTGGATCTGATTACTGAGTGTGGGTTGAAAACGATGTTACATTTGGCAACAAGCGCACTAGATATTAAAGTGTCTAATTGTGCAAATATATCATCTAAATATGCAAATGAATAAATGAAATACTGTAAAAACATTTGAATCTCAATTTGTATAAAGATACATGGCATGCGAAATATCAAGACCTAAAACTCTTTTTTTTTTGTAAAGATATTAATGATAAACGCATTTCTTTATGTTCCTCCTTTGATTTACAATATATATATATATATATGCGTGTGTGGGTAGTTGTGTTCTGTTACAAATGATTTATATATTCATATAGAGCATACTATACGTATTGAGATATGAGATGAATTGTAGTAAAGGAAAGTTATCTTGTACGATATAATAGTTACTAATATACGTACTCAATGTAAGTATTAACTTTCGCTACAGTCATTGGTCGCTATTACTATTCTCCTATGGCGAGTGGACAAATAATAGAACTTTTTAAAGAAATACCGTTAATACTAATCTGCTGGTTTTATTTTGCTTTTATAAATTTATTTTGTTTTGTCTTTAAGCTCTTCATCAAAGTACACACTCAACGCTCCGCCCCGCCCCCCAAGATCTCTGAAAGGCTTCTTTCGGTGAGAGCAATAAAAAAAATATATTTTTAAAGTACAAAAATCAATGTATACTAATAGGTGAACCATAAAAAATGATGTAAATGATCAAAAGACAGAAACTCCTAACTATTGAATTATCATACATATATAATAAGCTTTTTTTTTCTTGACTTAAATTTCGTCGATATAGCCAAATCATGCCATTTTTTTTTATTTAACTTTGATCCAAGTAACTCAACTAAAAAAAAAAGTCGGTAGTCTAATTTCATTCAAGTCCATTTTTTCAGTTTGGAAAATGTAGGTACCCACTTCAAAATTCTCAGACGTTTTTTGTATTATATAAAAATAACTGTGCTAACCTATTAATAATGATGGTGTTGTAAAAACCAAAGAAAAAGCCACTATCATAAATGTGTTGTTTCAATCTTAGATTCTCATCCATTACCAACGACCTTTTCAGTAGCACAAGAAAGAATGGGCGGAACAACATTTGTTCCGGACTCACCTTTTAATAAAGTTATGTGAAGAGTCAATACTCTTCTAAAAAAAAAAGTCCAATTTGAAGTTATATAATCATATTTTTCTATTAAAATAGTCATAAATCAAATTAATGCCGTGATCAATTGAAGTAGAAATATCAATGAATGATTACGTAGTATTCAGATAATAAAAAAAATGATAAATGTAATTGCCGAATGTTATGCCGATAAACCCCTCCCCCCGTCATCTTATGTTGTTCGCGTGGCTGTAGATTACTTTCTCACGGTACATATAAAAGGAAGAATATATCTATTTTAACTATGAAGAATCCACACAACATAATTTCGTTATGGGTAGTCCTTAAAAGGATTTACATTTTCCCATCACATCAAAAAAAAATAATCTTTATTTTCCAGCTGCTACATTATTATTTTAAACATTATTTGTTGATAAAAAGAAAAATTCTGAGTTTGTGTTCAACAAGTCGCTTCAAAAGTAATATTTTTAAGCATGATCAGGTGAACAATTTTTGCTTTAAGAAGAAAATGGAAAAACGTGGCTATCTGATCATTATTATTAGTTGCGAATCATTCCTTCTATAAGTTGTGAGTGAAATAATTATAAGCCTTTACTGAATTCACATGATATATTATCAAACGACGATCATTTTACAAATGTACTAAAGTTTAACCAAGATATTGGATCTCTATTTTTGTTTGAGAACAAGTTATTTATTTATATAAACAAATAAACAGGTAATTAAAATAATATCTCAAAAAAAAAAACATGTCATGTGATGTTATAACTAAATTACAAGATCATCAGGTTATGTACAAAATCCACAAACAAATAATTGATACTGTATACATCTAATATTAATAAAGGTACCATAAGAGTGTCTAGAACCAAAAATAACGATAATAATAATAATAAGATTCGCTTTTTTTTTTCTATTAAAAAAATCACGTCAGTTAGAAATGTAAAGATAGAAATACGTACCGATGATAGAAATACGTACCGATGACAGAACCTTAAAATCAAATACAACTTAAAAATTTTATTTTAATTATTTGCAGTAGAAGATGGATAATAAGTTGACAATTCAACGTGCTTCATTTTTTTCTTTCTTCCACAGTCGAATCAAAAGAACAACAATAACAACAAGTCGAGGTACATGTGTGTGTACACAGCAAACAATAACAACAATAACACTTGTTATTTTACTATTTAAACTTCCTAAATGATTAAGCGACTTTATTTTATTTATTTGTTTACTTGTCTCCTTTTTTTTTGTGTTGTTGTCTAAATATGTATTGATGTAAAAAAAAAGAAAGTGGCCAAATAATTTTGTTTTGTTTCGCTTTTTGTTTACTTTATAAACAAGCAAATAAATAATAATAAAAAATTAAAGGTGTCACAACAGAGCACATACAATGTTATAATTGGGAAAAAAGATATGTACGAATTTGGAAGTACCCTTCGAGGTTATACCAGCTAACTTCCAACTTTTCCCGGATACTGTTCTATGATATATAAAATAAAAATGAGACGAAAAACGGGAATAGTCAACTATTCACCCGCGTGTATTTGTTATATGGATTCCGTAATATTCCAAAAGGTAATGAGATATAAAAAAAACCGGGAAATTCCGCAAAACTAACAATGGGGGTCAGTGCTTCCTTCATTGAGGGATTAAACAACGACCAAGAAGCTTTGTTAAACCAATGTAAACTCCGTTTTTCTATGTTTTTCTGTAATCTACAAATTATGACCTTCGGGTTGCTATAGCAGCTTTAAAAGTGAGGTGACTAATTTGATTTTATTCATTCATGCAACCACGTTCTTTTTGTTGTCATGATGAATAGTTTTATACATTTTTTTTGGTCGTACAAGAAAAAGATTTTTTTTTAAAGCCGCTCCATTTTTTTTTCTCTTTCAGCACACATGGCAATGGAAAAATGATTTTCTTTTTTTTTTTTTATGATTGTGATTTTTCATAACAATTCGCACATGCGGGATAAAAATACGCCGAGGGGAGATCATGCGCGGCTGACCAAGCAGCAGGGTTTCTTATTTGTGATAATTTCCTATTATTCTATTATAATTATGTATTATAATAGACCCAGTCATTCTTCCGCGCCCCCGAATCTATGGTTGTTCAAACTGTATCGTATAAATATGGACTTGATGAGAAAAAAGCATGTTTATCTTTATCAAAAAGTACCAGAAAAGTACATATATTTCTATTGTTAAATCAACAAAAGTTCGTTTGGGGGGAGGAGAAGGCTCAAGAATAAACTTTACTCCGTTTAAAAGGATAAAGACAAACCCGAAGGAAGGTTTACCATTCTCAATAAAAAAAAAAAAAACTAGACAAAAAAAGAGGAAGTAAACCAAATAAGGGTTTGAATGATTTTTGATTGTGATTATAAAAAAGACAGCTTCTTTTATTCTTCTTTTCCAACCTATTTTCCTTCTTTCTTGTTCGTTTTACTTCTTCTATTTATTTTTCTTATATTAAAAAGAAAAGATAATTAATATATAAATACCCTATCAAATTCGTTTTCGTTTTTTTTTTATTTCACTTTGCTCTCTAGTCTACAATTATCCTCTCCAGTCTAAAATTATTCTGCTTAAAATAATACAATAATAATAACGACATGCATGGATCAACAACATTTGCAATCAATTTAGAAACTGACCATGTCATTCTTCATGGTACAACAGACGAATCAGCTGGTGTCATTTTAAGAGGTTCAGTTGTATTAGATTCTCGTGAAAATACCAAAATCAAATCTATTACATTAAAGTTTCAAGGAAGAACCAAAGTCCAATGGACAGAAGGTACAAACAATAATTATATTATCCTTAACTATTATTTTATTACATAATTCGATGAATAAACTAAATAAAATAAAAATTATATATAGGTCATGGATCTCATCAACGTCATTATAAGGAAGAACGAACAATTATTGAACATGAATGGAACTTTATGCCACATAAACGTAAGACTTATCATCTTTCTGAAGGAGTTTACAAATGGTAAGCCTCTTTTAAAAAAAAATTCTGCCACTTTTTTTTTATCACCTCATGTCATAAAAGAAACCCTTATTATTCCGATTCCGGGATCATGTATCACCTCTTTTATGCTCATTATTTAAGTCAATCCGCTCCGCTATTAAAGAAGCCGGATTTGATTGTATTCTTCGTTGTGGAAAGAATCGGAGCGAAAAGTAAAACTAAACTAATTATAATTCTTTTTTATCAACAATAGGGATTTTGAACTTCCTTTACCAGGTGACCTTCCAAGTACTATTCAACATGATTTGGGTCAAGTCTATTATCGATTAAAAGCAGTAGCTGAACGACCTGCTTTTTCAATGAATTATATTGCTAAAAGAAATGTTTTGTTAAGTCGATTAATGTTACCTTCATCCCTTGAATTAAATCAATCTGTTGTGATTTCCAACGAATGGACAGATAAATTGTCGTACAACATTAGTGTACCACGCAAAGTCTTTAGTTGTAACAGTCCTATCCCTATCTTTTTTGATCTCGTTCCGATTGCAAGTCAATTAACGGTACGATCCATTTCTTGTTCCTTGAAGGAATACATCACTTTATCTACCAATGAACATACCAAGAGCGAAGGTCGTATTGTACATCATACCCATGACGATCATTTCTCAAATGCTACCGATCGCTGGACAACAACTGAAGTGTTGACAGTACCTTCAGAACATAATATCCATTCTGATCTTTATTCTGATCTGATTAAAATCAAACATAAACTCAAGTTTACAGTATCTATGATGAATGCTGATGGTCATATTTCTGGTACGTAGTACAAAAATTACATATAATGGAACTTTCTTTTTTGAACAAGTTACTAACATCTTCTTTAAACTTCTTTTACTTATATAGAATTACGAGCTGCTATCCCTATTATTATTGCTTCTCTTGCCCCTGAAGAAGTCGCCAATGAGTTACCTGCATATGAAGATGCATGGAAATCAATGCCCTATGACCCTGTTCTGGTTGCTAGTTTGATTGCATCAGGTGATTTACCTTCATCGATCGCTCGTGCATTACCTAATGAAGCAGCATCCAATATCGAAAGTACAAATACAAGCACCACAACAAGCAGTGCAAGTAGTATTGACGAAGATGTTGTTCGAGGCCCTGAAGATCCCTTACCATGGTGGCAAGGTGTTGATTTAAGTCGCGTCCCTTCTTATAGTACTGCTTGTACAAGTAGAAGACTTTACAGTTTTTCAGGTTCTTTACCTGCTTATGATTCTCTTGTTCTTCCAAGTAGAACCACAGCTATCAACTAAATAGTTTGACCACGTTTATTATCACGTGTGTGTCAATCAAAAGAGAAAATTAATTATATCCATTCTTTCACCCTGCCCCCCCCCCTTTCTTTTCATTTTGTAAATAATTCCTTTCGCGCTTTCCGTCTTATCTTTTTCATCATTGCATTTTTTCATTATCATCATCATCATAACACGCATTCATTTTGTAATATAAACATTCAACAAACCATCTGGACTTTTTTTTATATCATTATTACTTTCTTATACCAATTTTTTTTTTCTTTTTATAATCATATCTTATCCAAAAAAAAAAAAATCGGAACATATAAATATTCTTTATCACTTCATGTTATGCAAAACTATAACTATTAAAAAAATTATTTTATACCTATAAAATTCATTGAAATAACTTTATTCAAAAGAGAAAAAAAAAACTAAGCGGAAATATGGGATTATGCGCATAATAAACATGTATCTAGATATCTGTCCATTACTATATCTATATTATGTGCGTGTGTGTAGCCGTTTGACGTACCAAGCAGTTTACTAGATTCCGAAGTATATACACAGGATTTTTCCTAATGATTGGCGGGGGCCATTTTTCCCATCATGGCGGGGGATGTTTTTTCATTTTGGCGTTGGGGGGGGTTCTTTGATTGGCGGTGTGCTTTTTGTGATTGGCAGGAAGTGAGAATTACACCCCCAGCGGTTTCCCAAAAAACGCGGGCACGTGATCTATCAAAATGAAAAATATATTTTCCGTTGTATGTATGCATTGAGAAATAATATCAATTTTTAGTGTTAACTTTTCTTTCAGTAACGAATTTAATACGAATTCAAATAGAAAGTATTAGAATGATGGAAAAATTAAAAAGTTGATATAGAATAAGAAAAACGAATATGATTATATGTATCGAGTGGATGGGAGCATAGTGCATCACATTATATGTGTTCTGTTCATTCGAGTATTTGTTTATATCTATCCAAGTATCGAACTGGAAAGATGTAAAAAATGTTTCAACAGTGTAAGATCAGTGCATATATGACATGTCACAATTTTTATGTTAATAAGACTCAATAATAATAATATAATGAATTCATCATATTTTTCAGTGGTTTGCTTAGTTATAAAATATTGGCGTACGTATTAAAATAATCATACCGTAATTATTTTGAAAAGGAAGACTGTAGCTCATGTAAGATAATAATTGATTTTTTTGATGCCTCATTTCTTATTGTTATTATTTTTTCCTTAATAAAATATATTAAGAGCAAAAGATAGAGTGGTATATATTTTTCTTCGATTATTAGGCGTATAACTTTTATTTATGATTCAACTAGTAGCTGTGTGGTCATTAACATTCAAAAATCACTGGCGTTTAAGAACGTTGACAAGTTTATCATTTGTTTGATATTTATTTATATCACTACGTAGCATTTGCACTTTTACATTATATTTTATCATTCTTGGACTGGTAAATTATTTCCAATATAAGTTATTAAAACTACGTACGTAATGATCCTTTTTTTTTTATTAATAACAAAACCATCCGTGAATTAAAACCAAAATAAAATAAAAATAATCGTTTTAATTCTCACGACTTACAACAAACTTTCTACTAATACTTTTAACGAAATGTATATTGTTACGCCCTATTTTTTTTACCAATAAAAGTTTTATTTATTTATCATTATTTCCATATATATTATATTCGTTGAGATTTCTTCATTGAATGAAATTATTTCATCAAAGATAACAACTTTTGTTTCCCGATTTATTTCTTTTTCTTATTATTTAGTAACAATTTCACCGTCGTGCTGAATTCTCTTCACTTATAGTTTAGTATAAATAACCCCTTCAATTTTAGTTTCCAAAAGATCTTTAGTTCACACTTCACACAGTTTTACTCTTATTTCATTTTATTCTTATTTTATCAATATCCTCTTTCCAAATTAAAGTCAATAAATAAACAAATTATTATTATCAGTATTATTATTTGATCAACTGAGAGATTATTCTTTACTATCATTATTAGTGGTTTCGGCATATAAAGACCGAAAACGTGAACTCCCACTTCAGTATATAATTTTAGTGACACAAACAGACATAAAGTCTTCTATTAAAATATATTTTTACTTGCTTAATCCCTACTTTTCTCTTTTAACGTTACTCCGAAGGTCTTGCTACCAACGAAACGTAACAATATATTGCTACTATTAAAAAAAGTACGTAACCAAAATAATACGTAATATACTTCTTGCCTATCAAGTGAGACTCGTCTCGTTTATTTTCAATAAGTATCGTTAAGATCTACTTATCGATGTCGATGTCGATGTAGTTTTTTTTTTTTTTTTTTTTTTTTTTTTTTGTTGTCAAAAGTCCAAGTCTGTTGTCAAAATGATTTTTTAAAGACCCTAAGAATGATATAAACATTGCATAAAACAAAGCTTTTTCAATCTCATCGTTTGACTCATAATAAAAAGATATAAGTAAAATTGAATATAATCTTCATCTTCATTTTCTTTTTACTCTCTCTCTCTTTTTATAATTATCATCATACACTGTATAGTACATATTGTACATTCTCGTATTTTTTTTACATCACTCTATCATCTCAGCCAATAACTCATGCGTTGTGGGACGCACCGCCTCCGGACGCAGGCCTAGGGACCAGTTACCTCTGTCCTTCGGGACTTCTGTACACTGGAGTAGCCCTATGCTTAAAAACGTGTAAGTTAACCCACGCTTTTTTTTTTTTTTGAAAACTCCTGGGTAGCACGAAAATACGATGGCGGTGTAATTTCAGATGTTGGCAGAATTACAAATTCTTATGGCAGCTGGGAACTACAATTTTGATCACTTCTTTCAAATAAATTTTTATAGATGATGGGCTCCTTTTACTTTTATGTTGTAATTTTATGATTTATTAAAAAAAACATATATGACTATGACAAAAAAAAAAGAAGATAGATATATATGAAACAAAAGAAAAGCCAAGAAGAAAACCTACGTACAACATCCTTTCCCTCTCTCCCTCCATACGACACCGAGGAATAAACGTAAGTGAATGTTTAATCCAACCTTGAAAATCTTGAGCAGAGACTTGGTTAACAGAGCTAATAAAAATGATTAAAAATGTAAGCATCACAGATTTTTATAAAGCCTTCAAGTTGGCTACATGGAACATCTGGAACAAGAACATTATAGCCGGTCATTAACATCTGGAAATTGGTAGTTTATTTATCTTAAAATACACATTTTGTCTTCATCTTTTTTTTTTAATAGTTATTGTGCCTATTTTATGGTTTTTTACTACTAATATTTATATTATTTTTACTTTTCTTTAGTAAAAAGATATATTGCTCTATAATCAGCTTTGGCATCACTGGATTTATAGTTTTTATTCTAGTACTGTAATATAATTCCGTACCCTTGTATATATAATATAAATGTAAGTGCACAGTATTTTTATTTTTAATTTATCCTGTGCTTTAATAAGTTGAATAAGTTAATTCATTGTCATTGTACTACTGAGTAAAAATGGAAGAATACTCAAAATGAAACAAAAGCGCTATTTTCTTAACGCCAACATTATATGTTAGAAAATATTATTTATGCAAAGGTACAACTTGGAGGACAGGATAGTAACGAAATGAGCAATGGCTCGACCAAGCACACCGGAATAAAATAAACACAGTCATGGGGGGATGGAACGACCGCAGGATGGCACGACTTTTAGTACCTGTTAATTGAAAGGAACTCCCTTTTTTTTTTAGCGTAGACAAGGACAGGTACGAAAAAAAAAGCTCATCGTTCAGTAAAAGACATAGGGTGAAAAAACGTTATCCGAAACAACAGAAATATCCCTTGATAGTTTTTAAATTTTATCCTCACACCTTTATACAATGTAATATGATACAAGAGAGAGTGAATGAGATGGAGAGAGAGGGATATTGACTGTTTCCCAATAAATCGTTTGTTTTTCTTTATAAGATCAGAACTATTGATCAATTGGTGGATGTACGCGACAATGAAGAAAATCAACTCCAAATAGTTTTAAATTTAAGAAGAAAAAGGCAGCTGGAGGAACAAGAACGTGAATTAAGATCAAATTCTCTTGCTGGTTCTGCTCCTCTTAGGGAAATCGATGAAAATTCAAGTAAACGACGCAGAAAAGCAAAGGGTAAAAAAAGAATTAAGATAAAATAAAATAATAATGAAAAGAAACTATTTGGCTCGGGCTTTTGAATCAATCTTCTTGGTAGACCGTGATGCATCGAGCATATAATACTCGCATTGAACTTTTCCTCGGGTGTAATGAATTACCTTTTCGAACAAAAATGCTCGTCTTGTGAGTATGAATAATAAATGGTGGTTGGTTTAAAAATGAAGTGCGTTATTAATGTTTTTCCGATTTAGTGTTATGATACTACATATGAATTCTGTTACGTATTAATCTCTCCTGGGCTTACAAGGAGTTGGTACAAGTGAGCACACCTGAGATTTCCTGATTTTTTGTTGCAGAACCGGAGACTTGATATATATTTAAATACGACATCTCGCTCATCGATTATTCTTTGCTAGTACTTGTGGGTATTTCCATATTTAGATAATGACTCATAAGAATACTATACACAATTATTAAATTATAGTACATTTTACTCCCGATTAGCGCAACTCGCCTAAAAAACTTGATGGAAGTTCCACGTTGCGATTCCATTAAGTATTTTTAACATTTCCAAACACAAATAGTGCAGAACCGGGAGATTTGCAAAAGCGAGAGGTGCAAAAGCGGAGGTTGACTGTACATGGATAAAACCAAGAATAAAGGTATCACGTTACCAGAAGTGGTTGATGGTGATGTGATTGCACAACATTTTAAAGAACAGGTACTTTTAGTGAACAGATAAGGTGAACGGCCCATATTTTTTATGTATATACTGATCAATGAAATATATCTTTTGTCGATAGACAGATCGAACTTCTAAAGAATCGTTTATCGATTATTCTGTAAATTTGTTGCCAAGTTACACTATAAATGAGCAATTAAGAATGATTAGAATCTATGGTTATTTGTATGTATATCAAGTGTGTGTGCTGGGGGAAGATAATTATCACTTGTAACCTAATGAATAATTTGTAGATTATTTATGCGTGCAACTAAACAAAATAATTTGAACAGATGGCGTCGTATGTCGGAACAAGATTTAATATTCCATTCCATCTGGTCTACAATCATTGGTATAATATTTGAAGATTCAACAGTACGTAGTGGTTTTGACTTCGTAAGTATTTGGAAGAGTTATTTAGATTAAGTTGTTGAATATATACAGTAATTATACGAGTGCTGATATTAATATAAATCATTTTTAACTCATACAGAAAGAGGTGCCTTCAAAATTGATCTTCGTGCCATCTCAGAATCTATCAATAATACAGAAAACAGCAATATTATCAAGTCGTATGATTTATCAAATTGCGAGGATGCTAAAGAAGGAAAGATCCCGAAAAAAAAATGTAACAGATAACACAAAGTTAATCGTTCAAGGAAAGGTGATTTTAGATAAGATTGCACAAACTTGTCAAATGGAATTTGAAGACGCAAAAAAATTACAAGTAATAAAAATCCAAATATCAGGTAAGAAACTTTTATAATGTATAAAATATTCGTTTCATTTATTTCGATTCAGAACACTAAAATGAAAAAAGAAAATAGGGTTGAAAGCGGTATTAGTACAAGCATCTTAAGCAGTGGAGGTATAGCCGTTTCTATTTTAGAATCAAAATACATTCGTTTTAGCAACCCCGATGATTTTTCCCCATCAGTGAGTTGCTATTTGGAGGAAGTAAAAGATGGGGAATTTTTTTTACAAACGATTGTCATTTATTTTCCAACCCATCCATTTTGCCACCCCATTTACAACCACTGCTGGAGGTTCCATTTTACAAAAAATGTATTTTAGCACCGCTGGTGGGGTTGCCCTTATGCTGCGAATGGTCAGGGATACATTTCTCAAACACTTACGCAGTGATAATCAAAAGACTTGATGCTAATGATGACATGATCTATACAGAATGAGAACTATAATCAATAATTAATCGTATCCCTCGTAGTATAGAAGTATGTACTGAAATCGTTATACGTATCCCGTTCTTGGCTATACCACGTTTTTTTCCCAAAGTAATACTTGTCTGTATCATATCAATCGAATTTTCTTCATGCTAATGTAGTGATGTCAATGTATATTACACAATAAAATAATTATAAGAGAGTAATCTATATAATCACAATTTTGACTATACGTAATAGCTATAGTATTTTGTAATACATAATAGCATTTTATTTATTACCAATTAAGAAGAACCCTACTAAATCGGAAGATGCCTATTGTTAACGAACATGAAATACAAACTAACAAAAAAAAAAAATTCCTCAATCAAATTTAACAAGATAAAGTCCAAAAATATTAAATAACCTGCTTGTTGTAGGTAGTAAATGTCAAAATAAAATAATAAAAAAAGATACATGTTTTGTTGTTATATATGATGATATAAAAGTTTATTTTTTTTATACGTATCACACCATTTTTGAATAGAATAAAAATAAAGACACGTTACTTATCGATTATTATACTCGTTCGTGTATATATTATTATTGTACATATCATAATAACAATTATTATATCAAAAGATACACCATCACTATATAAAATAATAATAGTCATCGTTCAGTAATCCTGGTGTATCGTCAAGGAAAAACAGAATCTAAAACAGCGAACTTTATCAGAATTAAAACACGGTCTTCTAAACAGTACTATAATATATGTTCCCAAAAAGAGGATGTCTAAGATAAGACTAAGAATTCAAATTGAAGCCAAAAAAAAAAAAAAGTTTGAACGATTCTTTGACATCTACTTCTTTTGATTTAACTTGATGAAAAAAACTATAACCCTAGTTTACAAGAGTATGTGGAACTCCCAAAAAAGAAGTCTTTTCTACTAATGTATCTGTTATGTTATATGTCTTGGAAACAGAAACAAAAGACTGCATATGATTATAGGAGAATTCATGAATAAAGAAAAAAAATAATCTACGTAAAAAGTTAATACTTGACGGTAAATTAGCATTAACAATGATATTTTTCATATTTTATCTGCATTTTCATTTTCAGGATAAAAGAGATAAGTTTTCGTTTACATGATCATACAAGTGGATGAGTGTTTAAAAATCAGAACACTCTATACAAAAAAATAAATTGATAGCAGGTATAATCTATTGTAAATTGGTTACAGTTTTTGAATGAGCCACGTGTACTCCCTTTTTATTGTGATCAATAAAACAAATAAGATTTTTATCTCATAATAATCTTCCCAGGACCTTATTAATTATCATTTAATAACTATGTAAAATAAAATATTTTTTAGCGTATTACAAAAAAGAAAAATAATAAATGTAAATACATCATAAGCTATCTCTCATTTTTTTAAAAAAAAATATTAGATTAGCTAAGGGAGTGTTAAAAAAAAAGAAAGATTTGTTGATGATACGAAATCGATATTTTTGATTGACTATAATAAAACTTTTCATCATAATGGTCGTGGATCAATCTATTTCTTTATTGGGCAATCCTATAAAATGCCAGCAACCAGTTTAGACCAACCTCTTTTTTTTGTACTCACTAAAATTGATCATCCTAGTCAGAAGATTATTTAATCAGACTACACGCATTTAATTGACAAAAAAAATAATGGTTTTCATCCCTTGGTTTGATTTTTTTCTGTCTATATTCCTTTCTAGGTATAACTCGATTTTTTCTGTGTACCTTCGGGGAAAAAGGAGGGGCTGCAAGTCATGATATTACCATGGAACCATGTACACCCACCTTACTGTTGTGACCTTTTATGTTAATGTATACATAGTAATACAATTGACTAATGGTAAGCCAAAAAAAAAAAATTATTCAAACTTATATAAAAAAAAAGGGGGCAGATAGGGAATTGGTGGCAAAAAAAAAAAAAAAAAAAGAAAGTCAAACATACTTTTTTTATTTAAACAATAAAATTTGTTAATTAAACAAAAAAGAACAAAAAAGCATGAAAAAAAGCTTTTTTGTTCTTAATATAGCGGAGCTATGTGAGTATGTTTTTTACACTCACGAATTTTCATAGTGTGTAGTTTTAATGTAGTTTAATAGTAGTTACAAGGTAAAGACGGACCTGTGTCAAATAATAAGAACTTTTTTTTAATTGTTATTTCCCACTCCCTTCTTTTATTTTCTTTTATTTTCTTTCTTTCTTTTTATATTCTTATTTTCCCAAAAAATAATCATCTTTTTCTTTCTTTTCTCTTCACCTCTCCTCCTTTTCTCCTCCCGCCCCTTTCCTTTTTTTTTTTTTTTTTTCTCCAGTAAATGCCTTTACAGGCAGAATCCAGTTTATCTGCCTATTTTTATCGATATGGCAAAGCATTTACTTCGCGTTCAATTTGTTATTTGCTCTTATCAATTTTTATAGTTAGCTTGTGTTCTTATTCTGTCATACTTGATGCTTTAAATTCTTTTGGTTTCAATGCTAATCCTCATGACGTGATCGATGCACACTTTTGGCAATATTCACCTCATATACGACTCGAAAATATTACTACAACTACTACAAAAGGTACAACAACTTCAACACAAACAACACCTCGATTAATTGCTCAGCAACTACGAATCGCCAATAATGAAAATAAAATCAATAATGAATTACTTGAACATGTACAAAATTTACAAGACATATTAACGACAAGTGTTGTTTATGTTGACCGAAAACCTGTGTCCCTTGCCACCATATGTTTAACGAAACGTGGACAATGTATGATTCATTCACCCCTCGAGTATTATAAAAATAGGAACGATGATAGCAACAGTAATTATGTACCTATAATTGGTATAGATGGTCGTCACGGTGATAAAAAACATTGGGTCGATAAGATACATCAATGGCATCATCAACAACAACAGCATTCATCTCCCTATCTTGATGAATCAACAAGTACAGGATTACCAATGCATCCTTATAGTGTATTTGGTAATGCTACATTGGATCCATTTGGACGGTTTTTAAAAGCAGATTCCATTATTCTCACTATTTTATTACAAACAACAAATCATCTTGATTATACACAACGTGTATGGAATGCATTATGGGAACATACAACTCAACAATTACAAATGGGTGAATTATCTTCTCCTTCTTCTTTAACACATGATAATAATAATCAACAACATTACAATGCTTGGCAAACACAGCTATCTATGATGCATCTTCAAACTGTTCAATACCAGGTAAACTATTCGATTTATTTAATTCTATACATATATATGCATCATAAAAAAAAAACAGGGAGAGTACAAAACCTTGCATAATAATAATATCATTTACTCTTATATATACATTTTTTTTCTTACATTTAAGCTCCAACTATTTCCTTATTATCTACCAATTGAAATATTTGTTTGCATATTTGTTTTCATAACGTTGAGCTTGATTATAGCAAACGCCCTTGGCAATGCACATCTCCTTCGGTCCCAATTCGGACTGGGACTTGCTTCTGTATTTATGGCATTTTCCTGTTTCACGACAACCATTGGTATCCTTAATTATTTTCATCTTTGGCGTCACATGGTAACTCCTTGGTATATTTTAATGATTGTTCCTATTGTTGCTTCTTTGGAGAATACATTTCTACTTACAAGTGCAATGGTAAATGCTGGTTGTGATATGCGTTCACAAGAAAAAATTGGCAGAGGTAAGGGAATTCGGTTATATATTACATCCACACACATGTATATTCATAAGTTATATTTAACACATGTATTATTCAATCGAATTTAAATTAATAGGTTTAGAAAGTGTCGGAGTACCCATGACAGCTACGTTGATTGCAGAATTAATTATTCTTGCTATTGGTGATGCTATGCGAATTCCTATCGTTAGTGATTTTTGTCTATTTGCACGGATTGCTTTGATCATTGGTTATTTACTGGAAATGACATTTTTTATGGCTGTTCTTGCAATTAATGTCAAATGTGTCGAGGTAAGAGAGAGAAAAAAAAAAGAAGAGGAGGCAAAAATACATAAGTCTTTTTTTTTTGTATTACACAAAACCAAGTTTAGGTGATACATAAATAGAGAGTGAGAAATAATTGCGGACGAACAAAAAAAAAACAGACTATAATAAGAATGGGAATGAAGGATGAGGGGAAATTGCGGAGAGAAAGAGAGAAACAGAGCATAAAGACACAGAAAAAAAAATATGTGTCATATAAAGTTACACTAATACTCTTTTGTTTGTTTTGTTGTTATATATAGCTTACGGATCTTGATGATGGTCAAACATCCAAACGATTACGTGAATTATCAAAATATAATATTGATGCTGATACAGCACCTGATTTATGTCCTATTCAAGAACCTATTGATGAATGTGCTGAAGCTAAATCATGTGCAGAATGTAAACAATTTAAAACACATCGAACATTAAATGCGCTCGTGGTAAGCTAGTTGGGGTATTATTAAATTATAAAAATGACAAATGAAATAGTAAAGTTAACTGAGCTTTTTTTTTTCTTTTTATAGCTTTGTTTTATTATTCTTATTTTATTTCGAAGTTCCTCTTGGATTACATCTTCTGCACAACAAAACCAAAATGATTCGATTACATCTAACGACGATATACTGAATTACGAATTAGTATCAACATCTACACGTTTTTGGAGTACAGTTAACCCATTTCATGATTCAATGCAACTTCAAGTAAACCCACCTTATCTTGTTGTTTATACACCCACTGCTGATGATGCATTGACACATGTACTTCAAATGGAAGCATATTATTCATCTAAATCAAAACCACAGCAACAACATAATCAACGACAACAGCAAAAAATGTATGATGATTCTTCTATCAAACACCAATTTCCTCGCCCACCATCACGATTCCGACAACTTATGTTGGATATAATGAAAGGTTGTGGAACTTTGTTATTAAGTATTAATATCCCATCCATTTTGCTATGTGTTGTACTTGTCGGTATTATCGTTTGGTTAACACCTTCCTGGCGTGAAGGTTGGCTTCGACCACTATTAAAGTCGCTATTAATACAAACCATGAATTATTGTGGCTTTTTATTATATCGTATGTTAACTCATATACCAGGTTCCATTGGACAACGCATTACTCAGGAGTTGGGTGATTATGACGAAAATGGTATTCATCGTGGCGCGATCCTTGCGCAGCAACAATTCAATAAACAACAAGTGGAGCATAATATTCAACAAGTAGATATCAAAACACTTTCTGGAAAACACGTGGCTGATGTTCGACGACTTGCTGTCAATGCTAAACATGGAACGCTTGTCTCTTGCGGACAAGATGGTCGTATTATATTATGGGATGCTCAAGATGGTGAATGGATGGCTCGATTGGATCGTGTTCAACAAACTCATAGTGGTGTGATGAAAGGCGATTTGAATCCTACTTACTGGCGTCAACCTAAAGATATTAACAATAACAACAACAAGGGTATGTTGAAAAAACGACGCGCATTGATGAATACAACAATTCCAACTGTAATGACAAAGCAAATGATGTCCGCACGCTGCATCAAAATCGATCAGGGTAATAAATGGATTGCTTCTGGATTCGACGATGGTATGATTCGTGTATGGGATATGGAGAACGGTAATTTATTACGTGAATTACGTGTTGAAACAGAAATTCCTATCATTGTTGAAGAGCAAGATGAGCAACAACCATTGACATCGTCTGGATTAAGACAACGTCGACAGTGTCAAGTATCAACAACAACAATGGACTCAGTGCCATTATCACCACAACAACATATAACTACGAAACAAAATCGTCGAAGTTTTACTGATCGCGTAATTGCAGTACAATTTGTTGGTGCAGTTGTTGAATATTGTCATCCTATTGTTGCTGAAGCAGCTGCAAGGCAAGCTGTGACAGATAATCAATCACAAAATTATCTAGTGTCTGTGCACAAGAGTGGCATCATTCGTGAATGGGATATTCTTTCTGGTGAATGTATACAATCTATTCCATCTGATCACACTAGGGATATTACTATTTTACATGTGGTCGAATGTAAAGCACCTCATCCTAAACTGGGTGTTACATGGATATTTACAGCGTCCAAAGATGGTGTCGTTAAATGTTGGGAGCGTCGTCGATTGGATTATAATAGTAATAGTAATAGTAAAGATAATGTAAGTGATACATTGTGGACATGCGCCTATACATTAAATGCACATCAAGGACATGCCATCACTGCATTAGCAACAGAGCTTCCTATTGGAGGTATGGGTGCATTGGTGACCGGGTCTAGTGATGGTGCGGTTAAAGTATGGAATTTCGAAACAGGCGAACCGATATGTAGATTAGCTGCTGGAGGATTTATCAAACAGCGCAATAAACAAGTACCAATGGTGGGTGGTCCTTTATTGAAGTTTAGCCGAATTCCTGATGGTAATAATAATATACGTTACGATGGTGGATTTACTATTCAACAACAACAACAAAGTCGACGACAACGAATGACTACATTAGATGCTGATACCATCAATAATGGATCTTATGAATCATCAATTGCTGGCGTTTATGAATCTGACCATCGTGGACCTATTACGCAAGTCGTCATAGATCGCTACTGTGAAGTAGAAAATGGACCAGGACTTTGTCGAGGATGTGATACATGTTTTGGAAATGGATTTTTTGTTGCATCCTCTTCCAGTGACGAATCTGTTCACGTATGGCGTCTTGAACGAGCGGACGAAAAACATGAAGTCAGTTGCACATTATGTACGAAAGATTATCGTCAGAAACGATACCCTACACGTTCACGTAACGATGACAACAATAGTAGCGGTAAACGACCACGACGTATGTCATCACCAAGAAGACGCGTTTATCGTGCAACACAACATCAACCTACATCGACATCATCATTAGCAGCAACATCGATTTCCGAGACGATGGAATTATTGGATATTGAACAACTTGGAGGTGAAACCAATATTGCTTTGGAGCCCACATTTCTTGGTACAATTGATCAACAGGCTGGACGAGGGCTTGTCTTTTGCAATAATATGGTACTTGGTGGAGTACGCAAAAGTAGTCAAGGTGACTGGGAAGCATGGTTCGCATCGTTAAAATATTATAATCCATCCGATAATGAGGAGGATGAAGAAAAAATGCCAGGAATGATACCCGTTGAAACATTTAATTTGGAAAAAAACAAATCACAACTTCAACAAGATGCTCAAGAAGCATCTACTCATGGCGATAACAATGCTAGTATTTTGCACTCTTTATGGAATATGTTGTATAAGAATATCTCACCATCAACATCTCACAGTTCTGAAAATTATAATCGATCACACCGGAAAAAACGACATGATATGAGTGAAAAAGTACCCACCAAAAACAGTCGTGACGATTATCATCACGACGATGACGACGATGAATATGATGAAGCATCAGAAATGTTACCGTTCTCGACTATACGACACGTAGTTCCATTAGGTGGCTCTGGTTTGGTTTGCGATTTTGGAAACTTTATCAAAGTTGTCTATTTGGATGATTGGTATCGTAAACGGGATTTCCATTCTGGAACGGTAACAACAAATACAACAAATAATTCCGGCGTTGGTGGCAACATTCATATGAATATTGATACCTCAACAAACCTTAAGATGACTACGTCGGTACAATCAAAGAGATCACGCTCTTCATCAGCATGTTGTAGTGGTAATAGTAAGAAAAATTCACAATGCTGTGGTGGGAAGAATAGTGTCAATGGTAAATGTTGTGGTGGCAAAGGTCATGTTAATAGAAGACGGACTCCAGTTATTACAACTTCACCTGCTGGATGTAATATTACTGATTGTTCTTCACAAGCAAATTGTTCAAGGGCATCTGAATGTAATATAGCACCTCGTAAATTTGGCCATTAGTTTTACCTCTCTTTTTTTTTTCTTTTTACGATCAATCAATATGATTATTTTCCTTCAATTGCTCCTCCTTCAATTTTTTTTTCTAATAGCTCAAAAAGCATCATATTTTTTTTTATGTTTTAATTCATTTTGCATTTGTACATTTTCTCCTTTTTCTTTTTTTATATATTTATATATACTTATTGATACCATCTTATTTTTTTTTTTACAACAAAGACACATTTGCTTCTATCTTATTCATTTTTTTTCTTTCTTTCTTTTTTTTTTATCATCTCAATTTAAATTTTTATAAGTATTATCTTTTTTCTTTTTATAATAATAATCAAAGAATATTAATATTTCTTTTTTTTTGAGAAATGATATACTGTAGTTAAGAACTTTTTTTTTACCTTTTGATAATCACAAATGTGTTTCTTTTGCTAATTATAGTGAGTTACCTTCTTCGGTTAAATAAATACCATTTATTTTATATTGAAATCGGGAATATACATACGTATCTTTTTATTTTCATGAAAGTTAAGGAATGTGAAATTAGTAGGGGAGGGTCACTGTACATCGTACGTACAGAAAAAAAAAATAACCTTTTAAAGATATACGTACATTAATTGTTGTATAGCAATAGAAACAAGGAATTGGGACGTTTTTTATTTATATATAGATTATATGAATAGATTTGTGTGAAAATCTTTCTATATTATAATATTTACTATTATTTTTTGATCCGCTATTATTGAAGCTTATACAAGTATAACAGCAGTGCATAATTTAGACTATAACAATTAGTTTACTGTTCCTTAACTATGCTGGCAAAGTTTTCAATATCTTGTCGCTCCGCGTTACATCAAATCAATTGTCAAAACACATTCGGTATTATTATTTACCAAATGTTTAACCAAGAATCCATTTGTGAAACTGCTGATATTATTGATGAAAATACTGTTAATTGGCCATATTATCTGATGGATGGGTTTCTGATAACGAGTGCTCGAGTCCGAAGTATATTTAACTATATAGCTACTAGTGTATGAAAAGAGTCTTACAATTATTACTATAAGCAATGTGACAACTGGTGTGAAGATATATTTATGTGTATTGTTCGCTGTAGAGATCAACAATAAATGATAAATATTGACACTTGATATATGGTGATAATTACGAACAAACATTAATAATCATTAAAGTGATACGATAAATCTTCAAAAACCATAATTTAAAGATTCGATTATCTACTAAATAAAGATATAAATAGAAACGCTACGTATCCGCAGATGAGTATATATTAAAATATATGTTAATTACAAGATATGGTACATAACAGACTTCAAAAATAAGTATAAAATATATTTATGAGAGTTTGACAATGGTGTATAAGCTGTTTAGCAATATAGCTAATGTAGGAAAATACATGATGAATTTAAAAAATAAGACCGTTGTTGAAGCGGTATATATTTTGCAACAGCAAGATTTTCTAGTATTCAATGCAAAATACATAATAATAATAAGCGAGCTTATTTGATATGACTGACAGGCTGACAACCAGTGCTTTATTGATGTTTTATATGAAGTAGTTGAAAGATTTAAATATCACTTGCAACTAGTTATTGAAAATGCGAAACTTTTCTTCTACATTTTTTTATCCGATTCAAGTTCCAATCCATGAAAAATAACGAACATAAGAATCTTCTTTCGGTTTGTAATTGTTAGCAGACTATTATTCCCAGTTATACAAGTTTGTAACTTGCATGCATTGTTCTATTTACGATATATAAAATACCGTATGTATGTCAGCTCTAAGGTATGGAAAGTCTTAAAGTTTGTCATACACCAAGATTCGGACTCGGATATCGTTCCGAAAAAAACTTATAATAATTATACAATAATCATTTGATGAAAACTTTTTGAGATAGTTACGTATCAATACGTCTATACATAATATGTACGATCGTGGTGAAACAAAAAAAAAGACACCGAACAGTTTTTTATTTCTTCCAGTCTCTTTATTGAACAAGTCGTCACCGTAAAAGTATTATAATACTTTTATTATTGTTGTTTTACGTAGTATTACCTGTGAAACAATATTAATAAACTAGCAACTAGCTTAAAAAGCAAAATCCTGTAAGCTAACACTGTTAATAATTTTTTTGTTCAATGTAAGTCATATATGCTGACTAGTCAAAATATTCTAGTTTCATCAAATAAATTAAGGGGATTAGTAGTTTTGAAGATCATCTAGCAAGGGAGAAAGAAGGGGTTGAAATGAAAAAGTGATATATTTTGAAATACCGAACACATTTTTTATGTGTGTTAACAAAAGGAAGTATGCTTCCATAACAACAGATTGGATTCTTCACCTGATTCTCTAATATTATTTAATTTCGTTCCCTTCGTCTCTCTCTCCCTTTTTTTAACTGTCTTTTGACCTTTTTTTTATATGATACTGGCTTCATGTTACCAAAATATAAAAAAATGGCTTTTACACGAGTTGCATAAAAGATGTAAATTCCTAGAGATACATTATACATATATTGGTGTCATGAGTTTTATTGTATCTGGATTTTTCTATTTTCAACCTGGAAACAATTGGAAATATATCGATGCACTTTTTTTTGGTACTAGTAGTATTACCAGTACTGGACTAACTACCATCGACATGTCAAATCTTTCACTATACCAGCTTTTGCTCTTATTTTTTGGATCCATTCTCGGCTCACAAGTGACCGTTTCGTTCGTTATTGTACTTGTACGAAAACACTTCTTCTCCAAACGATTTCAAGATATACTTTTATTCAATCGTGCGCAACGTTTGCGAGAAGTTAACCAGAGGCTGTTTAATAAAAATATGGCTGACAATCACTACAAGATGAAACAGGAAGAACAACATGAACAGCAACAATATCATCGTGGAGTTTTGTCACGTCTACGATCATTTATAAAACTAGCATGCTCGCGACTTTTTTATTTTCATTTATTTAAAAGCCCAACAAAAAACCACCGGAAGGCCATAGCTTTACACAATACAATAGTAGCAGAAAAGCAAAAAATATATGAACATCTACAAATAATACGTGAAAGACAAGATAAAGAAAAAAAGGTTGATGATACTTGTGCTGACACTTATGGTGAAAATAATAGATTAAACCGATCGAGGACTTTATCTGTGACAACCGCACCTACGTTACAACGCTTAGGTTCATCAAAGACTACTATCGCAAAAACAACGGGATATAATACAAAACCCAATAGCATTATACTACACCATGTCCCATCAGCACCAGCAGCACCACAGTCAAATATTCCGTCAGCAGTTGGGTCACCAACAACAGAGAACATCGAATTTACATCTAATATAGACTATCAACGAAATTATGCACGTGAAGAATTTAACCACGATCGTCCGTATAGTGAGTTATTGGATCGAATTGCTGGAAGTGGACATACAGGCTCACCATTACAAGACGTCGACGATGAAAATTTTATAGCTCATGCGGCTGAAAATGAACGAAAGGAAATCAATGATATCCTTAGTGGACCAATCCTTAAACACGAACTAACACGTAAACAACGTTACCATATCGGTGGTGTCGAATACCGTGCCATCGATTTTTTATCAAAATTCATACCGATAATGTATTTTACAACCAACATTTTATTCACTTTTGCAATCCGGATATATATTGCTGCTGATAATTATGCACAAGAAGTGTTAAAGACATCTAATGTTAATGGTCCCATTAATCCGTGGTTTTTTTCTTTTTACCTCGCATTTTCGGCATATAACAATTTGGGACTGATCCCTATGTCAGCAAGTCTCGAGCCATTTGTGAATTCGCCTGCACCCATCTTGTTAGTAAGTATTCTTATTATTGTTGGCAATGTTGGTTACGCTATTGTACTACGGTTCTATATTTGGTGTATCTATAAGTTGCTGCCTCATTCCAGACACATGGATAGGGAGACTTTGTGCTATTTACTTCATCACCCACGGCGTTGTTACACAAGTATGTTTCGATCAACACAGACTTGGTGGCTGGTGTTTGTGATGATCGCGTTCAATGTGGTAGAAGTAGCTGTTTTTCTCGCTACAAACTATTGGTTACCTATATTGGATGGCATTCCATGGGGATCCCGCGTCCTCGTCGGGTATTTTCAAGGCGTGGCTACGCGAAATGGTAAGAAAAACTTCTGTTGCTGTCACAAGAGTAGTTGTACATGATCATTGATTATCTAATGATCACCTTTCGCTTATTTGTCACTTTTTAGCGGGCTTTACAGCTATCAATATTCTTCGTCTCAATCCAGGCACTCTGATTATTTACATAATTGCCATGTATGTCAGTGTATATCCAGTTGGTATATCTATTCGTAATAGTAACGAATATCAAGAACGCGAGTTGGGTATCTACAGTGCTTCCACGAGAACTGGAAATTATGAAGAAATCAATATTTCCAAGCTGACTCGTTATCCATCAATGGCTAGTGTTGTTTCAAGAACAAAAAAGCTGATCAGTATGCGGCCTAGCTTTTATGTTATGACTCAACTTCAACGTATGGTAACGTATGAAATACTGTGGGTGGCTCTTGGGATTTTTTGTATATGTATTATCGAAGCACAGGCTATAATGACACCGTCACCTATCACTACCTTGACAGTTATGTATGAGGCTGTTTCGGCATTTGGTAATGTTGGTTCATCGACCGGATATCCAGGAGTAAACACGTCGCAATGTGGCAATTATCGTACACTGAGTAAACTGGTGATAATTGTGCTTATGTATCGTGGACGTCACAGGGGTAAGGACTTGTTTTTATTGATAGAAAAAGTTAATGTATAATTGAGAATGATAATGCTTATTTTTTCATACATATAGGCCTTCCATCAACAATCGACCACGCAGTATTATTACCTTCAGAAAAGCTGGATGAGAAAGAGATGAGTGACCATAAATTGCGAGAAAAACATGGTGAAATATTGGCTGAGGAAAAGCTAGACTATCAAACCGTTAAATGGCGAAACAATGCATTTTCCTTAGTGTAGAAAGAAGATAATTTAATTTTTAGATAAATGCTTTTCTCTTTCTAATTTGTTTATATATATATATATACTTCTACATGTAATTAATACATTATAATTTGCTAAAGTAAATATATTTATTAATAATCATTTGCATAATGACTTTTAAAGAACTATGCAATATGAATTTGTTTTGCTAATAATTTTATATCGAAACTTTTTTGAACTTAATTGGTCTTTCGATAATATGCAGTACATCAAAACCATAAAAATAAACTCCACTGGGAGCTTATAATTCTAGTTCGATTACTTGGCGACAGATGTAGTAACAATAAAAAAAAAATAAGATACGTACTGGTTCTAATTCATACGGTATGACACAGTATACTTTTGTTAATTTTTTTTTTACCAGAGACCCGGTAATTATTTGTTTATTTTGATCAAAAAGTGGTTTTACAATTGGACACTATTGGGTTATTTAGCTTTTATTGTTTTGACAGAAGAGTATCAATATTTTAAAATGTGATACATTTGGGGATAGGTTTGAAGATTTCAAACCAACCTGTTTAGTAAATATTTCCCATAACTGGAAAGAACGGAAATATTACAAAGCAACAGGTCTATACCAAATACCAGGACTCGAATAATCTTTTATTAATTTATGCGCATCTGAATAACGTGATCCAATATAAAAACAATTGTACCGTCATATTAATAATAATAAAAGTTGTTATATTGATATCTCATATTTAAATACGTTGCACTTGCGAAAAAAAAAAAAAGAAGATTGAGGGATTATTAAGGTTGATGCGCGATTAATTGAGCCAATTTTCAAAGCGTGAGATAAACTGTTTTTGGTTAAAAATATTTAAATTTCCCCCATTATGAGAAACAAGTGATAATAATCTCTTTTCACCTGTTGTAAAATGATGTAAGTTTATATGTATAATATATATATATATATATAATTACTTTATTCACGCTGTGAACAAGCTATTTACGTACTAATAGCACCCATGAGTAGTAATAATAATCATTTTTCTCATTTTTTGCTATACTTCCACAAACTTTGAAACCAGATTTTTAGTATCATCTTTCTAGATATGACCAGTGTTGTAAAATACGTCATGACTATTTTCCAAAACACCGTAAAATAAACCCGAGTGAACGAAACAAAAAAAAAAAAAGGGAAATGCAAGAAAACTTTATTCACGAACATCACGCAACATATATAAAACGATTAACAGAACAACACCAATTTGTGGATTGGTTCTTTTTGGTTTATTATTATTTTTTATTATTATTCTTAACATATGTTTTCCAATTCTTTCATAAACATCAAGCATTCGTGCATTGATATATGGCATGAAAAAGTCAACTTTTTGGTTCTGCACTATCTATACATTGGCTTCTTATGCTTTTTTATCTCTGGTCTTTTCTATATTCAACCTGGTACGCAGTGGAACTATGTGGATGCATTATATATGTCTACTACGGCGGTTACTAATACTGGATCGAACACAATCGACATGTCCGACTTGTCGGTGTATCAACTCTTGCTCCAATTTTTTGGCTCAACTCTTGGTTCACATGTTCTTATTTCGTGGGTTATTGTCTTGGTAAGAAAACATTATTTTTCCAAACGATTTCAAGACGTTCTTTTGTTCAACCAAGAGCAACGCTTACGCGAACGAAAAAACAGGCGACAATTCAACAAGAATATGACTGAAGTGCATACAAGAAGAGTACATCGACAGCAACAGTCGTCTTTAACGCACAATAATAATGCTAACATGAACAGAAGCCATACAATGCCAACAACGTACAATAATCCAAATAAAAGTGATATTTTTCCGCGCTTACCATCTTCCGCTGCATGGAAAGAGTCGTTTCCTTTTCATCAGCTTTTCAAAGAAAAACAGCATAACAGTGAAGGTGACGACGCGGCAGAGAGAAAAAAGCAACATATGATATACAACGATTTGTACATTTTAGATAAAGAACAGGACCCAGAAAGAGCTATTGAGAGCTGTTATAAAAAAGCTTCAACATCAACATTATCATCACATCAGTTCTATTCGTCACATCGAGTTACCGATACTATGACCACAGGGAATGTATTACAGCCCTCCACTCCCAAAGCTGAGGTATCTCAGCCAAACATTGCATTTGCGGCGAATGTCGATAAACAGAGAGAGGAAGCACGCCAAGAGTTTTTTGAAAACGATCGATCACAAAAAGACTTGTCAATCGGAGGAATAGAGAACCAGCAGGATCCATCATGGCAGCAAAACGATTTATATCACCTAAACGAATTGGAGGAAAAGGACAGTAGCATTATCCAAGAAAACAAGAACTCAGCGCATAAGTTTGAATTGACACGTGAACAACGCTACAGCATCGGTGGTGTTGAATATCGAGCCCTTGTATTCTTATCCATATTTATTCCCATTGTATATTTCTCAACTGCCATTTTATCCAGTATTGCAATGCGAGTTTATATTGCAATGGATGGTTTTGCCAAGGAAGCTTTACGAACAACGAATCCTAGTGGTCCTATTGATCCATGGCTCTTTTCCTTCTTTACCTGTTTTTCCGCTTACAATAATTTTGGTCTGGCACCAACAAATACAAGTTTTGTTGCTTTTGTTAACGCACCATTTCCTCTTCTCCTAGCTAGTTTCCTTATTGTTGCTGGTAACACTGGTTATCCAGCTTTGCTACGATTTTTTATATGGTGTATTTACAAGTTGCTACCAGAGTCAAGAGCTATAGATAGGGAAACGTTGCGATATCTTTTGGATCATCCACGTCGTTGTTATACCATGATGTTCTCGGCTTCACAGACATGGTGGCTCGTATGCGTTGTTACAGGACTCACAGTAGCCGAATGGGTTGTTTTCCTCGCCACCAACTATTGGTTGCCAGTACTGGATGGAATTCCTTGGGCTTCAAGGGTCGTTGTTGGACTTTTTCAAGGAATTTCGACGCGTAATGGTAAGGAAATAAATTGATATAGTAACAACTATGCATTTATCTAATAATTATATACATATGTAATAGCTGGATTTACCGCTGTCAATATTCTCATCCTCAATCCAGGCACACAAATAGTATACATTATTGCCATGTATATTGGAGTTTACCCAGTGGGAATATCGATTCGTAACAGTAACGTCTACCAAGAGCGGGAATTGGGTATTTACAACGGTGATGACTTATATCAGACGCAGAATGAAGGGACAACAAAACTAAGTCGATTTCCAACGATCAATAGTGTTATGACAACGACAAAAAAACTGATCCCTAAGCGGCCAAGTTTTTATGTTATGACACAAATACAACGTACAGTGACGCGTGAAATATGTTGGGTTCTTATAGGCATCTTTTGTATATGTATTATTGAAGCACAGGCAATCATGGCCCCATCGCCGATCACTGTATTGACCATTATTTATGAAACCGTGTCGACATTTGGTACTGTTGGATCATCAGCTGGATATCCAGGAGTAACTACAGCACAAGTAGGTAGTTACCATATCCTGAGTAAGCTGATTTTGACTTTGCTGATGTATCGTGGCTGTCATCGAGGTTGGGAAACATAAAAAAAAGAAGAAAAAAATAGTTTTATGGTAGCAAATGACAAAAGAAAGGGAACGTATGAGTAATAATAATTCATATTTATATATAGGTCTTCCATCAACGATTGACCATGCCGTACTGTTGCCATCGGAACAATTAAATAGGGAAGAAGAACGGGAGCGTAAGCTGCGGCAGCACTATGCCGAGCTGATCTTAGACTATCCTTATCCACGGTGGCGAAGTCGTACTTTATCCTTATAATGATATCTTCCTTTGTATGTTGTATCTATATAACAATAATGTTAATAATAATAATACCATCATGCTTATAATTAATTAATTCCTTTGTAAATTCAATAATTGATGGCTTGACCCACGATATAATAAAAATTTGTTTACATATACTATTCACTAAAACACGATCACGCGTTAACCTGTTTTTTTTTTGTTTGCCAATAAATCGGAGTGTATAAAAATAGCAGGTCCCTCATGCGAAGGTTTACATAGGCGTGGGTATGGCCAAGAGTTTTGATTTCTTTTTCTTTCTTCTTCCACTCTCTACTTGTCCCAGCTTGTTTTATTTTTACCTCCTTATTTCTTTAAGGATGGCCCACAACAACAACAGCGAAAATCAGTCCTTTTCCAAAGGTCCCCTCTTTGGTTCAACAACTAGCGGTGACGCAAGTACCTTTTCTACTGCCCTAACTGGTTCAGCGGGTTATTCAAGTTTCACTAGTCCTGTCGGTTTTACACCATCAGCACCTCGTTCAAGCGCATTTTCGTTCGACAATCGTAGCAGCTTTGTCGAAGCTTGTAAAGTATTCTATAGAGAGAATAATGAAATACGTCGATTCACTATTCAAGATGGTCTAACTTATTCGGGATTATATGAAAGAGTAAGATGTTGTTAATCCGGAGATATTACCGTCAAAGAAAAAAGTAAGCCAAGAAAAAACTAACAATCAAGGAGAAAATTATTATTTATATAGGTGATTAGTGCATTCAGGCTCAATAATAATGAAGAATACGATATTCTTTATCAAGATAGTGAAGGAGACTGGGTGATCATGATGAATGATCATGATGTAAAAGAAACATTTAGACGACGGTATAATGCTAGTTTTGGAAATTATAATGAAGATAAATCTTATTATCCAAAACTTCAAGTGATACGTCGTCGTCAACAAAATATTATTGAGGCGCAGCAGCAGTCTCAACCACAGCAGCAGCAAGCACGGCCGGAAAAACAAAAGCAACAACAGCAGCAGCAAACATCGTCAATGACAGATAATATTAAACTTGTTTCTCAACAAGCTGTTGAACAACTTAACAGACAAATGAATGATTTGCAAATTGCTGCACAACGAGGTTCCATTAGTTTAGAAACAACTATGCAAAATGCAAGTAAGGCCGCCGCGCAAATTTATCAGGCGGCTATTGTTTCACTTGTGCAACCCACTTCCTCACCCATCTGCAATAATTGCTCAAAACAATTTGATGCTAACACGTAAGTTGATTATTATTACGTATTATTATTATTTTGCTACTGAGAATAAGGTTTTTATCTTATAATTATTTCAATTATTGCATCTCATTATATTTATCATGACTCTTATTTATCAACTAGCTCACGATTCCATTGTATTCATTGTCGTTCATATAATTTATGCCAAACATGTACACAAAATATCAACCACAACCATCCATTGATGGAAATCCCAGGTGCTCGTTGCAAACGTGCTACAGCACCATCAGATTTAAGATACCTTTGTAATTTCTGTGAATCATACATCGATGGTGCTCGACACTCTTGTTCTGTTTGTCAAGGTAATAAATTATATATAATTATAAAAATAGAACATTATAATTTTCCGTAATGTAACGAGAAATCAATCACTAAGCCTAAAAAATAAAATCATATAGATTTCGATCTTTGTCAAAGCTGCTTCACTATTGTCAAGGAAAATCATGCTCCACATGTATTTCTCACATATACACCACATTCGTTGCCAAAGGCACCAATAACAGATGACACATACGTACTAAAGTATCTACATAAAGGTATCGTTTGCGATCAGTGTGGTGACGACATCATCGGTATTCGCTACAAGGTAAAAAAAAAAAAAGCTTTATAATGTAAGCAAATAGCTTTAAAAATATTTCTATTAATAATGTTTCTTTTATTGATACGTAACCTTAGTGTGGTCACTGCCCAGATTTTGATTTGTGTGAAAAGTGTGAACCCCAGGCATCTAAATATCATACGAAGAATCACGTATTCTTAAAAATTCGACGTCCTATATCATTCTCTGCGAATTGGCCATTATTGCCACGCTTCAATAAAGCTCCATTTAGCTTTCCTGTCAAACTTTCCGATCAAACAACTTTAGGAGTGTTTGGCCACAATAGTAATAGTTGTATGACGCCAAGTCAGTCATCAGAAACTCTGTCGACAAGTACCACAACGACCAGTATCCCTACTACTGAACGAGCAGTACCTACGATGGCAAAACCTGAAGAAGGTAGCAGTAACAGAAAAGCTTCAGCAATAGCTGTAACATCTTCATCGTTTGAAAGTTTGTCTGCTACTTTTATGGAAGATGTCAATTATCCTGATGGTACTATTGTTCACCCTGGAAGCACAATCTTAAAGGTAACTATATTTTTTTATTGTCATCATTTGTCTTCAAAATAAATAATCAGGCTTTATATTAATAAATTTGTTTTCATTTTAGATTTGGAAAATGGCTAATGATGGTCAAGTAACTTGGCCAGAAGGTTCCGTCTTAGTATGTACAGGTGGTGAAAGTACATCTGATGAGCATGTTCAACAACAGGGTGGAGATGTCCATATGGTTTCGGCAAAACCCGGTGAAAGCGCTACATTACTTGCTACTCTCAAGATTCCAAGAAGTACTGGAAAATATAAGACATTTTTCCGTATGCGTACACCAAATGGTATTGTTTTTGGTCCTCTCCTATGGAGTGAACTAGAAGTTAAGCCATCTACTCCTACCAGCAATGTTACTGTGCCATCACATCAAGCAACTCCTGCCTCATTCATTGCAACATTTGGTGGAGGTAGTAGCAATACTAATGACGAGCTTTCATCCAAGACAACTACCTCTCCTGTTTCATTGAGTAGTTCAATGATTTATCCAACACTTCGAACAACAACAAACAATGAAGAGGTACAATCCATCACTGGCACCATTACAACCACAAGTGATTTTACGGAGACAGCTTCTCACCAAACCGTGGATGATGATTATGACCCTTTCTCTGATCCAGTCATGGTTTCACCAACTGAAAGCCACCGTAGTACTTCTGTTGTCAGTTACCCACAAAGTAACTCTCGCGATAGTGTGAGACTTACCTCTTCTACTATCTCCCAACAAAACATTAGTAGCGAAAGTAGCAGTGGAAATTACGTATTTGTTGATGCTGAAGCAAGTGCTCCAGCGCTTTTATCCAACCCACATGAAAAAACCCCTCCGGCTACTCGTTCATCCGCCGATAACAACAATGCGACAGAACAGATACCTTCATCTCCTCCACGTGTTAACCAACAAGGACCTTATCAAGCTCAGCTGACACAAATCCATGAAATGGTAGGAAAAGGACAGTGATTTGTCTTTGTTTTGGTCAGCACACACAATAAAAAAAATATTGAAAATATAAAAATAAATTTTGCACTGAATAAACGCGTCATATTGTTTTTAGGGACTCACATTTTGTGATGAACTTTCTCTTCGTCTTTTACAAGTTCACGATGGAAGCGTGGATCGTGCGGTACCAGAAATCCTTGAGCGTTTGTATCCAGAATAATATCCATATCTTTCTTCTGTTTTTTTTTCTACGTATATCCATAATCCATTATATACTATATTTTAGTGATCTACATATATATATATATACGTATATTTCCATTATCCATAAGTCTCTTCCTTTTTTTTTACCATATCATATACGTAAGCATACATCAAATTCCTTTTACTCTTTAAAATAAACAAATAAAATAATTACTTTTCTTCTGTCGTTAGTATATAACAGTGATGGTATTTACTTCTTTTTAATTATTCGCTGTTTTTCATATGTATTATCTTTTTTTGATGGTTTATGTTGGAAAATAACATATATCACTAGCATCGTTATTGTTAATTGTTCAATAATAATAAATTTATGTAGCTTTGCTGCCACTATGTAACACGGTTAATACTCTACTTGACATTATAACAAACTGTGCAACAATATAGAAGCGTATGTCATATATAGTAACTACAGCTTCTGGTTTATGTATGTTTGTGAACCTCAGGTATTCGGCAGCCATTTTACTGGGCTGAGTACTTTGACAGATTTCTTTGTTTAGACGTTCGGAGACTTTTCTTCTGAGAAAAAAACTTGCGATCTTCCATAACTTTTATATGTAGTATAAATAGGTATCTGTGATGCTCTGTTTGCACCTCACGGAGCAAGCACATGCATTATAATAACGGCTGCGGCACCGAAATGAATTTATATATCATGGATAAATTTAAAGGTTTGTCCCTTATTATAAAAAAAAAACCAGCCATTTTACTGTTCCAACATATTATTTATTCACTGTCCTTTATCACTTATGTATATAGATACAGTATATCGGTAAGTAGCAGTACCATATTATAACTATATTTTTATTGTTGTCAATCCTTGTTACGTATTATATCTTGGTAAAAGAAGCTATTCTGCCAATTTTTTCAGTGCCATGATACTAATAATAATAATAAAAAAATATAACTGGCGCAACAGTTTTTACTTGTAAATAAATATGGGCGTAGAATGCGACCATAGTCATGCAAAAAAAAAAAAAAAACGCATGTAAAGAATAAAGGAGCATCTTTTGCCAACCAACATACGGATTATTATTAGTCTAAATGTCGCGAGACTAGATCTAGTCTTTGGAGCTAGATCTAGTCTCCACTTGGGTCTTTAATTTTGATCCAATAAAATGCACGAATAACTTCAACAAAAAAGAATAGTTAGCTCTACTTCATAACAATTGATGTGCAAAACGAAAAACAATATACATTTACTACATTTAAATTATACTATTTCCATTTAGCATAAATATGAACCTTTATTTTGAATATCCCAGTTGGGACCCATGTTAATATTTATGACGTTATTCCTTTAATATGTATTTTAAATGTGCTCGCCGTTTGTTGTTGTTGTTGGAGAAATAATTACTCGCAAAGTGGAGACTACATCTAGTCTTTGAATTTTTTTATCAGTACCAGCCTATTTCAATTTTGTTATATATGACAACACAGTATATCTTGGAATTTATAAATTGTAAAATACATTTTTTATAACCTAAACTAGTTTTATAGTGATGATCAATTATTTGGTTAGATATGATCATTCAAAGTAGAGACTAGATCTAGTGTCGGGGGTGCAAAGATACTCAACTTAAATGCAAGATCAAGTACGGAGATATATATAGTTCATCGATGTTAAGTGAAACAGAAAGATAGGGGTTGTTCTTTTTTACAAAATAGCTTGCGGAAGGGGGTCGGTATGCATTCACATGCATTACTGGATAAATTTATTAAGAAAAAACGCCTGCAACGACGAGACATCTCCATATAAAAGGTATATAATGAAAATTGTCATGAATTTTTGCTTTTCAAGTTTGTGAGTCAACATTATTGCTTTGATTTTGATTCGTCCTTTATCTATGGTCCGCCTATTAGAAAAAGTTCGGCTCATACAGGGCTTAGTGGTTTTTCTTCACTACATTTCATATACTTTAGCAATGAGCAATTTCACAGACGATCCATTTTCACTTGACAAGCTTCGTAGTACCTTGATTCGTCTTGAGGATACAATTATTTTTGGTAATAATCTATTATTATTGAATACGTCAGGGAGATCAACATGTTTGTCCATAAAAATATAAAGATATATTAGTAACACAAGCTCATTATGATTGTTAGCCTTGATTGAACGATCTCAGTTTGCATTCAACAAGTGTATTTATGTTCCCGGTGCATTAGAGTTCAATGGAGCTACAGGGGAGCGTAGCTTTCTTGAATACTTTTTATGGGAAACAGAAAAAGTACATGGTAAGGGAAACAAGATAACGTTTGTTGTTGTTTGTTAGATCATTAATCTCTTTTCTATGATCAATATCAATGTTTTATTAGCCAAAGTACGAAGATATACCAGGTAACTGATGATGAAAGAACAAACAAATATTATTAAATTTTTGAACAAACAGAATCAAGATAATAATAATAATAATAATAATAATAATAGTCCAGATGAATATGCATTTACTTCGCCTTTACCGGAACCTATCCTCCCACCACTTGACTTTCCCCCATTCTTGTTTCCTAATGATATCAATATAACTGCAAAGATTATGGAAATTTATACCAAGTCCATTGTTCCCGAGATTTGTCAGGATAGAGATGATTCCAATTATGGTAGTTCTGCTACTCGTGATATTGAATGTTTACAAGCTTTAAGTCGACGAATTCATTATGGTAAAGAATAATTCATTTGATTTATACATATAGAGCGAATCTTTCTACAAAAAATATGGTATAAAAAAGGGATTCATGGAAAAAATGGGGATTATTTGTTTATTAATTTCTGGCGAAATGTTGTTATTTATTTCAGGTAAATTCATTGCGGAAAGCAAGTTCCGATCCGATCCGGAAGAATATACACGTCTCGCTCGTGCAAATGATAGAGAAGCTATTAACGAATTACTCACCAACCGCATGGTTGAAAAGAAATTATTGGAACGCTTACGTCGTAAAGCCTTAGCTTACGGCCAAACAATGGATCAAGAAGAAGAGGGCACCAATAGAAACTTAAAAATTCCTGTACAATTAGTTGTAGATATGTATGAGCAATGGGTTATTCCATTAACAAAAGAAGTAGAAGTGGACTATCTGATTGTTCGTGGCCTTGCGTATAACAAATCCAAATAAATTACATATACAATTTCAGGCTAGACTTTTATAATCATGCTATAGTATTCTATTTATTTCATAATTTTTATCGATAAGAAAGGAGAGATATGGAGAAGGGTTTTTGATGTCTAAATTGTTTCGGTACATTTTTTTTTCTTTCTGACCGGTAAAAAAATATTATTATGTTTTTCAAGTCACTCGATTTGACCCTCTTCATACACAGACAAGCTCCCTAGTCCACCTTTCTCTCTCTCCATACTTCACCTCATCTTATTAATCCCCAGTCAATCCTACTGTTCTTTTAATTTATCATATAGTCACACGGCATTATCAAAATTCATGCACTGGATTTCTATTTACAATCCAATTTTTTAGAATTCATTTTTTTACCATTATTTCTAATTATAACCCTAATTGATAATCATTGTTTAATCAAATTCCAAAAGTAAGAACCAACACATAATTATGTCACCAGCAGTATCACCACCCCATCTTCGTGAAGGTGTTGGTGGTATAGAAGATGCCTTACCATTATCACCCGTCATTTTGGATCCAGTATTTAATGATGGTCATAGTGGTAGTATTATGTCAGATCAATTACCACCTCCCCCTCCCCCTCCCCCTCCTATACAACTTAACAACACAGGCAATAGCTACACACGAACATCCACACTATTGCGAGAGCGAGCGCTTCGTCATCCACCTCGTATTCCAAGATTAAGGCGCTTAAATCACCCAAATTCTTCCGGAAATCCAGCATTTTTTTCTTCTTTCGGAGAGCAACAACAACAACAACAACAGCAGCAGCAGCAGCAGCAGCAAGATTATTTTGTCGATATGAATCGTTATAATCGATACATTCAACGATATAATCATAGCAGTATAAATAACAATCATAATCATAATTGCATACCAGGAGAAAAAGCCGTTGATTTAAATGAAGTATGTGGCATCCCACTGCAATCACAATCAAAACGTAGTAAAATTGATGGCAACAGCTATATGGAACTAGAATTTGAAGTTTCTGTAGATGATGGTGGTCAGTATAGGTAAGAGATGATCCTTCGAAAGAAACAAACCCCCAGAAAGTTGATGCATGAAAAGTGTCAATATTCAAGCGCCGCTTTTTATATAATTTGATAGTGCTTCTTATGGTGTTGAAAATATTTTACGCAACGATTGTTCTGTATATTGGTAAAAAAAACAAGCTGTGTTGTTAATGTTGCTATATTTATGCATATACTAAATTATTTTATAACAAAAAATAATAATACATAGCTCTGGTAGAAGTGGAGCAGTCAATATATTACTACGCTACAATGGCTTCTCTCAAAGCGGCATAGTAACTGATAAGAGTTGTGTAGTTACTCATATTGTTATCAAATCACCTCAATACGGGTAAAAAAAAAACCAACTAACTTGGATAAACGTTCTATTTATTATGCTGTTTTTTTACTAATTAAATCATTGTAATCTTTCTTTGATAATAACTAGATTTACAGCACCATGTATGTAAACTTATACGGATTTGGTTCTTGGCTTCTTATACCGTACTAAAAAGATCACTTAATATATTTATTCGCAATAACATTTATTTTTATTTAGGTAAAGACGGTGTTATTTTTATGTCTCGTCATCCTATTGATGTAGATCGTATGTATAAAAATGTTTCTTTAAAACTTTTTTTTTTTTTGCTTATACTAGTGTACGCATGTTGTATGTTGTCTACCAGAGAATTAATATGAACGGAGCTGCTGTATACTTAGGTTCACGAATATTTGATCAATTTACAAAAGAAGACTTTGAATATTATATGTCGCATAAAGCTCAATATAATAATCCAGAGGATGATGGTGCAGATCCTATTGCATGGTTTACACTTTCTAAAGAAAAACAAATGGTCATTCCTATTGAAGATAGGTAAGAAAGTAGAAAAATGACTTTTTTGTTCGGAGTAACATTATTTACACATGATGGAAACTAAAAACTCTTTTTTTTTCTGACGATTTAATATAGATCTGCAAAATATATACTTGTCAAATTACTTCGGTCCGAATTTGAAGCAGATAATATCGATCTTCAATATCTTGGATTTGTTGGTTATTCTGGTCCTCGTTGTTTTGCACGTGGCCGATTATGTTAAAAAATTGTTAACTTTTTTTTTTTAATAAATAAGATAATAAATGTAAGAAAATATATAATAACAAAAAAAGCACCATCGTGATTTCAATGTTTTTGTTTTATCTCACGTTCCTCTTTCTTCCCAGCGGGAAAGAAAGAGAGGGAAAAGCTAATTGCCATAAATGTAATAGCTCTCGGTGCACATAATGGGACCTCGGACCACAAAAAAAAGTCGATATTTTAAATGTTCATTTATATAATACTAGCTTTAAACATGATTTAGCTGTTGAGCGATATAACAATATCCTCTAAACACAGAGTCATGAGAACTTGCGAAAATATTAATTCGCCGAGTGAACCCTCTGTGACGAGATAAAACAAGAAGCAATAAAGGGCTTTGAGTTCAGAGAAAAAAAATAATCTCATTACTTTTTTTTACGTTTCTTCCATTTATAGACTACAACTACACGCATGTAATAAGAAGTATATACATATCAACAGTCTATTAATTTCTACACGATTATGGTTAAGATAGGAGAAGTAAATTAAATTATGGGTTGAATATTGAGAATAGTAGCTACGCTGCAAGTCGGTAATGGTAACAACCAAAGAAGTTAATGAAAAAAGAAAATCTAAGGCCCAGCTTTCTTCTCTTCTTTTTCATTCTTCCAATTACATGAAATATTCCCAAGTATTACGCATCAGAATTGCATGACGTATCCATATTCTATGAGAAATAAAGGTAAGGGGCATATGGAAAAAGTGGCATAAAAACTGTTCCAAAAATGAAATATGCCGACTTGTTATGCCAATTGTTTTTCCGAGGGTAAAGAGAGCCTTTTGTATTTTTGTTTTCTCAAGCGCTCCGCTTTGTGTAACCTCTCGCCGCATCTCGATCAAGGGAAAAAAGCCTTCAGAACTTCTTATATAAAGAAAGTTGTGGTTTTTTCATTTTTTTTTAATATTATATATAACTTTTTTATTACTAATACTTTTTATATTCGTTACACTATATCAATTTCTTTGAATGTTAAAGCTAAACAAGAGTAGTAATAGCGTTCTATTACTGATACTAACAACACTGTTTTGTTTCAGTGTTAATGGCCTAGTAACCTATCCGAGACAATGCGATTCACCCATTTATTGTGAAAGCCCTCTATTGAAGACTATACAACTTGCCTCTCTTTATCCTGATTCCAAAACATTTGTTGACAAGGTATAATGTCTTTTGTAAACATTATTACTAGCATGTATTATAACATTATAAAGGAACAAACAGAAAAAACTAACAAGCTGTTTATTGCATTATCGTAATAACAGCCAACATCAAAACCTGTAGATGAAGTACTAGTAGCATTTGAAGCCTTGGGAGACAAACCGTCCAATGATGCCATAAAGAATTTTGTCAATGAGAACTTCTTGGAAGAAGGAGTTGAACTCAAACCCGTTAGCTACAGTATCAGTGACGACATCCCTTTGCTGAAAAAAATTGAAGATCCCCAATATCGTGGTTGGGCTACTCAAGTTAATCAATATTGGGTGAATTTAACATTTGAGTTCGATACATCGTTCCTTTGTGAAGGTTGTGCTACTTCTACACTTCCAGTCAAAAGACCATTTGTTGTTCCTGGCGGAAGATTCAGGGAATTCTATTATTGGTAAGTTATATTGTTATATTATCAGATTAACGCTGTTGTTTTTATTTTATTTTATGGTTTTTGGTGATAAATACAATTAACAATGTGAAATAATAATAACGTCATTACCACTGCCATAACAGGGATAGCTATTTTGTTGTTCGAGGTCTATTACTTAGTGAATTATATGATGTAGCGAAGGACATGTTACTTAACTTTCTGGATTACGTTGAAGAATATGGTTTTATTCGTAAGCTTATACTAGTTTTATTTTATTCTATATTTTTAAATGGAGATAAGCTAAGAAGAAAATAAGGAGGTAGTTTAATTATAATAATAATAATAATTAATTCTATTAACAATTAATTTTTTATCGTTCATGCATCATACGTACCAAAAATTAACCAATTACAGCAAATGGCGCGCGGATCTATTATCTGAATCGATCACAGCCGCCTTTCTTAATTGAAATGGTCAAGGCATATTATGAAGTTACTGGTGATGAAGATTTTATCAAGGAAGCATTACCCACACTGGACAAAGAGTATGAATTTTGGATGAAAAACAAAAGTGTCGAGATCGACGGTCATGTGCTCAACCATTACAATGTAATTAACGATTCACCACGTCCGGAATCCTATCGAGAAGATTATGAAACTGCGATGCTGGCCAATTTTACTTCCCCTGAAGAACAAATTCCGGCTCTTTATGCCGATCTTAGCACAGGAGCCGAATCTGGCTTTGATTTTAGTAGTCGATGGACCACGGTGAAAACGAATGATCCTGATGATCCATTACAGATCTTGCGTTCACTCAATACCCGTAACATTATTCCCATTGACTTGAACTCATTATTGTGGGGGATGGAATCCAACCTTGCAGAATGGCACAGGCAATGCAAGGGCGGTAAAGAACGCAAAGCCAAGTATTATAAACGTCAAGCCGCTAAAAGATTGGAAGCTATACATGATGTATTTTGGGATGAAGAAGCAGTCTCCTTTTTTGATTATAATGTAACGAGTCAAGCATTGGATAAAGTTTTTACACCTGCAAGCTTGTATCCATTTTGGTTAGGTGCTGTTCCCAACAAGATTAAACATAATACGAAAATTTTATCTCGTGTATTTGACAAGACACAGAATTATCTTGAAGAATATCCTGGTATTTTGACTACATCCGAATTTAATACGACACTACAGTGGGATTTACCTAATGGCTGGCCACCACTCCAATATATTGCAATGAAAGCTATCCTGAACGTGGATTCCTGGATAAAACATGATAAAGAACAAAAAGATGGATTTGGTGGGTTGGCTTATACGTTGGCACAACGTTTTGTTGCTTCTGCATTCTGTTCTTGGTATAAAACTGGTGGTTCTGTTCCTGGCTTATTGAAACAATTGGATAATCAAACCGATACAGGACATATGTTTGAAAAATTCAATGTTGCAGACATCGGTGATGCTGGAGGTGGTGGGGAGTATACAGTCCAAGCCGGATTTGGTTGGACCAATGGCATTTCTCTTTGGGTTTTTAATACATTTTCTGGTCTTATTGCTCCTGATTGTATGGACTCATCCGATCTTGTATTCCCTGTTTAATTAATTTTTTTCATGTGTTATGCTGTATCTACATGGGTATAGTGTTAGTTGATAGCTATAGTAGTTATAGTTGCTTTTATATCAGTGTTGCAATCAAAATAGTAATTATTAATAATATAACAATTACGCATATATATATATATATATATATCATTTATTCTTGGCATACGTATAGTTATCTCTATGATATTAGTAGCTTTTAAACAATGAGGCAGGTCATGCTGCTTTAATTACATCAACCTAAGAAACCTTATCATTATAAAGAAAATACAGAAAATTACGACACAGCACTAAAACATGGATCATATTCAACATATTCATAAAAATCTTGTATGACGACACCTAAGTAAAAATAATAGTACATTTCACTAGCTCTTATATGATTTTGCTGCAACGCCTTTAGTTCTTCTTTTTTCATTAACAGCTGTTCGTTTTTTGTATCAGTCTTTTTGTAAAATTGTTCTTCTTATACTACAAAACGTCGCAAATTCCGTAGTACCTTATGTTTACTGTGTGTGATTTCAGCCTATACAAAGGTAACTATATACTATTTTACAATTGGTTCATCGCTGTTATATTTTTCTTGTATTTTAAAAAAGTCTCTTAAATTACGATACATAGCTCTTCTTGCTGTTGTTGTGCTACTTCTAAGTAATATACGACTACTACGTAGTTAATCATTATGTTTATCTTTATTGATATATCTCTTGACTTCATCCATTAAAAAATTGGCTTGTGATTCTATACAGCTGGCTCATTTGCTTATACATATTCATATAAGTCCGACAAAAATTCAATATTGGTATGGATGAATTTTTATTTGAAATAAACCATTAATTTTTTTTTTCAGTTATTTACAATAGTAATAGGGACGATCAAATAATCCCCCTTCTACAATGTGTGATTGTTACATCTTCAATAAATGTGTCATCAAATTTTAGGGTACCTTTGGATGTAACTATATAATCAGCTGTTTTTATTGTATCAACAAGACAAGAAAAATAATAAGACGACGACATTTGATTTTCTTGTTCTTTTTCCAATAATAATTGTTGAAGGATATCTTTTGGTGAATCATTGATTGCTATTGCACTGAAGAATACAGCCTTTTCCAAAGATTTGCTCATGAGAAGTAATTGCACAACCCCATGCAATGAAAAAATTTCTTTAGTATTATTATTGTCGCGATCTGCGAATTTTGGTCGTATTACCAGTCGTATATTCAAGATTTTTAACTTTGGTAAACCACCTAATACTTCAAGAGCATGATAAGATACACACCTCACTTGATTAAGTGTCAAATGTTCAATGCATTTTGTGTTTTCTCGTAACATGATAGCAAAATCAAGCAATGCTATTCCGCCATCATCATGGCTAACGCAAAAAAGCGGTGAACCGTTTAGTTTAAGTTCCAGATATTTGAGAGTTGATAAAGAAGCAATTGTAAAAGGCAGAGAATGCATGCTTGGAACATTTGAAATGCCTGATATTTGGATTGTTTCTAGTTTAGATCCATCCATAAAAGCCAAGGACTGAAATACTCCGGGTTCAATGACTCCTGGTTTTTCATAGTCTTCATATTCATTATCAATAATATTTTCATTATTGTTGTTGCCGTTCCTAGTGTTGATGGTGTTGATGGTGCTGTTGTTTCTGTTTTGTGATCTTTGTCGTTGCCGTTGGCGTGGTGCTTCTGATTGAGAGGGGTTCAATGCCCAGAGCTCCAAGTGTTTGAGATTTTTCAAAAAAATAGCTGCAGATTCAGGTAATAAAAATGTTGACGCTCGAATAGTAAGATTTTCCAGACATGGAAGTTGTTTTAGCATGATAACCACAGAAGTTTTGTCTTTGAATAAAACAGATGTTAAACGTAAAGTGTAAAGTTGTGTCAATGTATGCATATGCTGTAGTACGAAATAATCAAATGATAAAATAGAATTATTAAGACGTGTTCGATTATGTTGAGATTGACGATCATCAGGACCCATTGATATATCGAGTGTTTTAATAGTTTCACTACATGAGTTGAGTAGGTTAATTATGGAAGCTGTATTAAAATGAATATGATCACAAATTAAAGTTTGTAGTCGAGATAATTGATAATGATCAAAAACATACGACCAATCTGTATTTGTTTCTTCGTCATCATTATCAACATCATGACTATCTTCCCTAAAAGATGACATGAATCCTCTGTGTAGCTTTAAATATTCTAGGGTATCTTTATGTTGATATAAAATTTGGGCTGTTTGATTATATCCATATTGTTGTTCGTTTATCGAAAGATGATACAAATTGTTTCGTCCTAATACTTTGTCTGTATTGCTGTTCTTTTTTACCAGTGTTGGGTACTCGTCACGATAATAGCTACGGTCACCCACGTAATAAGCAAGTTTCGGGCACCATAGTAACAAATCGTTAAATTCAATTGCAATTCTTGTTCTTCTTGTAGCACTACTATTAATAGAATATGTGGATATCGTATTTGCTTGATATGCACAGGAGTCATGACTTGGACCAATGAAGTATTTAAGATTAGGACATTTTTTCAATATGGGTCTAAGACGGTATTCTATATGTAATGCGGCGTCAATATGTAAATAGGTAAGCCTATCAAATGTATAACTTGGTTTCGCTTGTTGCTCTTCCTCAGAACCAATGTCGTTACTATTACTATGTTGCTTTGCCATAATTGACGGTTCCTGATCGTACACATCCATCGGAATGTTACGGCCCGGGCGAAACGTAAAATGAGTAAGTTGTGGACAAGCGTAGAGCACATGATCAAATGGAACATTAGATGGATGATTTTCCAAGATCAAGTGCGTTAAATGAGTGAATGATAACGCTTCGAACTGGCGCAAGGAAATAAGAAATTTATTATAATCGACAATTGTGCAGTTGTTGAACACTATGCCATAACATCGTATATAGCCAATCATATATTTCACTGGTGTTTAGTAATCTCGATACAATTTTTATCATATATCCATTTGCTAAAATACCCCCTAACAAAAAAAGTTGTTATTCACCTAGAGACTCAATTTTATGACAACCCAGTTCAAGAAGTTTCTGGATAATAAAGTTTGTTTGGTGTTCTTTTCTAATCAAGTTGAATTCAACGCTGTTAACATGGTTTCCAAGACAATTTTCGAGACGACGATCATTAATGGTAGTAAGAGCATTTGTCCCTGAGAATTGTAAAGTCCTCCAGTTGTTGAATGAATAATCAGGAACTCGAATGTACCAGTCTTTGCAGACAGTCATGCATGTTAAGCAATCCCGTTGGCGAAGAAATGAAAAGATGACAACAATAATGTCAAAATCAAGTCGATTAATAAAAGAAAAGGTGTTATTGCTGTTTTTTGTTGATGTAATCTGGATTGCTTTTATTATATTTTTAACCATTCTGTAGTATTATATGTGTGTTGCTGTTATGGGTAAACAGTAAAAGAGAGGAGAGATACTAAGCTTGTACATTTATAATACAGTAATATTTGGTATTGTTTGCATACACACACTATAAATAGAAATCGAAGAAAGGGCTTTGCTGTTATCAAGCTGTATAAGCCCTCCGGTCGGCTTATAACATTAAAATGCACTACTTAACTATAATAACAGAATAAGATTATTTTCAAAGTATAATATCAAACCTTTTAACAGGAATTCATACTATCTCTTATTTGTGCTCTTTGTGCTCTGCACACAAAGTACATAGTGCTTACGTTACTCGCATAAAAGGTAAACCAAAACTCCGGCTAAAAAAAGGTGGCTTTGAATGAATTTTCAGCAACCAATTTTTTTTTTTTCAGTTGTTAGAAATTTCTTCTTTTGACACTCAAAAAAGAAACAAAACCCACTCTTTTTTAATTCTTTCAATTCCCTTTTACATATTATAAAAACGATGGCATTCGATAATCGTGGTGGTCGCGGTGGTGGACGAGGTGGATTTGGTGGTCGCGGCGGTGGCCGTGGTGGATTTGGTGGCGATCGCGGTGGCCGTGGCGGATTCGGTGGCCGTGGTGGTGGCCGTGGCGGATTCGGTGGCGATCGCGGTGGCCGTGGTGGATTTGGTGGCGATCGCGGTGGCCGTGGTGGTGGCCGTGGCGGCTTTGGCGGTCGAGGTGGTGGCCGTGGTGGTATTGGCAAAGACAGTCGAGGTGGCCGTGGCCGTGGAGCTCCTCGTGGTGGCCGTGGTGGTGCCCGAGGTGGTGGCCGTGGAGGTGCTAAGATAATCATTGAACCTCATCGTCATGAAGGTATCTTTGTTGCTCGTGGCAAGGAAGACTTGCTTGTTACAAAGAACTTGGTTCCCGGAGAATCTGTATATGGTGAAAAGCGTATTTCTGTCGATGGTCCCGAAGGCACTAAAATTGAATATCGTGTATGGAATCCATTCCGTAGTAAGTTGGCTGCTGCTGTTTTGGGTGGTGTGGATCATATTCACATTGCTCCAGGTAAAAAGGTTCTTTATTTGGGTGCTGCTTCAGGTACTTCCGTATCACATGTTGCCGATATTGTTGGTCCAGAAGGTGCTGTCTATGCTGTTGAATTTTCTCATCGTTCCGGTCGTGATTTGATTAATATGTCCAAAAAACGCACCAATGTCGTTCCTATCATTGAAGATGCTCGTCAACCTCAAAAGTATCGTATGCTCGTTCCCATGGTCGATGTCATTTTTGCTGATGTTGCTCAACCTGATCAAGCTCGTATTATCACTTTGAACGCTCATCACTTTTTGCGAAGTGGTGGTCATATTGTTATTTCTATTAAGGCATCATGTATTGATTCCACCGTTGATGCTGCCACTGTTTTCGCTCGTGAAGTTAAGAAACTTCAAGAAGAACGTGTAAAACCTCAAGAACAATTGACATTGGAACCTTATGAAAGAGATCATGCTGTTGTTGTTGGTCAATACAACCGTAATAACTAAAAAAAAACTTTCTTTCTATTTCATTTCCCTTTTTATTTCTTTCTTTCTTTCCTCTTTTATTTTGCATGATTCACAACATTTTTTTTCTTTTCAATCCCTTATTTGTTTGTTTTTTTTGTATATAAAACCATAATATTACTACTAGTCTTTTTTTATTACACTTAAGTATTTTGTCTACTCATTGTTACATCCATTATATACAGCTATCTACATATTTATTGTAAAACGCGGTCTATTTTCTTCTCCAGCAACAACAAAAAAAGTAGTATTGGTTTCTTTCTTTTCCTTCTTTTTTTTTTCTTCTCTATATTTTTAACAATCTGCATTAAAAAGTTTTTATCTTTCTTCTTTTCTTTTTTTCTCCATGTTAACAAATTGATTTTTTGTTTTGGTAATTTTGAAAGTTTCAGTGGAAAAAACATGTTTCAGAACTTTTGAGATATCCGCCAGGCAACAAGTCTCAGAATATTTGGGAACGAATAGTAAAATATGAATATATTAAATGTAAACTATGAGATCGTACAATATAATGGTGATATCTGTAATATCGATTGGAATAGTGTATATACACATTATAAATTTCAAATATAAAAATAGATATTGTATTATCATAATTAATCAACCCATGACAAGGGAAAATTTAAAATATAAAAAAGCCTTGCTCACAAAAATAAGAGTGTTTTTTGTTTTTTTTCCATCATTTTTGTTTTGTTTCTCGTTCATCTTTGATCATCTGTTATGTCTAGAAAAACTAAGATAACAGCATCTTTACCAAGTCAACAACAAAAACAAAATCTTTATCCAACCTATGAACGTAATAATACTGTAGACATCGACTCTCGTCCACAACAACAACGAGAAAATCCCCGGGAAGCTAATCAATGGTATGAGGAAGCTAATAATGGCTGTCTACAAAAGCAACAAGTTCAACAAGTTCAGCAACAGCCTATTGCACCACCACCTCCTGTAGTCATGGAAAATACTCATCCACTGGAGAGACAACATATACATGATGAAGGTAAGAATAATGAATTTCCTTATCTATCTTACGCTTCATTATTCCTGTCCAGTTAAAAATACTATCCTAGGGAACAAAAATCCTGCTCAAGTACCAAATATTGGAGTTAACAACGTCGAACCTATTTGTTCAAAGTATGATCCATTATATCATGACCGTGAACGACGTATACGTTCTTATGACAACAGGAAACCTAAAAATGATCAAGCGAGTGTTGCTAATGATTGCACTAATAGTACGGATGGCCGCCAAAAACGATGTAGTAAAGCAAAACGAAACTCTAAACATGATTTAAAAGAACAATCATCGCTTGGTATGGTAGACAAGGACCGTTTCACAGAACCAGTTAAGCTTGTTCAACAATTAGAATTCACAGCTTTCAAATATATCATTGCTGCTTGTACTACCAGTTTTCTTTTGGGTAAATATGGATTCAGTGTGGTACTAGCTATAGCTTTTGTCGCTATAAGCTGCACAGCTTATTGGTATACTGGTACGCGACCTCCCAAAAAAGATTTAGAGTGGCAATTGGATAACGAAGATGAGATGGAATCGGTAAGTTTGTGTAATAAAATGTTGAGAGAAGCAAAGTATAATAATAATAATTATTATTATAGCAATACTTATCGTGGTTCTGCTTCTTTTGTTTAGTTATACACATCTGAAGGTGAAACGGTGGAATGGATGAACTTTATGGTCGAAAAGATTTGGCGAAGTATTGATCAGGATTTTTTTACAGCTATCCAATCTATGATTGAAGATAGTATCCAGAGTGTCGCACCCAGTTTCATTGTAAGTAGGAATTATATACGCATAATTAGATGTTAATGAAATAACATGAAGCTGATAAAAGAAGCATTGAAATATATAGAAAGGTATATCTGTCTATGACTTAGATATAGGCTCACAGGCACCACGGGTACAAACGTAAGAAGGAAAAAAGCTATTATGTTCACAACACCAAAGATTCTACGAAAGAATTTTAATAATATCTTTTGTATATAGCATTCGCGCATTTCCTCCTTTACCTGGACATTCCGAAGAAAGTATTGTAAGTGATCGATAGTAGGATTACTATTGTGATTAATCTTTTTTGTTATCGAATACGTTATTTATCGATACATATATATATATAGTTTGGTGAAGCATCATTCAGTTTTCATCAGCATCCTGTAGCATCACTATCGCCAGACCGAGGTCCCATTGAACCATCACCACCAGGCGTTACTGTTTCTATTAAAACAGGGATGACTTCACCTATCAATATCCGAGGTGAACTTACAGCATTACATGGGAAATTACGATTTAAGCTTGTCACAGGACCTGATCTTCCATTCATATCCAAACTTACTGTTGCATTTACCAGTTTACCTACTGTTGAAACTGCAGTGATGCCAATTTCAAACCAAGTGAACATTATGCATGTGTGATATATATTTTTTCTTTTCTTTTTGAGTACGTATCGCTTATGTAATATAGCATATATTAAATATTATTATTTGTTGTTTTTGATAATATATAGATACCATCATTTAAAATGCTAGTCAATGAAGGTCTTAGGCTCGGATTAGCAGATATGGTGGATCCAAAAAGTATGACCATTGATATACAGCAGTTGATGGGTGCTGTTTCTCAAGATACATCATCATTAGGTGTAATTCGAGTCGAAATCCGCTGTGCAGAAGCAGACCCATCCGTTGTTCGTTTGAAGGGTAAAAAAGAGATAGAGTTATGTGATGGAAAGATATTTTTTACGCAGAGAATGAATAATCTATATATATATGCATGTATGTGTTATAATAGAAATTGAGGATTCTTATGCCACGGTTTCATTAAGTAATCAACCAATGCGTAGTATGTCTTCAACCCGAGTTTTGACAAATGATAAAGATCCTCGATGGAATGAAATTCTTTATGTTTTGGTTGCGAGAGATGATATTTCTGCAGAAACAAACGTCGACATTAGAGTATGGGATGCTGATAAGGTGAAATTTGATGATGTATGGGGGACTTTTTCAATACCCGCGAAAGATATTGTACAAAGTAAAATGGACAAGCTTGGTAACGTAACTGAATGGAGTCAAAAAGAACGAGTTGTTTTTGATGGGTAAATATATGTCTTGTAGCTTGGATATTTTTCTGGAATGTATGCATATATATACTATTTATTACTTAAATGACTCAGATAATAATATGAATGTTATTATTTCAGCTGGGCACCATTGGATGGTAAATCACTTGAAGAATCTCAAATGAAGGTCAACTGTAAGGTCAGTTTCCATCCTAAATATGCGACACCCAAGAAAGATGTCATCAAAGAAGCAGATGCAGAAGAAGAACACGATTTTTTGGCGTCTCCAGATCATAAGAGTGGTATACTTTCTGTATTTATTCGACAAGGAATGGATCTTGAAATTGGTGACACTGAAGAATTGGGAGAAGAAGATATTAAACACCCTTATAACCCGGACCAAGTAGTTAGTCCATATGCGTGCCTTTATTTGGATGATCATAACGTTTATCAGACGAGAAGTAAACTTCAAAATCCGAGTCCAGTAAGTCCATTAGTATTCGTTTAAATATCGAGAGATACTATGAAAAAGCAATGGACTTGATTAACTCAGTTAATAAATGTACCGTATAATAGCATTGGAATGGAGTATCTGAACACTTTATCAAGGACTTTAATAAATCAACTATACGAATTTCTGTCAAGGCGGCGCTTGATTTGGAGCGCGATCCCGTTCTTGGTCTTAAAATGTTCCAGTTGCGAGATCTTTTCGCTGACAAAGAAAACAGTGAGGTTAGTCATTGGATGAGATATACTTGAATATAAATATATATATAATGTTTTGAGTACATTTTTTTTGTATACTTATATGATGGATAGGACGTCAGGTATTAATCAACGAATTCAAATAATTCTATAGTATAAGGAAGCACAAGTATGGTTCCCACTATCGAATGGTATTGGTTTTGGAAAAGTACTTGTAACACTCAAATACAAACCTGTCCGCCTCACTTTACCTCGTGAACTCCGTGGTGCCGACGTTGGTACTTTGATTGTTGACAGTGTCCAATTAAAAAACTTGTCGGGTGTTCTTAGCGACAGTCGTAAGAGCGTAACGCGCGCAACACTTTCACTCAATGTTGATCCTGTCATTGAAAAACGTCTTAAAGCACACAACTTGGAACCTGATGAAATCTCATGGGTTAATCGTCATTTATTCTTCCCTCTTACTATGCGATATCGATCTGCTCTATATATACATATTGGACAAGGATCATTGAGCCGTCACAAGGCAACTGGGCGTATTTGGCTCAAAGAAATACCCGATAACGAATGGATTGATTTGTGTGTAGGACTATTCAAAGCAATATCTGAACAAAGCAAGGAAGCGAATCGTAATGAAGATCCATGGGATTCACAAGGTCAATTTGGACAAGTTATTCTACGTGTTAAGGTTGTACCTGGATTTTCACCCGCTCACACACATTTACGTTCATTTAATACGGATATGGTAGGTGCTGATCCATTCCACTCAGAGAAGATAAAAGCCAAGACACAAAATTGGATACGTGAGCAATCAAGTACTGCGTCGGCAGGTGCGAAAATAGTAGAAAAGGGTGGCGGTAGTGAGGATGATCAAAGATCCATTAGTTCGGGGACAGCATCGACAGAAGCTTCAAATAATAAAAAAGAAGAAGAAGAAGATAGTATCGATGAATATACAGGAGAAATATTTGGATTGAACAAGGATACAAAGGTTAGCAAATACCGCCTTTTACGGAAAGCGACCTGGGGAAAGGATATTATCAAGCAACATGTTGATAGTTTGCGTCAAGGATTTAATTCCGAGGCACGAAATACTCGAACTGTTGCCAAGGAGACTTAAATATAAATTAGTTTATTATCTAATATGCATACATGATACTTATCAATAAATGTTTACATCTTGAGTCAATACAAAACAATACCTAATATTTTTCAGACTTCAATAAATCCAACAGGTTGAGAATTAAAAAAAAATGTTGTCAAATCAAAATCATTGGCTGAAATTACCCTTCATCGATATTTGTGACGGCTGAACCCCAACAACAACCGAAATTTACTTGCCTTGTTTATGTAGCTTTCTGTTTTTTTTCGTAACAAAAAAAAAAAAAACATGGCAACATCAGCATCGCCAGGACGTCTGGCCCAATTAGCTCAACTTCAATGCAAAATATTTCAAAACGTATACAATCCGTCAGGTGCACGTACTGGTAACAAGATTCTTCGACAACGTTTGTTGGGTCCTTCTATGACAGCATACAACCCAGAAAAACTCGTTCATTTCCGCGACATTAAGGCCTTGTATCCCGACCTTGGCTTAGTTGATATTGATGAAAAGGCTCGTTTGGATGAAATTGCACGAAGAAAGAGACGTGGAAAGGGTGCACCCAAGAAGGGTATGTGGTTATTTTTTTTTGTTTTAAAAAGCTATTAGTCCATTTCTAACTAACTAACTGAATTAATTAATAAATAAATAATATTGATAGGTCAGGGCAAGCGTGCTTCCAACAAGAGAAAGTAATAATAATCATCGAACCGAATACATATACACAGATTTGTTATCCATTAAAAGCACAGTCATCACCAACAACAAAAGCAGTAACGACATTTTACTTTCAGTTTTCTATTTTACATGTACATAATATAGATATATATTCTTCCTCCTCTACATCCTTATTATCTTTGGGTTCAATCAAATATAATGGTCTATTTCTTCATTTTTTATTTAAATCAACATCTTGCTGGATTTTTAATTGATGGTTTATGGGGAGGACAATACCTGCTTTGGGTTATAGGTGATATATGAAGATATATGTATCTGAACAGTTTTGTGATTTATGCATACTGGATGTTTGAACCAATTAAGTAGATGTTTGGAAACCCGGATATTAGAGAGGGACTGGAGGACTGATTATACGATGGATGGTTTGATATATTTCCTAATACAATAGAAGGTGATTGCTTTACCACAAATGGTTATCTACTTTTCACAGGAAGACATTGTATCCTTAATTACACATATATGACATATATAATATATTTAGTTACGGTGGTTCCTACCATGAGAACGCAACAAATTCTAAATGTTGAAAAAAATACATCAAAACCGACGATCATGTTATACAATTTTCGTTGATGGTGACTACTGCATAATAATTGAGATAATGAAAAGCAAAAACCTTTTTTTATTCTGGGTTACAAAAAAGAAAACATTTTTAATTTTTGAAAGGGCAATTTGTTGCCCTTGGTTTCTTTTCGTTTTGACATACCTGAGAGCATGAGCAGTGACCATACTTCTCAAAAATTAAAGGACCTGCTAAAGCTATTAGACAAAAAAAATGAAGAACCAACCAATGGCGATTTAGAATTACATTTTTTCAACAGTGTACTTGAATATCTTTTAAGCGACTCTTCTAATCACTGGTGGTGCTCCGGGACAGAATTACCCATTGCTCAAGAATCACTTTGGCTCTTTTCATTACCAGACCACGAGAATATTAATAAATACAAAGAACGATTAAGCTTACAGCTACGAACATGTACACGATGCCTTCATAATTATTATACATCCAAACCAGTTTTACGAGAACGGTAAATAAATCAGTATACCTTTTTAATGGGATCGTTTTACAGAAAAAATAAAGAAAATACGCAGCAAAAAAAAAGTTCTCATACGAATAAATGAATTATAAAAAAAAATGATAGATACATTTCGGTATTTTCAGCTGGAAACGTGCATAGTTTTTTTGACACTTTGGATCGCTTCGATCGCCACCGAGTCATGACAAGTCTTCGACGAGACGTGTATATTCAACGCGAACAAGACACGTCCAAACCACAATCGTTGTCCGACACGATTATATGCGCAGTTTATGACATTTTATACGCGCCTCATCTACTACGCCAAATTGATTGTGATCAATTATTCTGTAATTTATTTGACAAGATGCATGCATCTGCCGTTTTCCCGAGCATTAATACGGATGTCGCCAATGGAGTTGTACTACTCGCTTATCATCATCATCGTATCGTTCGATCTTGGGCAAGGAAATTGCTCGACCGACTAGCAACAGATCATTTTGTTCTTGAAGACCCAGATATCAATGTACAACGTACGCCAGAATATTATTCAAATCCACCACCTGATTTTATTACGGACACCATCAAATTAACGAGTGATATAAGCGAGCGTAGTAAAGCATTTCGTGCAACCATCAATCTACTTGGACCCAGTCAACTGAACAACATTATGAGTAGCACAACAGCCTCAGTACAAAAATGGGTGGAATCCCAGTTTTTGGCACTAGAAGGCAATGGTGGTGGTGGTGATGGAAACAACATACAAGAAATGATCCGTATCATGACCATATTACTTCAGAAGTTAGGTCGAAATTTTTGGGGCGAAGAAGTTTTTGACGTCGAAGCCCATCATCGTTTCATAAAGCGGGTATGTGAAGTCGGTTCATTTCATACTTTTATGAAAATCGCAAGAGCAAGTAATACAGGCAAGATTTTAAATCGTGATGGTACAGTATGTCCTGAGGACAAGTTAGTTGGACGTATCAAGGGAATGTTGAATTGGATATACTTCTATTGGAGTGCGCTCCCGGAAGATGCTCAAGACAAAACGGCGGATAGTGTATTAAATATACTTTGGGGATACTTTCAGTTGGATAGCTGGTCGATTATATGTAAAGCATGTTGTGCTGAACTTGGTTTTAAAGTCGTTGAAGATTCTCTTGCTCGTGAGAAGTGCCCTTACGAAAAGCTTAATGAATTTGCTTCTATCGCAGTGTGGTTTGCATCTATTCCATCGACTCATTTGCCACAAATGTTTCGTCATATACCCGATCTTGCTGCCAGAGTCCTCACACAAGTAGTACGACAAGATGCATTGGGTATTCGGGAACGAATAATTGCTATTTCACAAACCATTGGTGATCAAGATCTAGAAAAGTATCAAGAACAGAAGAAATTATTATTAACACCCCATGTTGGTCTTCAACCCATATGGCAGGCCATCAGCGATACCTACAAACAAGCAAATGGTATTGAACCACGATTAATACTTATGGCTATTGAAGGGTATTCTCAACTTGTCATTGTTGATTTACCCGTTTCTAACCCAAAGCACCCATTACATACATCAAATAAAGGGATAGCTATGATGAAACAAGTTAGCACCATTCGTCATATACTGGCTGAAATATTACGAAATGCAACGGCCAGCACATCGGCAGCCAACATACATGAACGGCTCAAGTTATATGAACGACTGGAAACCATTTCGTCTGTGCTGCCTCTTACATGTTCACCTTACGCGGATGAAATCCAAAATCCAATCATGCAACTTTTATCAGTACCCAAAACAAATGACAAAAATCAACAACAGTATACCTTTCGTCGATTCGTTGATCGACAGCCTCAAATTGTTTTGGAAGGATTTTCGGGTATCTTGGACGACTTTAACAACTTTGCCATGGCACTTGTTGCTCTTGATAGTTTCAAATTAGTAGCGCCATTAAATCAAACATTATCTCATCTTATTAAGGCTATTGTGGGTGATGATGATAGCTATATATTACAGTTGGTGGTGATGGGTGACTATGGTGCTGAAGAACATCGAGTAATCAAGCAATTTTGGGACACTTGTTGGCGAACCATGGGATTGATTTTTGGTAAAGCCATTGAATGGTCTGGAACGCACAAGCCTAAAGAAGTTGTGAACGCTACCATTGCATTATTTGATACCGCCCAGATAATGATTGACTCACGGCAAGTGTTTCAAAAAGCAGTGGACAGTTCAGCGCCTGTGGATCCGGATCTTTCATCATTCAATGATACATTGCAGCTACAGTATGACCATGTTACCCAAGCATTCGATTCACTTTCACAATGGATCACTGTCACTCGCCTTGACGTCCTTCAGAAACTTATTCCATTAATTACGTCAATATTGATTTGCTTACAAGAAGTCAACGTCAAAATTCCAGATTCATGTTTCAAACATCTGAAATCAGCTACCACTGGAGCACAACACACACGCCTTTCAGATGCCGATAAGAAAGTACTGTCGAATGCTTTGGCTCCTCATCAATCAGAAGATATATTTCTTGATGATAGTGATGAAGATGAAGAATGGCATTTGGTTGAACCAACACATTTCACATCACCTCCTAGACCCAACTTTTCGTCCCATCAACAGTCATTCTCACCATCATTATTATCTCCAATACCACCGAAAATAACATCATACTTCTCTAAAACTAAAGATATGGTACTGGATGATGCGGAAGTGGATGATATGACATTGGATGATTTAAGTCTCAATGATCAACTCGGTAAGATAAGCTGATTATAATTTGGAGCCTATGGTCGATTTCTTTGTGTCAATCACTTACAAATTTCGTAATAATAGCTCCTACGTCCTTGTCAACGACCGAACATGTAGACTTGACTAATAACAATGACGATGACGAGTTTATGGACGAATTTGATGAATTGGATATTTCAGCTCTACCCGATGAATGGTTTGAAGGCGCCATAACTGCTCCTACCTCAATATCCACGTCTAGGCAGCAAGAGAGTGACAAGATTACCACCACTAGTAGCAGTCAATCTAGTAAAAAGTCATCCATTGCAGCTGCCATTCAAGCACAACAGACAGAATTATGGAAACAACATGAACAGCAAAAGGCTAAGGAATTACTTTCTGAACAGCAACGTCAACGGCAACAACAACAGTGGACAACCACATTTCAACCCAAAACTCAAAAATCAAATGTATATGCTGTTACTTCAACTGGACGAAAACTTCGAGCACCACCTACTGGATTTTCCAAACTCAAAGCTTTACGATCTGAATTTAAAGCAGAAAACAAACTTTATGCTGCAACCAAATCTGCCTCTGCATATGCATCTACTCGTAATCGAAATAATAGTAATAGAAGTAACGGTGGTAACAGTGACTCGTCATCTGATTCTTCAGACGAGGACGACGATGATGGTTTACAGGGGTTAGTCAACGATATGAATGAAAGCAGTAAAAACAAGCGTGCTGTCCCAACTGAAGAAGACATGGTTAAACGTGCGAATGAAGAACGAGCCAGTATGAAGACACTATTTGAAAAACCCGTGAAACGATCCACTAAAATGATTGAAACCACAGCTACTCAAGCGTTCCTAGAAAAACGGCAGTTGATGAAACGTGCAGACCAGCGACGTAAAAAGATCAAACCCGACATTGATCGATTTTTCCGTATTATTTTATCTTGGGACATTACTGTTACTTCGGAAATCCCACCGGGTGCTTATATGGACATGTATAAGCGTGTTGCTGACACGTTTAATACGTATGAAGATTATTTAATGAATTTTGAACCTTTGTTGTTACTTGAAGTTTGGATGCAATTGTCGCGTGCACGTAGTACATTGACAGAAAACGATATCATCGATCGTTGTATCCTTGATAGCCGTTGTCATGTCAATGATTTTGTGGATGTTACATTTGGTGTTCCACTTAATTCGGTTAATAGTTTGATTGTGGATGACTTCGTTTGTGTGGCGAATCATTTTGGTAATGAGTTTTTTCAACGGAATGAAGTTGATTTTATAAACACCGAACCGCTCCAAAATCCAACATCTTGGAAGGGTCGTTGCTTTCTTGGGAGAGTCGTTACTGTTACTCAAAAGAAGAGTATATCTGAAGTGACTTTGCGTTGTTTTTTCAGTCCCGAGCGTATCATTTTGTTGAATTCATTATCTCCCAAGACAAGCTGGCGAATGTTGAAATTAACAAGGTAATTGTTTTTGATGTTTTGATATGGTCAATAATGCGATTGAAGAAGACTTTTAAATAATAACATATCTGTAAAAAAAAAGCATTACGACGTCGCAACGTGAATATGCTGCATTACAAGGCTTGGAACATTATGATTTAGCACAGCATATAATGAACCCGAAGCCTTATAGGATGCCAGTCTTTACAGATCATATGGTGAATAGATGTATTGAGAAATATGGCGTAAACGATCCTCAGGCACGAGCTATTTTAGGTGCGCTTGACAAGAAACGGGGATTTACATTGGTTCAGGGGTAAATAGTGATTATTATTTTGAATTGATTAATATAATCTAAATAATATCTAACAATTATATATGTATGATTTTTTAAACAGCCCCCCAGGTACAGGTAAAACAAAAACGATTCTTGGGTTGATCGTGTCTCTACTGGACGAACAAATGGATCGAAAACGCCAAAAAGAACGAGGAATCCGAATTGATACAGAGAGCTCAGAATACACTGGTGAAAGCAAGATTCTTGTCTGTGCACCAAGTAATGCTGCTGTGGATGAAATAGCCAAACGATTACAAGATGGGGTCATGACATCTCACGGATTATCCAAGCCTAAAGTTGTGCGTATTGGTACAGCTGAATCTGCAAACATCAGTGTACGAGAAATCCTACTGGATCGTTTAGTTGAAAAGGAGTTAGCGCCTACTATTGGAGATACCGAAGAGACCAAAAACTTTGGAGAACGACGTAGTAAATTAAATGAAGACATTCGCAAAGTTCAATTAGATATTGATGATGTTGAACGAGAAATTTCTGAATGTAAAGGAGCAGAGGGTATGATGCGATTGACGGAACTTAAGGAGAAACGAAAAGCATGTGTTGCTCAACGTAACAAATTCAAGTATATGATCAAGGGAATATTGGAAGCACAACGTGATTTCACCCGAGAGCAAGAACTTTCAAGACATCGTGCACGACAAAAGGTTTTTGCCAATGTGGATATCGTTTGTGCTACATTGAGTGGGAGTGGTCATGAAATGCTTACCAATATGGGACTGATGTTTGATACCGTTGTTGTGGATGAAGCTGCACAATCTGTAGAAATCAGTTCATTGATTCCACTTAAATATGACTGTAAACGATGTATTTTAGTGGGAGGTAATGTTTTTATTTGTCGTTTTATCCATGTTCAGCTATCGATTTTTACTATTCAAAAGTGATGCTAAATTAACATCTTTTGTTTCCTTTTCTTCGTTTGTCAATTTTGTATAGATCCCAACCAATTACCGCCAACTGTTCTTTCTCAAATGGCATCGAAATATAGTTATGAACAAAGTTTATTCATGAGGTTACAAAAGAATACACCAGACAACGTGTATTTGCTGAGGTAAAGGAGAAGAAAAGACGCACAAGTACGCATGGTATAATAATTAACAATCATTTTTTTGTTTATGCAGTATCCAATACCGTATGCACCCAGAAATCAGCCAATTTCCCAGTAAATTATTTTATTCGTCAAGGCTTTTGGATGGTCCAGATATGGAAATCAATACTGCAGCACCTTGGCATTCTCAAAAATATTTCCCACCTTATCGATTCTATAATGTGGAAGAAGGAATGGAAAGGATAGGGTATGGGAAGTCAATTTATAACTCTGCAGAAGCTGAAGCAGCATTGGTACTTGTTGATATGTTGGCAAACCGTCTACCTAATATCAAGGTAATAAAGATCATAATATATTTTTGTGTGTGTGAGAAAGATATTATTATGCTGTGTATCATTTACTAAAAATCGAGGCTTACAATTTTCTCACATATGATCTGATTTCTTTAAAAATAGTTTGCATATAGGATTGGTATTATCACACCATATAAACAACAACTCAGTCATATTAAACATCGTTTTGAAAAGAGATATGGTTCGAGAATTCTTGATGTTATTGATTTCAATACAGTGGTACGATTAAATAGCACTCATATCAATTGTTTTAATTATTACATCATGATACTATGATTATTCTTCTTACGATAATTTCTTTTTTTTATTTATTAGGACGGTTTTCAAGGCCAAGAAAAAGACATCATTATTTTCTCTTGTGTGAGAGCACTGTCAGGTTAGTTGTAGATCCTGCTGAGTTTATTTTTATCAATTAATGTCAGATTAGACATCCATATTTTTTAACCCCACCTTCTATTATTTTTTGTTAGATCGTGGTATCGGTTTTTTGGCTGATATGCGACGTATGAATGTGGGACTAACCCGTGCTAAATCATCACTGTTTGTATTGGGACATAAAAGATCGTTGATGAAAAGCGAATATTGGGGAGATCTTGTCAAAGACGCAATGGAACGTGAATCAATACTTGATGTGAGTAACTAACTAAAAAAAGATGATTGATTTATATTTGCTTACTTACATTTATCAAATTATTGACAAATTCTCCGTTATCGCGATACGCTGCTCTCGTGAACATATACTCTCATTTTATTTATATAGATTCGTGCACCATACTTCAACTATCAACTTGTTTCAAACCACATCCCTTCAAATTTATTTGAAAAAGAAATTAAACCAATCGCTGCCACTCGTAAATTACCAATTCGATCCAAAGCGCAGCGTATTTCCATACCAAGAGTGGATAGTACACTGAGTGATTCTTCTTCATCAATGGAAAAACGAAGTCGACCAGATTCCCCTATTCTTTCGACAACAACTACTAGTAATACTTCTTCTAGTAGCAATATTCATGAAGATATGCCTCGGATCAAGAAAATTCGCACTTCGACGTCGGACTCCGTAGTTCCTCGAACCATTGATAGAAATGATAATTCTCAGCCATCTGTGCTCCCAATAATACCTGGTAATCGGAACATTGAACAAAGTGTTAGTAAAAGCGATATTAATTTGCCGCCTACTACTACTTTATTACCATCTGTATTTCCTGATACACGCAGAATTGCCCGGAATGATTCTCAGATATCAGTTTTACCAATAACACGCAGTTGTAGCTCGTCTCCAAATAATAGTCCATCAAGGGATCATCATCGCTCTGACGGGCATTTAACTCCATCAAAACGACCCCCACCAGGGTATCAGCATAATCGTCAGGAACAGCCAACCTTACCAAGACGACCTGCTAAAATGACACGAGACCAGTATCGATCACGTCCTCCGCCACAAGCACCTACAGGAAATCGAGGGGGTTCATTATATATTCAAAAAAGAAGATCACCACAGTCAATATCGTCATCATTGGTAAGATAGAAATAACAATAAAAGAGTCATACATATCACTAGTATGTACCTTCTCACACCTCATTCTTTGGGACATAATGTTAACTTTTTAAAATTTTATTATGTTCATTTTTGCTTATTAGCCAACGCAAAATGATGAAACAGTACTAAATGCCCGGGATCGCGTTGTTTTAGAGGTATATATTATTTATTACTAGTTTTTCTACCTTACCCAATTGAAGTTTAGCATTTTGTAAAATTTACATATATATATAACTCTCCATATTATATAGCACCAAGCTGCAAAGGAGGCAATGCGTGAGATTCGGCGTAACGAGCAACAAAGGTCCGTCCACAACACCAATACACGACCAAAACAACCTAAAAAGTCTTTTGATGATCTTCTGGATGATATCCATAGGGATCGTTAGGCGAAAATTCTTTTGACAACGTGTCAATTATTGTAAATAGATGTACATAAATTACTACATACGCACACACACAGCACACACATTTTTTACTACATAATATAAAAATTATTATAATAACGACTGCATCAATTTTTTTTAAGTTTGAACTCAAAACAACCACGGCGTTACAAAATTGTACATCTATTCCCATAATTGGGACAGGGGAGCGAGCATGTCGGGGTTGATTATTAGTTGCATGCAGAATAATCAAAATTTCCTTACTTGAAAAAAATGTATATTATTTATGACATATGATACATGGTCTTATTGGAAAGTAAAATACAGTTCTTCTAAAACTTTCTGTAACTCAAAATGATAACTTTATAATTTTAGAAAAAAAATACCAAGAAATTAGGATAAAAAAAAGAGAGAATCATGTTATTATGTACAAAAGTGTAATAACAAAGTACCAAATGGGAAGTGATGTAACCATTATTAAAATAAGACTTATGGTTCATGGTATAAATTAGACAAGAGATAAAACTGGGTCTTTGTCTAATTTTTTTTGTTCAAAGCCAGTTTAATGATATCGCGCAATAATCCAAAGAAGTTTTTTTATTATGCATATTTAATTCACTTACGTATTTAGTCTAGACTAATTTATTGTAAAACACTCAATAAAATAGCTATGCTACCAATGAGAGGGATTGCTGTACTTATCTTTATATAATTATTTGTATGAGGTGGAGGCATGAATTTGTTACAATAATAAAATAACATTAGAATAGACCCACGCTTAATTTTTTTACAGTATATATATGCTTCTCCATTGTATAACGGAAAAAAAGATCAATCACAAGGTACTTATTGTCTCCGTGGCTTTTTTCTTTTTACTTCTCCAATGTCAAGATCAAGAATTGTTTATATTACATTGAAGCCAGATTTTCAAATTTATAAGACAAAGAGAGAAATATTAATAGCTAAATTAAAACAAGAAACTCATTGAACAAATCAAAAGATGGTAAGATATGATATTAACTAAATGTGAACAAGATACATGGTTGCTTGACTTTCGAAATCAACAAAAAAAAAAAATAGCGACAGTCTTTCACAGAGAAGATGCAATCCGCGCTCTTATATCCCATCCCGGGATCTATATTATCCACACCATCCGCCTGTTCCCTAATCCCTGATCCCACCCCAACTGACTGTCAAGTTTTACAAGGTAAAACGTACATAAAAGATGTGCATCGCACTTGAGTACAGAATGAACATCACAATCATATCGGTATTACAAATCGTGAAAAAGGAACTACGTAAAAACACTTCGTTAAATAATGCAAAAAGATTTTTATCAATTATCTTCTTATTTCCCTCTCTCTCTCTCTCTCTTTTTTTATTTTTATTTTATTTTTACTTTATTTTTATTTTTATTTTTACTTTATTTTTATTTTTATTTTTACTTTATTTTTATTTTTATTTTTCCTTTATTTTTCGTTTCAATATATATATATATATATATATATATATATATTGAATGAAGACCATCTTTTTATTTGCTTAAAAGAATATACGTAATGCAGTTAGTCGAAAGTGCTTTTGATCGTTATTGCTTTGATAATGGAGAATGCCATTGTGATTGGCGTATCCATACTTATGATTGTGAAGAAGAATTTACTGGACTTGTCATCAATTATGTCAATATCGCAATATCTATTGTTGTCATAGTTATTGGTAAATAGAAGAACAACAACAATGTCGAACATTTTAACAACAATAAAAAAAGACTGCATATATTAACTTCAGCACCAACATGTCATTTTCTTTGGATGCTTTTGTATGTCGATTTTCTACTTTTTATAGCTCTTGTACTTTTATATACACGAATAGTTATCAAAGGTCAGCGCTTCTTCGATACAACTGGTGTCCGAGGGTGTCTGCGCCCTAAACCTATCGAATCCATGCTTCTCTGTCTTACCATATTCAACGCACGTAAGTTACACAAAAATATAACCCTGTTTGAAAATATTTTGCTTTTGCGTGACATGACACAAATACTACTATTTAAGTCCGCCTAGTTCAATCTGCCATTTTGATTTCCAATGCTGTACCTGGTAACTTTTTAGCGCTAATGTGTAAGTTAATTGACGACGCTTATAGGAGTATCACATCAAATATTTTTGCGAGACAAATTATTGAACAGGAAGAAACAATAAACTAAGTAGTTATTATTATTTCCATTATTATAGGGTTTTTTGAAATTGCTTGGCCTTTTGGATATGGTTCTTTCGCACTTTATTTGATTGGAATGGCACAGACACTGGCTGATGTAAGTTAGAAAAAAAATTGCTTTTTCATATCAGTATAGATATCTTGTGGGAATATATATATAATATATAGCTGATGATTTATTACTGTTTACCGTGTTTTCTTCTCTTATTACGTAATAATCAGAGCCACAAAGCAATTTCAACAGGATGGCTACCATCTCCACGGGTAGTTGATATTGTCGGTACAAGTATATTTTTGGGTCCGTTTCTCATTAATATACCCATGTGCTTAACCATTGGTTACTTGGTAACCACAAACATGAAAGTTGCGGAAATTCTTGTCCGAATTCATTATTTTATTTGGTCCCTTCATTGTTGTACGCTAGCATTTACTGTCTTATATTCGGGGACACGATTGTGCCGTATCTTAACCGGGCATCTTGAAAAATTCAATGCTGGAGGTCCCAGATTCGATGCAATTAGAACTGGTATTATTAAGGTATAAATTTAAATGTTTTACTAAGTATTCTTTACTGTATTGTATATAATTATTCTGATTTCATCAGATTCTAAATAGTTGTATAAAACGAACCGCTTGTCAAGAAGGGTGATGATCCTATTAATGTATACTAATATGTATTATTTAGATCCGTTTCGTAATGCTTCTTATTTCTACCTGTCTTATTTTATTTGCAGCTATGGGATTTATCTATGCTGCCTTGCGTACTGAAATGATGAGATCCACCATTGGCAACATGGCATTTGGGGGTTCTTTTATGTTACTTGGACCCATCACTACATTTTTTGTTGAGTTGACCGTTGCTTTCAAGTATGTATCATAGCTACTATATTACTGTTTTTCTATCGGTTTATTTTTTAAAAAAAATCATTTCTTTTTCATGATCTTTCTTAAAGCCTTTTGACTTTAACATTTTATTACCAATGCTTTAATTTATTAGCCCTAGAAGTACCAATATTATCAAAATAGAAACTAAATCATTATCATCCAATGAAGAATTCGGTTCTAATATGTATAATTCAGCATATACTTCGACGTGTGTAAATAACGATATCGGCACATTAAGTCGTAATGCATTTGCCGATTTAAAACAACAACAAATGCTTTATCAAAAACAACATCAAGGCCAATTACAGGAACAAGAAAATAAAAATAACGATATTACAACTGAAATTAAAAGCACTGCAGCCACTACGATTTTGGGAGGTGATATTGAATTTTCTCGAACAGCTCCTTCATCAACTAATGGCGAGTCATGTAATAATAACATCGATAATAATAATGTAATTCCTCTTATGACCATAGGGCAAAAACATAAAGGAGGAAGCCCACCAATATATTATCAAAGCCAACAATATCAAAGCCATCAACATCAACAATTACAGCAATCAGGAAGGAGCAGTGCAAAAGACAGTATAATAGAGGAAGATATTGTGCATCAAGATTATTCTTCTAAATTAAGTCTTATTCTCAACGATCGACATTAATTTATATATAAATATAGATTTTTTTGTTTCTTACGTATGTAATGGAACAATGTATAATAGAAAACATACACATACACATACACATGCATACAAACACATACATATACACATTCATACAGAGGAGAGAAACAGAGAGATGATTACCACGTTATGTATACGTACACAAGATACTCTTTTTTTCCTTTTGCTTCGAACTATTATCATTATAATCTTGATGTTCCCTAACATCTAACATCTATCCTCTATTATTCTTCTTTTCTTTTCTTTTGGTTTATACCGACTTATATGTAAATTATGACAGCTATGGTAGTTATTTTCTTATATTAGTTTTAACACAAACAGATTTCCTTTTTGCCATTGTTTTACATTTTACGTAGTTAAATCAAATGATGCTTTTTTTTAATTTAGTTCATATTGACAAAATGTCTAAAGTTTCAGCTACCATATGCATTGCTATGAGAATACATACATATCTTTTAAATAATTTAATAAGAGGATAAGTATACGTACCATTGCTGCCGTGTATCAAATTATATCGGTAGCCTACGTATCAAATAACCCTGTGCGTATTTCTTCTGGCTTAACATATACCTTCAGTGGTTGATTTTATTCTCCTCCCCTAATAAATTATAGAAACATGAAAAGTTGCATGAATACTTTAATTTGCTCACCAGGTACAGACGCACGGAGAATATATCACTATAAATGGATAGCAATAAGAATTTTATGTCGCATGAAGAAGAAAAGAACGAAAAAAAACCACATTTTATATGTTATATGATATTATGTGAGACAAAAAAAAACAAATTTTCATTCCAAGGTATTCGGCTAGTATACTATGAATGCTATCACCTTCTTTTGTTTCTAGACAACGATTCATGGTCGGTTGGTACCACTTTTTTTTTTTTTTTTTTTTTTTTTTTTTTTTTTTTTTTTTTTTTGAAAAAAGAACTCTTTTATTCTAGTATAACAACACTAGTAACCTTAATAACAACTCATAATATCTTAATACTTTGCATATTGATGACGAAGATATATATTTATATATAATATATTATTTTAAATGGGATTAAAGAAAAAAACAAACAAACATAAAAGTCGTCCCAGATGGTGCGTATCGTGATTTCATACTTTTTGTAGTCTATTACATATATTTTCAAGAGTCAGTTGAAGCTAGCATGACACCAACATTAGTGTGGTCTGATACATTCTTTATTTGTTATAAAATAATAGGGCAGCCTAATAATCACTGTGTTCTATATATGCATTTATTTAATTGGTGTTATGAATATGACATTAATATATATATATATATACTGCAAAACGCATTTAAATATTTCAATTATATAAGCATAAATTTATTCATATGTCTATGGCTCAAACAAAAATCACCAGAGGATTGCATATATAATTATAGTTATTCCAGCAAAACACCAAATTTTAAATTTATTCGCTCAATGAACAGTTTTTAAACTGTCAAGATAAATGTTTCTTTTCCCCCAAGGTGCTCCAACCCCGCCTATCATACCGGAGCCAATAATAAATCGTGCCTATCATCTAGTGCTATTTTCAAATTTGGTTTGAAAGTGAAAAAAGAATAGCGAACAATCGTTATGGAACTTTTTATTTAATATAACACATATGATATAAACCTAGTGAGTTATTTTTTCGTTGATTTATAATACAAGTTGAAAATATGATGTGTCGAATGCTAATAAGGCCACATGGATACCTTAAAGTTTCCAAGTTTAATATGTGGTCAACGAACAAGAAAAAAAAATGCGGTACGAGAAATATGTTCCTCCGATGTATGCTTCACACTCCCTGCGCGAAAATGAAATTATACACAATTCCAAGCCTCCGCCCGAGTCACGCTTTTTGAATTTGGGGACTTCTACGAAAACATTAACTTCACTTCAACCTCTATCACATATACAAAATAAGCAATGGCTCAACAGGCAAAGGAGGCCGCTAAGAAATTGGGATCTGTCTTCCCTAAGGGTTCAGGAAAAGGTTTAGGATCAGCTGCCGGTGCTCTTGTCGTTCTCGGTGGTTTGGGTTATGGCGTTAATGCCTCCCTCTTTAACGGTAAAATAAATTAATTTTGCGAACTAAATTATTGTTTACAAAAAAAAAAAAGAAAACAAAAAAAAAAGATATTATAATCGGGAATAATTACTGACAACAATGCAATTTGGCTATTACTATTATAGTTGACGGTGGTCACAGAGCTATTAAATATACTCGTCTTTTTGGTGTTCAAAACACTGTTTACAACGAAGGTACTCATTTTGTTATTCCCTGGTTCGAAACACCTATTGTCTACGATGTCCGTGCTAAGCCCCGCAATGTTGCCTCGCTTACCGGTACCAAGGGTAAGATTACTTTTAGTTCAATAAGAAAGAGAAGAGAGGAATTGTAGAAGAAAAATAACTGAACAAGAATTAATATTTGTGCGCATGTGAAATGATTTAGATTTGCAAATGGTCAACATTACTTGTCGTGTCTTGTCCAAGCCCCGTGTTGACTCGTTAGCCACTGTCTACCGTACCCTCGGTCAAGACTATGATGAACGTATCCTTCCCTCGATTGTCAATGAAGTTCTCAAGTCCGTTGTAGCTCAATTCACTGCCTCGCAACTTATTACCCAACGTGAACGTGTCTCGCGTCTTGTCCGTGAAAACTTGGTTCGTCGTGCTCTTCGTTTCAACATTATCTTGGATGACGTTTCCATCACTCACGTCGGTTTCTCTCCTGTCTTCGAATCTGCTGTTGAAGCTAAGCAAATTGCTCAACAAGAAGCACAACGTGCTGCTTTCATTGTTGACAAGGCTCGTCAAGAGAAGCAATCTATCATTGTTCGCGCACAGGGTGAAGCTAAATCCGCCGAACTTATTGGTGAAGCTATTAAGAACAAGCCTGGCTTCTTGGAACTTAAGCGAATTGAAGCTGCTCGTGAAATCGCTACTATCATTTCGCGATCTGGTAACAGAGTCATGTTGGATTCAGATACTTTGTTGCTTAACGTCAACTCTAATGTCAATGCTAAGGATGTCAAGAGTAAATAAAGATAATTGGAGGATATTTTTATTATATACATAGTTTTATTATAGGCCCCAAGTGATATATATGTGGTTTTTATCAAAAAAAAAATCATCCTAGTTTTTGTTTATATTTTTCCCCGTTTCTCAACTCCCCCTCTCCATTCTCTTTTTTTTTCATTAGTATACATTGAAAAGATAAAAAAAAAAGTAACACTCAATTCTTTTTATACAAATTTTATATAATATACATATATTATAAAAGAAATCGTTCTTTTTTATTTGAATGATGTGATATGAGATTAAGTAACACTGTACCTTATAGTTACCTATCATATCATTTACCTGAGTGATTGATATTTCCATCAAGGTTATCCTAAAATATTTCATTTTTATCACATGTGTAACCATAAATGTATTCTTTGGAAGAACAAAAGAAATACGATAATTGGCCTTTTTTATGCTACTGATAATTAGCTATGTTATTAACCCTGATTAATAATAGTTTAGTATAAGTTATATCGTTTATGGTTCAGCATCCCAGAAGACGATTACAGTACAACCATGTTTCTTATCCAAATCTCCCTCGGATCGGGATCAATAGATTTGTTGTGCTGTAGGCTTCTCTCAGAAGCTAAATATCTTAATATTTTAGCCAGGTCAGGAAAATCTTTTGCTGTAGTAACATCACCTTTATTTCCGTTTAAAATGTTTATAATGCTTCATTTCTTGTAGGATCTTCTATTCATATAATTTTTTTAGCTATTATATACCACCATATAAAACTGTATTTAATATGAATAAATTTTAATATCTTTCATTATATACTGTTAATGCTGCACTGCTGTATAATAAATTGAATAATTATATACTATATATGATACTTTCAATAAGATTGTATGAAACTTTACTCTGAATCTGCCTAAGTAATATGAATATAAATAGTCGGCTAAGAGTTATTATTATTTATCAGTAATGAATACAACTAGCGATGAAAAAGCACTGTTTTATATGGAGTCTCAATACGAGAATTACTTCTTTAATATTTATTTCTATATTTTTCTGCTTTCCACATTTATATCGGCATAATTAATACCCATTCATTCACTGTAAATAATAGGAAAGGTTCCTGTCTACGTTTGGCGGTCCATTGAGAAAATATACGATAGAGCCCCATTAACTTTCAATTTTTAGAATGCAATACTTAGTAAAAGATACTTCGCTAATTTTCGCTTCGGGGCTTCACTGTATATGTATAAAGAATGACATAGCATACAGTGAACTCAAGCAAGAACATGGGGGAAAAATGAAAATTGATATATATTTTGTGGTGAGTGTTATTGAATTTAAAGGCAAGAAAAAAAGGGTTACAGATTTTATAGCGAAACAATTAATTCCACTAAATGTTAAAGACGGAGGATAAGTGAAAAAATTACAATGCTAGATAAAAATATGATAAAGAAATATATTATTAGTTATTATTATTATTATTATTGTGAGGGATTGTTTGGGATGGATCTTGATTTGGTTGTATATTGGGTGTTGCCGATGTTGGAGGAGGTACAGGAGATCGAGGGTGTCTCTGTCCAGCTGGAATTTCTTGGTTATTATTATTATTATTTACAACATTATTGGGATTATTGTTGTTATTATTACCAAATCGGAATTGACGCATATAAACTAGCCAACCAACTAAAAGACATAACCCAAGAATCATTAAGCTTTCAATTAATTCATCCTCTTCAGAATAATCATCATTATCGTCATCATCATCTGAATAATCACTACGACCAAAGTTTGGATCCATAAAATCATCACTTTCTTCTCGTTCCAGGCGTTTAAGATGTTTGCTATATTTCCTTCGTAACTCTTCTTCTGAACTAATTTCCCAATGAGCACGCTCATATTCATATGCTTCAATCTCTTGACGTCGACGTACTTCCTGTGCTGCCTTGGCTGCTGCATTATCTGCAGCACGGTGATGGTTTGCTCTCGTTCGATCAATAACAATGCTCTCATCTTTATTACTATCAACATCCGCTGCCCCCCCTCCTCCTCCAGATGTCTTGCTTTCATGCATTAAATCTTGACCCACTTCTGTTCTCGTGATCCATCCCCAATAGTATCTTAAATAAAGTTTTGCAAGTGATAATTTGACAGGCAAATAAGCATCAGGATTCATAGATAACGCATTATCATAAAAACGTTTGGCCAAATGGAAATCCTTTATCACCCCAAGTCCGTTTTCGTACATCCATCCTAAATTCCACATTGCCATAGGTGATAATTCAATTTCTGCGGCTATTTGATAACATGCTGCTGCTTTTTCATAATCAATTTCAGTGCCAATACCACGGAAATAGTAATCCCCCATTTTGACACGTGAGTCCACGTTGTTTTGGTTCGCTGATCGTGACCAATAAATCAATGCGTATTGTTCAGAATCTTGGTCTCGTGATGGTGCTTCCGTTAGTCCAAACATATTCTTCACACTTAAAAGTTGAGTATCTAGATATATGTATTTTAATTTGAGTTGTTAGTATATCAGAAATAAAATGATATAATTTATTGGTTGCTGTTACAGCTTGTTTTGGTTTTTACCTGTATCCAGTATGTAAGCAACATTGGATTGAGCAATTTCATACCCACGTTCAGCGGCAAGCATATAATGCAGTAATGCACTTTCAGTGTCACCATTCATATAATCGTTGTATGCTGTTTCAACCGTAGGGTTGTGCCAATCACATCGCTCAGCAATAGATTTATAAAACTAATAGCATCATTTTGATTATATTAATATCCCTCTTTTTTTCCCACCTGTTATACAAAAGAAAACAACACTTTACCGATACAGCCACTTGACATGATGGATTAAGGCCAATACCAGCTTGATGAAGTTGTGCCAAATACCATTGTGCTAAAGGATGTTTAGCTTCTGCTGCCAAAGTGAATAATCTAATTGCATTTGGAAGTGTACTTTCTTGATTGACATATTCAATAGCAAGGTTTACTTGTGCATCTGGATTATCTTGATTAACAGCACGTTTAAAATACTCAATTGCTTTATCACGACTCTAACAATAGTAACCACATTATTCGAATAAATGACGTTAACATATAAATTGCTCTTTTTACTTTCTATTTGCTCTAAATATTTTTTTTGTACCTTTGGAACCACGACACCTTCCAGATGCATCATTCCTAATCCATTTTGAGAAATAGAATCATTCAACTCTGAACCCAAATAAAACCATTGGTAAGCTCTTTCTGGATCTACATCGACACCTTCGCCTCTTCTATACATTTTCCCCAAGTATCCTGCAGCTTGACCAACCGCTCTTCCACGTTTATTATTCAAAAATGCTTCTGTAATTTTTCCTGACGGAAGTTTATCAATCACTTGTTCAAAAAAGTGATGTGCTTCTTGAAAATCTTGACGTATACTTCGAGTTCCTTGATAATAAATTTGACCAAGCATAAGCTATATAAAACTATATGTATAAGTAAAAAATCCGAACCAGGAAGTTGGGTTTTTTATTATTATTTTATATTTGTTATTTATTATTTTACCTGTGCTTCGAAATCCCCTTTAGTTTGCGCTAAATATCTCCAATATTGCAACACTTCTTCAATACTAACTGTCCGTTCGGATGTTGCGCTATTTGGGCGATATCGCTTATCTGTCATTACACTTGCACCATAACCATAAACACCTCCTACTTCATCTGAAAGTCGTATTTTTGGTAATGGTGGTGCGTATCCTCCAGGTGGCCCTGAAAGATAATAATTGATAGCTAACAAAGGGAAATAAAAAATAAATTATTGGTGTAACCATGGCAACCATAAAGCAGCAATATATATAATAAAAAATACCTTTTTCGGCAACTCGTTGATAATAGTAAATGGCATCTTCACATTTTTGTTCTGTTCCAATACCCAACAAATGCCGATAACCAAGAGTCATCTCTGCAGTAGTATCGCCTCCATGTGCAGCAAATGTATGATATAATAATGCTTGTGCTTGATCTCGTTCAACAACATTTCCAAGACCTGTAGCATACATAAATCCGATCATTTGTTGTGCTGTTGCATTACCGACAGAAGCAAGTTCATAATAATAATCGAATGCAGCGGAATAATTTCGTGGGTGCGTATATTTTGAATACTAAATTATTAAGTTAAAAACGAAAATTTAAAATTTAATACAGTTGGCTCTATTTCTTTCACTCAAATAGAAAAAAATGATAATATTTACAAAGTTAATTTCAGCAAGTAAAAACAATGCATCATCATTGCCATAAGTCATGCCAGCTTTCTCTAACATTGTTGTGGCAATACGTAATCGTTCACTATTCTCGATGGTTGGGGATACTTTTGTCATTGTGAATTTATCTTTCTCTTTTTTTTTCTCATCGCTATCCTTATCATTATTGGTTGTCCAAAAACCAGATACAATGGTTCTGACAGCTGTTAAAGCTGAATCAAAAGCGTTTGTTGATCCAGATAATTGATCTCCACCTTTTGCTGTGATCGATGCGCTGTTTTCAATAGCATTTAAATACTGTAAAGCAACTCGATATAATAATTGACCTATATATAATTTAACCCCGTAATTTATTATTAAGCATATTATTTCCCGCCACATACCACAACCACCGAACATCACCATAACCGTACCTTGTTCTTCAGGATTGATTGTTGTACTTGAGTCATGGTGTTGTTCAACTTGAGCATGTAACGTCTATATAATCATATATATTCGAGATTAAAATATAAACTTGTCTTTTTTTTAATGTTGGTCTATATTCGGGATCATACATGTTGATCGTCCGGCGTCGTACTCGATTCCGCTAACTCGTCGCTTGCTAAACTCCTGCTGGAAAGGAGTATGGCAGCTATAGCTATATATATATATATAACCCCAAATAATACCAAATAGATTAAAATATTAGCAATTATCTTTAAATTTATTAAAATAAAATACATTGACTTCCTTACATGACAAGCAAAGCAATCTTTTACGTGTTGCAACCATTAACAGAAAGCGGGTTTAAGTTCTCCACAAAAAGACGTGGTGCATTTTAAACTGATGCTTTTTTTTCTCCATTGGCGGACCTTTTTTTTTTGTCTCACCTTTAAAAAATAAATTCTTGTGGAAAGAACAAAAAGAATTATTTTCAATACACTTTACTTTTTACCAAAAATGCTTGCTCCACCCATCTTTTCTTTGGAACATAAAAATCTCAATTTTGATTTTGAAGATTACATTAAAAACGAATTAGGATTAGATCTTAATAATCAAAATAAACGAGAAGGTTGGTTTCTTTTATTTGTTTAATTTATTTCCCTTTTAGTCTTCCTTTTCCCCTTTATAAATTTGTTTTTTTTATTCTCGATTTTCAAATTATAAACTTTTTTTTTATCAATAATAATAATAATAAAACTATCTTTTTTATAAAATATGATATATATATATTTATACTATTTAAAATTTTAAGATGAACAAGTATGTAAATATTTCTTAAAAGGAGCATGTACAAAAGGATCACATTGTCAATTTAAACATTCACGAACGGGAGATCGAGACAAGTCTGTTGTATGCAAACATTGGTTACGTGGTTTATGTAAAAAAGGAGATAGTTGTGAATTTCTTCATGTATTCAATATGAAAAAAATGCCTGAATGCTGGTTTTACTCTAAATATGGTGAATGTTGTAATGGTGATGAATGTATGTATTTACATATTGATCCAGAAAGTAAACAAAAAGAATGTCCTTGGTATGCCCGAGGATTCTGTAAACATGGTAAGTGTATATAGAGTTGGATATAAATAAAAATAAGTAATCAAAAAATTAAATTTCAAATTATTTTTTTATAGGACCTAATTGTAGGCATAAGCATGTGCGTAAAATGGTATGTCAAAACTATTTGACAGGGTTTTGCCCTGATGGGTTAAACTGTCCAAATGGACATCCAAAATATGAATTACCTGTTATGCATGGAAATGAAGGTGGTGGGTTAGGAGATGATCGTCAACAACAGCAACAGCAATCACAACAACAAAGCAGTAATCATAACCAGCAACAACAACAGAAGCAAAATGATTCTGATGATATGCCGCAACGGGCAACACATATCAACCGACCTCAGAGTGGATTCTATCGACGATTAGAGGATGTACAATGCTATAAATGTGGTCAACAAGGCCATTATGCGAATCGTTGTCCTCAAGGTCGTGGCGGTGGTGGCGGTGGCGGCGGAAATAACGGTCGACAGTCCCAGCATAATAATAATTAGAGTCTTTTCTTTAGATAAATACACAGACATAATTCTCTTTTATAGAAAAAAATTCAATTCTATATTAAACTAAATAAACAGAATAATAAAAAAATACTGGATACCAAAATAAATTATATGTGTTCATTATTTCACATAAATGTTCACAACATCTTTATCCATTTGTCAAAGTGAGAGCGGAATTTAGTATGCAAAAAAATCTACGTGATAATAACTTCATTCTATAGCTATTATCAATTGTGATTTATGATATAATAGATATACTTTCTTTTCCTTTTTTCATCTGCTGCAGTTTCAAGGCTAGAAGTAAAACAGAAATAAGCGTGCTATGATATAAAAAAATTGTATGACATATGACTGAAATGTGCACTATCACATATATTTCAATGTCCTTTAATTCCAAAACATCAAGAAATATTACTGTCCTTATAATCATTCCCAATTGCTACTCTTGAGACAAAAGTGTTGCTTGATATGTATCCCCGATGAATGGCTCGGGTCTATGCCCCATTTAAGCTTTTGATATTTATGACAGTTCAATTAATATGAAGGTTAATGGTGATACGTATGACGAAGGAGGAAAAGAAAAATATATTAACAAAAATGACGATATCATAAAAAAGCGTTCGTTTCAAGATTATACATACTGTAACGGTATTTATTTTTAATATAATATAGCAAACACAACACAAAATATTAGTTGAGTATATTACTATTATTATTAACGTGAATAAAATGAACATTTCTTGATTACTAATGGTATACAAAATAACGTGCATAACTATCTTTATTATGTAATTGCCGATACTTCATAATGATAACCCATCCAACTACACTTATGGTTAGTTTATATAACGGTCAAATCGTCCAAAAAAAAAAAAGAATACGTATGGTCATAAAATTGTCTGGTGGAGACGAAGAAAATACATTCTATCCATATTATCATAAATGTATATAAATAACGTTGGTGGAGTTGGATCCTTAATGTTTAACTAAACGGAATAATTACCACCAACAAGATAATTCTGATAATACTCATGCGACACCGTGCAACTCATACTTATCTACTATAGATCTAGTTCTATCAATAATTTACATAATGTAGTATATTATAAATATGACACGAAAAAAAGACCTCTCACACCATACACCCTCGAGTTTCTATATAATGGAAACACTGCTGATAAATTATTAGTATCCCTTTTGGAAAGATGCAATACCTTAACTCCCCTACTTCCCTACTTCCCATACAAAAAAAATATGAATAAGCCAAACCAATAGTAATTCACCCATATTTTCCGATCCTATACCTTGTAACTGTGGAAAAATATCTATTATACTATTTCCTTATACCTAAATTCTACAAAAGTAAACCAATCATTATTGTTCGACTGGAAAACGGAGCAACGCTTGATCGTATCTTTTGGTAGGAGTTGCTGAGTTGAGGAGATGACAAATATCCATATCTTAATATCCAACCATCAGAATATTGTCAAATTCTATTCGATGCTGGGAAATAAAATGACCCAAGACTGGAGATAAGCTTGTTTGACCTTGTACATGAGAAAAAGGAAATATAAAATAAAAACTTCTATAAACTTTCTCATCAAATCTCTTTTTTTTTTTTTGCTACCGTATCTTCTTTTTTTTAATATCTGCTCACTTTCTTTTTTAATAATGCGCAAGACAATTTTTAGTAGTCTCGCATTAGTTGGCGCTTTGGCTTCAGTGTCAACAGCTCATGGTGATTATGAAGAATATGGTCAAATGCCTATTGTCTCTGGTCCGTCTGAAATTACAAACCTTTTTGAGCGCCCTATTTTAGAAAAGGATACTTATGTTCCTTCATTTGCTGGTATCTCGACTTTTGCTCATTTACCTTATCGCCAGTGTTGGGAAGAAGGATCTGCTGATGATTATGATATTGCAGTTATTGGTATGGGTTTTTTCTTCTTATTTTGCTTTTCTTTTCTTGTGACGACCGTGTGAAAAAATTGATGCATGAAATTAATATATATTTTTTTCGAAAAATTAAGGTGCTCCATATGATATTGGTGTCACATTCAGAACTGGTGCCCGATTTGGTCCTTCTGCTATCCGTGAAGGTTCCAAGCGTATCAAGGTATGTAGTTTATATACCATTTTTTTTTGTAGAAAGGGACGGATTAAAAGATAGAAAAAGAAAGGGAAAAGTGTTTTTAATATTTGATGGGATGGGATATTGGTTATTAATATAGGGCTATAATATGGAAGTCGGTATCAATCCATTCAGATCTTGGGCAAGTATGGTTGATTGTGGTGATGTTCCTTTCGAACCATTCAGTTCCGAACATGCTATGAAGCAAATAGAAGATTACACCAAATATCTTTTGCTTCGCCCTCCTCAGATTGGTGAATCTGAATCGAAGCCTCCTCGTTTAATTACCTTGGGTGGTGATCATACTATTCTTTTGCCCGTTCTCCGTTCTATGCGTGCTGCGTACAACAAGCCTGTACAAGTTATTCATTTTGATTCTCATGTCGATACTTGGTAAATATCAGCACATGAAAAAAAAATATAAAGAAAATAAAACATGGTATAAAATGAAGCAAGAAATGTTTTCTTTTACTGATTTATCTACCATTTATATAGGGCCCCAGAAATCTATAATGTCAAATCACAACAATCGAAATATAACCATGGAAACCCCTTGTATCACGCTGCTAAAGAAGGTTTAGTCGCAAACGGAACTTCAATGCACGTTGGTATTCGATCATCTTTGTATGACGAAGATGATGTTGCCCGTGACATTGCTCTCGGATTCAATATTATTAAAGCCAACGATATCTTCAAGCTTGGTGTAGATGGTATTGTTGAACGTATGCATGAAATTCTCGGCCCTGCAGAAGATTCTTTGGTTTACTTGTCTATTGATATTGATGTTATTGATCCAAGCATGGCCCCTGCTACTGGTACACCTGAAACTGGAGGTTTCTTGACCCGTGAAATGCGCTATATTCTCCGTGGCTTGAAAGATTATAATCTCGTCGGTATGGATGTTGTTGAGGTTGCTCCAGCGTACGATACACAAGCACAATTGACATCGTTCCTTGCTGCTGATCTCATCTACGAAGTAATGTCCATGATGGTCAAGTCGGGCGAGCAATAAATTATTAATAATAGTTGCTGTGCTACCGCATATAAACAAATTGTATCATAATAGAAACATGTAAATACCACCATATTATTTAATATATATAATAAAAAATCTCTTTTGTAAAATTTGTATGTTTTATTTATACAGGAACAAAATGATTCAAAATACTGCCCACATTGGGTATACATGGCCCATGTCTAACGTATCATCAACGCTGTTCATATCTTTAATAACTATTGAGTGTCTTCTTTTATGATCGTTACTATAGTTTCAACTTGCTTTATTAACATTGTAGTGTATCACGTTTACCTCAGAAGCGATTAATTAGTAGATGATATATACTCAGTGTGAGGTTAAACATCAAAATTGTGAGCAGTTAGGGACAAAGACTAATTATAAGCTGCAGGTATACAGCAACATGGTATGTAACTCTAAACAAATACGTATACGTATGCAGCTTCTTGGTGTTTGAAATAAAAATGAGTGATTAACTTATTATTCCATATTTTTTTATTATTTATATAAGACGATTAGAACATTCAACAAAAACGTAAATCTATGCGGGTGAGAAGGGGGGGCAGTGTAGGTCATCTTAGTGTGGTTACGTTCCTAGTGCCATGTGTATGAGGATTGAAGTGGATAATCAAAAAGGGCAGAGAACGTATAAATATGAATTATCTTTCTATCCTGTTATCTGAAAATGATTTAATTATTGTATTATGCCACATACTACGGGCTTATTGATGAAACGAACGTAAATAAAGTTTGATTTCTCCTAGTCTTAGGTGTGGAATCATGGCCTAGAAATGACTAACGAGTCATCCAACCGTTTTATAACAATACTATTCTAACTTCATTCCCTTCAATTTTCGGTGTTTTTTTGCACAGGAAAATTACATGAGTTTTCCTGCATGTAGTGCTGGGCTTCAATAGAATTGGTGAGTATGTCGTTCCTTGCTAATAATATTCGAGCATAATTAGTATGGAAATATTATTATATTCAACAGTTGGGTTCTATTTCAGTCAAGGGTTCGGTAATCAACTTGCTTTTATTTTTTAGATATAAGAGCAAAGTTGAAAGCGAAATCAAACAACAAACTGCTGCATAAAAATTATGTTTATGTTGAGTGTAGCACTTGTACAACCTATCATAAATTATCTGTTGATGCTAGTGCTGGAGATAATAGGCTAGTGGACCTTTGATTTCTATAGTGTTCTTTGTTTTCAAGATATATAATATTTAACTGAAACTTCTTTTATTTTTCACACAATAAATAAACATGGTTAAATGAGAGGAACCGGAAGGTTAAAAACCCGAGTCGACTTTATAGAATGAAGCGAAAAAAATTAACAAGTCTTTTGAAGATAAATCACAGAGAGTACTTGTATCATCATAACTTTGTCATAAAGAACTCTTTGTATTAAATATAAAATTATAGTTTACATTAGGACTTGAAAATGCACCTATATAATCATAGTACCATAAGAAGTACAAACATCATTGCCCATGATGTAAAGACGAACAGGATGTGTTTATTGTATTGCAATATATTATAAAAAATCAGAAGACATCATACTCGGATCATTAGAATTAAAAATCATTCGTTATGTCAGAAAAAGAATATTAACAACTAATCAAAGCAAATAAAAAGCAGCAACTGAGAGGCTATAGTTACTTGGTAAACCTTTTTCATGTTGCCTGGGCAACTTTTTGATCGACAAAACATAAAAAATTTACTGACGATCCGTTCCTTCTTCATCCTATCAAGACCATGATGAAGCATGTGTTAACAAGCCAAATATAATTCTATATTATCACTGCGTTAAAGGCATATAAAACTTCTATTCCTTTTGCTAAATAGATACTGTTATATAATTTAGCACCAACTGTTCAACAATATCTTATCATAATGGAGCCTTGTGAAAATAATCAGCAAGATCAGCTGGCAGGATTATTCTTCGTACACCCCGCCAGGTTTTTCGTGATACCAAAACACTGTTAATTTTTTTTTCTGCTGTTTATTCTTTCTTAATATAACAAAAACAAACATCAATGCCTCCAGCCGACCAAAGTCATCCATTCGCTACATTTCCTGTGGCTGGCAAAGGTCTTCGGCCATATTTTACTCCTGGTTTGACCAGCGATAATTATACAACATTTTCTGGTGGTCAAATGGCAACACCAGTTCCTTATTATGCTAATGAACATGACGATCTTATTGATTCACGCGCTGCAGCTCGCGAACTCGTCAATTATACAGTATTGAAATTTATTACAACGGCTATGAGTTGTCCATTTGATGTCTCGAAGACACTTTTACAAGTTCAATATATGCCTCATGAAGATGCCGAGGTTGTTGCTTCCAAGTCGTCTTCCTCGTCTGATGAACACGATCAACACAAAGAATATAATGAAGCCGAGGTAAATTTGGACTTGTATATTTAAAAAAAAAAAGTTAAATATTAAAAATATGTCCATATTAATATGATACTATATATAGTTTTCGGAAGAAGAAGACGATGAAAACGACGATTTTTACGGTACTGGCGACACAACAATGAATACAGCAGCAAGTTTTAACCATGACGATCCAGAATTTAAACAGCATATGGATGTGGATGCAAGTGGGTACGTCATTCGTAAAAGTGTATATGACGATGCAACTCGACCCTCCTATCAATTAAAATCATTGGATGCTGGCGTATGGCAAGGGATTGGTCGACTTATGAAACAGCCTCATGAAGGATGGCGCGCATTATTTAAGGGTCAATACACCAACTGGTTATTTGAAATTGCCCATTTGTTTTTTCAACCTACCCTCGAGGGAGTTTTGAACGACGTATTCGACCTTTACGATGATACAATTCCACTGGTTCACCTTGACCGTGTAGGTCCCAATCTTGCTACACTGGTGGGTAGTAACTTGATTGTTGGGTTTTTATTGAGTCCACTCGAGTTGATCCGTACTCGATTGGTTGTCCAATCGTCATCTCCCCTGTATCGTAAATACAGAGGCCCTTTGCATGCACTTAAAACGATCTTGGCAGAAGAAGGTGGTCTTCGTGGTTTATACCTTTCATCCCATCATTTGATTCCGACGATTTTGTATCATACTATCACACCTCTTCTACAAAATACAACACCCTTAATTATTGATCGTTTGTTCAAAATTTCAGCAAACGATTCTCCTTTCTTGTATAGCTTGGCTGAACTTGGACTGAATACATTAGAAGTAGTTATTACATTGCCTTTGGATACTATCCGAAAGAGAATGCAGTGCCAGATCCGTTCGCGTGTTCCTGGCAAGAAACGATTTGCTCCTGTGGTTGCGCTTCGTCCAGTTCCGTACACAGGTGTCATGGATGCATGTTACAGAATTGTGAAGGAAGAAGGTGGACGAAGGAAAAAGGGAAAAAAGCGAGGCTTGTTGACAGGAATGGGACTTCGTGGGTTATATCAAGGATTTGGTATGCAATGCTCGTCCAATGTTATCTTGTTCGTACTACATGCTATAAATGGTGTTGAAGGTAATAAGCATATATAAGTTGTACTAAAAAAAAGAAAGAAAGGAACAGATACTAGAAAGAGACATGTAAACTATAACTGATATTTTGTAACGATGCTTAATTTTATAGATGATTACGAAGACTTTTAAATAAGATCCGATTGTAAAATAATAATAATAATAATAATAATAAAATTTAATATATTTTATAAATAACTTGTATTTAAGTAAAGAAAAGGGAAAAAAAGAACTGTTTGCGACTAATAAAGGAGAAATTATACAATGCGAGAATTAAAGAAAAGATGAAAGGGGATAAGAATAAAATAAGGATGAGAGTATATATGGGAATAAAAGAGTTACATAGTAAATATATAATATACAAATGCCCGGATTCTTTTTAGATTGTTTAACTCTGTACAGATATCTTTTTAAACATCAGAACTTTTTTTTTTCTTTTTGAAACAAATGGATAAAGTATCTTTGTTTTTTTCTTATTCGTTAGAAAGACGAGCAGCACGTTCTTCAGCGACAGCTCGCTCTTCTTGTTGACGACGTGCCACTCTCTTACGATGGGAAATTCTCTTGAAGAACTTGTAAATTTCCGTAAAAGCCATATAAACCAAGCAAGAAGCAGCTACCATACCCCATTCCCAATCAATACCCTTGTGCTTAAAAACGACAGTGTTAAGGACAGGAACATAAAGAGCGACAAACATAAGACACACACAACCAACAGAGGACCACAAAAGATAATAATTTTGTTGACGCTTAACCAATCCCTTCCAAGTCCAAATAGGGTTCAACAAATCACGACAGGTAAAAGCATGCAAGAGCACCATGATGGTAAGGGCGGCAAATACAGCACCACGAGCCCTGAATACAATTTCACAAGAGTCATTATAATTGTGGTTACAGTCATAACCCAATTGACCACCACCATAACCGTAAACTACAACAATAAAGTTGAGTAAACAAATAACACCAATGACGGTACCATAAAATATAATATCAATAATTGTAGGGCGAGCAAAAAGACCTTCACTGGTAGGACGGGGAGGTACAAGCATTTGTTCAGGATGGACAGGCTCCAAACCCAAGCTCATTGCAGGGGGTGAAGAAGTCAAAATATTGTTAAAAAGAATTTGCAATGGAGTCATTAAAAAGACGGAAGAACCATTGTCATCAAAGAACCCAAGACCAAGAATAAGGGGTACAACTTCAGCGACGTTACCAGAAACCATGTGAACAACAAAGCGTGAAATATTATCAAAAACACGACGGCCTTCTTCAATAGCTTTGACAATAGTAGCAAAGTTATCATCAACTAACACAATATCAGCAGCTTGCTTAGCGACATCAGAGCCGTTTTGACCCATAGCAATACCAATATCAGCTTCTTTCAAACTAGGCGAATCGTTGACACCATCACCAGTCATACCGGCAATACGTTTACGACGGTGAAGAGCTTCAATCATCTTGACCTTAGTATCAGGCGAGCAACGGGCAATGACAAGAGGTAATTGCGGTAAAGCATCAATTTGTTCTTCAGTCAATTTATCAAACTCAGTAGCAGCCATGACAAGTACTTCCTGAGGTTTACCATCAAGACCATAACGTTCAGGCAAGATACTGACTTCACGAGCAATAGCGGTAGCGGTAGCAATGTGGTCACCTGTCAACATATGAACGGTAATACCAGCACGATGACATTCTTCAACAGCAGCCTTGGATTCGGCACGAGGAGGATCATATATACCAACCACGCCCAAAAAGTTCATGTTTTGTTCAATTTCTTCACGCTTGAAAGTTTCAGGACCCACTTCGCCTTCGGCCTTGATCTTACGGATACCGAGTGTAAGGACACGAAGACCACCCTTGGCAAGTTCTTCAACTTGAGGTAAAACCATAGCTTCAAGTTCACTTTGTTGCATATTCTTGACATTGCTTTCTTCATTGTATTGAACGCCAATACAGGTATTAAGAACGCGCTCGGTGGCCCCTTTGATGAAAGCATAGTAAGAACCATCAGGTGCACGGGCAAGAACACTCATACGCTTAATGGATGAATCAAATGGGTATTCGGCAATTAATTTCCAGTTTTGTTCTTCTTTTTCCGATTTTGTGAAAGAAGGTTTACCCATCTGAGCCTTGTGAGCAAAGACTTGTAAAGCAACCTAATTTCAGTTATAGTTTAGTCCAATACTCTTGTGTTCCCCGAGACCCAAAAAATTAAAAGTAAAAAATAAAGCTACTATTTACCTCAGTTGGATCACCCAAACCATGATATTCACCTGTTTCTTTATCCTTGCGGAGTTCAGCCATGTTACACAAAGCACCAGTCAAACACAATTGATGCATACCAGAAGTAAATGATTCTTTAGTAACAACCTGTCCATCACTTTCGCGAGTCAAATCACCTTCAATGGAGAAACCAAGTCCTCCAATTTTATAAAATCCTTCTTCAGGGCGCCAAAGGCGAGTTAACACCATCTTGGATTGAGTTAATGTACCGGTTTTGTCAGAACAGACATTTGTTACAGAACCAAGTAATTCCAACGCAGAGATTTTACGAACCAATGCGTTTGCTTTCGCCATACCATGGACACCAAAAGCTTGTGTTAAAGTAACAACAGCAACCAGAGCTTCAGGAATAGCAGAAATAGCAGTTGAGATAGCATAAAGAATCTGTTCTTGTTTAATATGGAACTTGGCGACAGCAAACACAATAATGACAGAAAGAATGGCAACACCAAGTAAAAAAAGTGCCATACGATCTAGCGAACGTTGAAGAGGGGTCTTACGACTGTCGTCACTGCTCAAAAGACGAAGAGCAATCTTGCCAATTTCAGTTTGCATACCAATAGCAGTAACAATAGCTTTACCACGACCTTTTGTCAAAACAGTGCTAGAGTATACCATATTGACACGATCGCCAAGTGGAATATCCGAGCCTTCTAGGGTATCAGTACTATAATTATTAAAAAAGCATGCAAACAAACATTTGTCGGGTATTTTTTTTAATTAACATGTTTTCAAACAATTAAATTAGTGATAAAGTGGAAAGAATATAAAAAAAAACTTACACTTTATTCACAGGAACAGATTCACCAGTGAGCAAGGCTTCATCAACATCCATGTTAAAAGATTCGATGACACGACAATCAGCACCGACAACATCGCCAGCCTTGAGAATGATAATATCACCGAGAGCTAATTCACGTGTAGGTATAGTTTTAGATTGGCCATCACGTACAACTTGACTGGTAGGTGAGGCCATCTGTCGAAGAGAATCCATAGTTTTTTCAGCCTTGAATTCTTGAGCAAACCCGACACCAGCATTCAAAAACATAATAGCACAAATGACAGCACCTTCGACCCAGTCTTCGAATACGAATGAAACAATCTGTAATTAAAAAATTACATGGGAATTAGTAATGGTTGTTTGTTTAATTGACCAAACCTTTTTTTAATCTCAATTTTCCTCCCCCACATAAATGTAATTAAACAACAGTTTACCATTGCAACCAAAAGAATCAAAACCATAACATTAAAGAACTGCTTGAGTAAAAGCTTAAAGGGATTGACACCTCCTTCACCTTCCATTTCGTTAAAACCAGCTTCTGTATGACGACCTTCAATTTCTGATTCATTTAAACCATCCTCAAGATCACTCTTCATTAACTTTGTAACAGTTTCAAGATCCATGGTATGATAAGGAGGACCTTCAACACGTTCTTCAGTTCGACGTTTTCGCCGTTTGACAAGATTGACCTTCTTCATGAGCACAGATCGAACCGATCGCGCATCAAAAGAGATACTACTCTGACCCGTTGATGACCGGGTAAGAGAGCGTTGATTTATTTTTTCATGATTGGCTTGACTTTTGGGAGCTGATTGATCGGCAAAAGTGATCGTTGTGTTCTGATTATTTTGTTGATTATTACTGCTGTTGATGACTTCGACTTTGGAATCAGACATAAAGCATACACGTTATTATAAAAGTAGGAAAGATATTATTAAATGAATAAGTACAACAAAAAAAAAAGGAGATAGGCACTTAAAGAATAAAAGGAAAGAAAGAGAAAGAAATCTTTGAAGTGATGTTCTTTGAAAAGGTTCTTTTATAGATTTGTGGAAAATTGAAATGGGGTTTCGGAATACGCGAAAAATGGTGTAGTAGTTTCTTGCTTAAGATCAAGCTTTTTTTTTTAGAAAAAATCCGGTCACATGATGAAATTTGGGGGTACAGAAGTACCCAATAAGGTGAAGGAAGTAGAAATGCTTTGCTTTCACCACAACCACAGGTCCCCCCGTGCACGGAATGATTGGCTAACATTCAATCGGTTCTGTTCGCGCTACTTCTATTTTCGAATCCTATTGTGTACTTTTCTACGTTTTTCTTTACTTTCCATTTAACCCAGATCGCCACTTTACCAGGTTTTTGACAATTGTGAAACCATATTGGGATAAGAGTAAGGTCAATGATTTCAACCTCATATAGTCGGTAAAACGGGAAACCAAAATAAGACCTTATCTCATAAATAGCATGAGCGAACAACACTGTGATGTAATACATATGTAGAGCGAGACATTCACATATAATATCCATTGTTCTTCACATAAGTATTATTTTTACTTATGTTATTGCTAAGCAACCACATGAAAATATCAAAAAGGTTTTATTTCAATAAAAAAAGCAAAAATACTATTATGAGATTTAATCTGATTGATTATACATTTCCTTAACAACGAGTTTAAAAAGACATTCGGTTAACGGAAAAACGGTATTTTTTTGACATCATGAATAGAAAGAAAAGAAAAATGAAAACCACGGTTTTTGAAGTTAAGGAACAATTGAGCTAAACACAAATACAACATAGTTGCTGTTGTCATCGTTCTTTTTATTCCCGATATAAATACAGATTGTAAGAAAGGCACAAGACATAATTTTGATTTTTAGAACAGTAATAGCTTGTCACTCCAATAAATCCAGTTATTTGTATTATATTGTTGGTTTTGACTTTAATACATTTTCATATTTTCATATTTACATACTTATTATTCTTGTGTCATTATTTGGGAAAAAGAACCGATTATTTTATATATCCCAAAAAGAGGAGAGATTTTCTAATCCCTATTACAGAACGGATCCACTTGTCCAAAAATGGTAAGTTAGTCAACGTGGTGCATTATTTCCTCCATAGCTTTTCACAAGATATGGTTGCAATGGAAACTGAAGAACAACTGCTGAGTAACAAACATATGCTAATACTTATATTATATAAACGCTATACAAATACATCCTATCCGATAACAGCTTTATATACCACACTGAATTAACTCAGCAAACCATCCAAGCTTTTTGTCTTCTTTTTTTTATTTTCTCACGAGTAAAGACAAACAAAAAACAACTGATTAGAATTATTATGATAAAGCATACTGTCTATAGGCAAACGTAAAAGCACTCATAAGTAATTGGCAATCCATACGATCTGTCATTCCACCATGACCCGGGATTAATTGACCAAAATCTTTGATGTCAGAAGCACGTTTGATAGCACTTGCTAAAAATCCTCCAAAAGGGGCAGCACATGACGCATAAAGTGCCAAAACGACACCATGATAAGGATCTTCTTGTAACTAATTCAACGGGTATGAACATATATATAAACAAGTTAAATAGATTGTGAGCTATTTACAAACATGTTGAATTAAGCACGCTACATTATCTTATTTTGTCCATTGTAAAATCATTCTTCTCTTTTTTATGCTTATATGATAATTACCATAACGCCGCCCAACTTTATTTCGACCATTCCAGTCATGTCGTTTCGGAATCATATTTTATAAATAGAGAAAATTTATCATTGTTGTTAATAATTATCTTCAATTAGTATTAGTGACATCAAAGAACATGACGATTACCAAATAGCCACAGCAAATTGTAAATATACCAGCACCAACAAAACCTTCCAAAGTCTTGTTTGGACTCAAACGGAAAAGCGATGTTTGTCCTACGAATCTTCCACATCCATATGCAGTTATATCGTTACAAACGACCAAAAGTGTTGGAAAAATAAACCTAATTTTTCATTTAGCATGTTATGATGTCAATTCAGAGAAACAAAATGCTGTTTTTTATTTACCATACTATTCCGTGCATTATGTTTGAGATCACGAAATACATTTGAAGTGCGGTAAAGAAAACACATATATGAATCCAACATAAATGGATAAGTTGTTTTTGAACATGCAATGGATTAAAGGAACCAATCGAAATCATAAACCCTTTTTAAAAGTTGTGTTAGATTCTTATTATAGATATATTATTATAAATAAAAGCAACTTGTTGATGATAACGAGAGTGTTATATACATTACATAAAGTGTATAAATTGATGCAAAGAAGTCGACAAGGTTTCCATACACTTTCTGAGATTACCCAAAAACTACATATCCCAAAAATAAACCTACGTATGTGTATTACACAAAAAAATTTAAGGGCAAAAGATTAGCTCGAACATTAATTTTATTATTATTGCTCACTGTTTCGTCTTTTAGCTTATTACTATCAAAGAAAAGAAAAAGAAGAACAAAATACACTTTTTCCGAATTTCCCCCTCTTGGAACTCGTTTTTCCTTTGTCCCCTTGTTTTATGACTCTTTCTTTACCAGTCCATGATTATACTATTATAATGGTTATTGACACCATTTTTATTATTATAATGATAGTCGCCATACGCCAATTGTCGTAATTCCTTGAGGGTAACACAAACAAAAACTTTGATTTTAGAAAATTGATTAATTCACCAAAAATTCCCCTCTTCTGGATTCAGAAGAAAAGTGCACGGGCCCAAATACCGTGATGCTATACTATGCCACGTACCTGGAATACTTTGCATTCAATAGCAAATACCATTATCACAAGTCCATAACGTCCCAATGAATAAGTAATAAAACTGAGCCCTCCAATCATAACTAATCCTGCAGTAAGTCTATGATAAGTAGTCTTTGATATCATTGTTTCCTTTTCCGTTGTTTCGAAACTATTGCAAGATTTTTATTGCTATAGTGTGATGAAAGAGACTGAACTTCTTTTTTTTAACCCCGCGTTCTTGTTTCATAAAAAGAAAGGATTATATATCCGCGCAACACTAAATTTATGTTGCTCAATGCGAAGTATCTCCTTTTTTTTTACTTTTGAATTAAAACTATTACTTGAATTTGATGATTAATCTCAATAGTCTTTTTTCTTTGTTATTGTTTGTTTGTTTATTGGTTCGGTAAAACCAAAACTCAGATTATAGATAAGGAAAAAAAGAATTCCATGCGATTCCTAACTATTATTGGCTGCTTTATTTTCTTCCACTTGATTCGGAGTCTGAACAAATAACAATTTTTTATGAGCTTGCTTGATCGAATTAAACAAATCAAATGGAAATACCTAGTAAAACTTATAAATTAACTGATATAAGTAACGTTTTCACATGGTGACAATTATTTTCATGGTTTTATTCGTTTCCGTTATGTAAATAAGCAAATTAATATTAATCTGAAATAAATGACTTGTTTCTTAGTAGTAATCCATCAATTCATTCTGTATTGCTATTAACTATGATAATAAGGAGATCTAAGTTCCGGTGGTGCGCGGAAAACATAAACAAGTGATCTGAATGAATATATACATATTCTTCATGTGTCCCGCTTCGCATTTCCGATTGGGAAGTATTATGAAAAACAAAACAAGTCTGGAAGCGACTTGTTAGTACTTGTCATGTTGTTGTTATGTATCTCTATATCTAACCAAACTTAGTAGCCGAAATAATAAAAGAATTCTAGTAACTCCCCCTTTTTGTTCAACTATTATTCATTCTTCATGTTTTATTTTTTTTATAACAACCATGAGGATCACATGCAGAAAAAAACATTTCTTTTTTCATGTGTTTTTCTTACTAGTAACGATAAAAAGGAGTATTTTATTGCACAAAATCAAAAACTGTTTTGGATAAATGCACACTGTTTGTTGAAAAAATAATAATAGAGATGCACTATGTATTAATTCCCTGGAGATGAGTTTATCCGTACAGACCAACGTCCTACGTACGATAATTTTTTATGCGCATGTAACATTTTTCTGGCATTTACAGAACGATAATAATAGAATTAAAAAAAGTACTACCATGGAGTAGATGATCGCTATTACTAATGATAAGGAATCCATCTGTTGCTTCTCATTCCTTTCGCATGTAAAGTAACTTCATTTATGTATATTTTCACCAACAAAAAAAATGGAAGATAAATTCTATTAGGTACTTTAAATATAAATAAAGAACTTGCCACCATGATACCATCGATGGCTTCTAATATAATATTAACCATACATACACAAACAAAGAAAAAAAAAGGGGGGGGGATAGCTTTTGTTCCTCTAAAAAGAAATATGGAGTTTCCGAGAGATGGTGGTACGTAATATGAAAGACATATGAGCATATGTATATCAAGCAAAGAAGTTATATTATCGTGATGATATCTCTTATAGATAACAACTCAATGGCTTTTATTGTTATTATTATTGTTTATATTAAATGTGCTCCAACGAGGGCCATACTGGATAATACAAGCTCAATTATGTAATAAAAGCAGTTGCGCTATACAGGGTAAAAATATATCCAGCACTAATTACTCTAATAGCAAGCTAAACAATTATTATACCTGGTGTATAACACACTATAATATGTAATTTCAGTGCACGTTATCTAAACAGACACTGTTAAGTATCGGTATACTTGTTATTTTTCTCATTTCTAAGCAGTCATCGAATAAGTAATATGTGTTGGTAAAAGTAGTGGTGCGTCGATTTGAATATACGTACAGCATATATAATAATTATGGCGATCGAACTTGCTTCAATCCATTGAAAAATATAAATTATAAAGTTTTGTTTTAAATAATCACAAACACATGGGTAGCACTAGCAAGAGAAAGACTATTAAGAATCAAAAGAGACAAATACATTATATTTGAAATATAATAAAGTAAACGGAGCTTTCGTATTTGCATTGGCGTATATTGTAGTTTGTCGTCAGAGAAGTTTTTAAAGACGGTGGCAGAGAGTTAGAAGGAATAATTATACGATTGGTGGGAGAAATGATGGCAAACAAAAATTAACATTGTGGATGGTTTTTTTTTCGAATTAGTTTCATCCTGTCAAATTGAAAAACGACATTTTATTCGCTTCTTTGAATTAAATGTTATTTCATGCAAATATATAATCAGTCCATTATTCAAAGAGTTTGGATTATGCTAGGAGTAGCTCATAAAAGGAAATTTTGTGATTTTGATAGTACGTAAGATTTATAGCCGTTCCCAATATTTTGGTTCGTCAAGAAATCCGAGGTCTACACCGAAAAAAATATTACTGTTGTAAAGAAACGTTTTTTACGGTAGCCAAAATGAAAATAAATATACATACTGTGGACAGAGTAGCCATAATACAGGGGGAAGAACATAAACGGAAGCAAAAATCAGAATATCCTTTTTTTGTAAGACCTTGAGATGTCGAAAGCAATAGTAACAAATGAGGTTCACGTATGTAGATATATATCGTCAATCCTTAATTTTTCGCATTACAGAATCTATAGAAATCAATTATTATTATCCATTACGTACCAAGTATAATAGACTCTTGGCATTGATACGTACTTACAATGATATAAAATTATATGAAATCACGTGTAGAAAAATTATATTGTAGTAAAGTTGAAGATAGCTTAACTTTTGCTGCAATGCACAGGCAATGATTGATGTTATTTGAATGGTAACCAAAAAAGACTAAGCTGCCGAAGTGTAAAGTGTAAAAGATTAGTCTACACTTGCTGTCACCAAGTTAAATAGAAACAATACAATTGCTATTTGTTTATTATTAATGTCAACATCACACTTCTTATTTTCTCGATTTCAGACACACTTACAAAAAAAAAGAAATAATACGTACAACTTTCTTTGTTTTCTACCACATTATTTTCTCTATAGATATACATATAACTATGGTGATGAATGATAACTTTAAAAATATCACAATATGAAAGATATAATATGAGAATATATAGTAAAATATTTTCTTTCTTTTGTTCTCGTCCAACATGCCACTGTATTAAATATCTATTGCCGAATGGCTTTTCTTTTTTTCTAAAAAAAAGACATGTTTTTACATTACTGAAAAGGCCGTCAATCAACTGAGGTCACAAACCAAAATAATACAGCAGCGGTAGAAAAAAAAGGAGATGCTTGCATATAATGTATAATGCAAGAATATATAAAAAACGATCGTTGTAAGTGGATATCATAGCAATATTGACTGGATAGAATCCTTTTTTATTTTCGAAACCTGTTTAATTTTTTATGCGCGCGAAAATTTGTCGAAATTTAAACAGAACTACTAAAAATAAACTTACAAATTCTTGAGTGTAAGTAGGAGGGATAATATTTCTTGGATCATATATCATTCATAAAGCTAGATATTGTCAACTAAAATAATAACAGTATTATATTTATTATTACGACGAATAATATTTATGTACACCAAGAGTCAGTGATATTCTTAATTCAATGTTTCTTTATTATAACATAGTATGTATAGTCTATTGTAATGACAAATATAAAAGCTAATAATAATAATACGTAATAGATGATGCTTATAATCTTTATTTTTTTTTGTTTTTCATTGGCTACGTATACGTATCGTTGTAAGAATGATCATTGTACTATACATTACGTATTATTATTACTGTTATTCTATAACAACTTTATATACCATAAAAAGCAGCAAGGAGACATTTTTTTGAGCATCTCGAAAACGCCCCCTGTTTGTTATTATCATAAAGATCTATCCCTATGATATAAACCTTATTGTTTTTTTTCTTTCCCCTTACATTGGCACTCATAATAATACGTATATAGTATGGTAACTATTTGATTGATATAAGTATTAGGCTAAAAACAAAATTGAGGCTATTGGCTAGCTAGAAAAAACATATGTTTAATGTATAAATAAGAGGAGATGTATGAAAAAAAACATCATAATGATACGTAGTTCTGCCAAACGGCAAGTTTTTAAGAGGCGGAAAGGTTAAAAACCTAGGCCAAGTAGTATCATTATGAACGAGCGAGAAATAAGTCGCCGACACCAGTCTATATGTATGCATGGTGATCTGATGATGTAAACGCCCACAAATGGGGGAATAAAAAGGCTTCAAGGAGAGGTTTATGGTACTGTGTCAAGAATTTTCTCCCCTGTGTATAATACGTCCTTCATCAGGTGAATAAGAGACAGAGAAAGAAGAGAAGGAAGAAAATAGAGGGCATAAAAATTATAGAGTTGTGGCAAAACCTCAGCCCTTATCGAGATTGTTGCATTAAAAGATATTTATTTATCTCTCTCCTTTAAAATGTAGCTTACATCATATGGGAGAGAAGGAATAGTAAAAGTAAGTGTATAATTTGGAAGAGGAAAAAGATAAGTAAAAGATAAAAAGAGCACGGCTTCAGGGGGGTAAAAAAGACTACAGTGTGCGCAGACACATACATTTATAGGTAAACATATCGCGCACACAGATATGAGAAAGGAGAGCGAGATGCCAAAAGAAACTATTATCTTTAGCATAAAGGCGAAGAAGCTGGAAATATGCTACATTATTTGAATTACATTGAGGATAAAAACAAACGCTTTCTAGTTTATATTATTAATAATTTTCTGTTATCACTATTAGGAGTACATATCTTTTTATATACTCTACATCGGTTCTGATAGCGTATGGGGGTATAAATGAGTTAAATCAGAAAACGCCTAAGGACTAAATAAAAGGCAAATTATTTCTGCCGAGGCGTTTGTTGTTGGGATTTAACGGCAGCGAAAGAACTGAGTAGTGCTGTTTATGTACAACCAAAAAAAAAAAAAGACCGAGGGCAACTAACCTAAGCGACTTTTTCCACACTTTTTCTCTTTTCTCCCATTTACACTTTTCTTTCTTATTTTCCTTTTACCCCTCTTTCCACATTTTTGCTTTCATTTCAAACCGTCAAAAAAGAAAAAAGGCTATTATTTGAAAATATTTTTTCTTGTTCTTTCTTCCCTTTTTTTTTCCAGATATTTTCGTACGTGCGTGTGCGCTGCTATCTTTTATTCGCCCTCAAGTGCAACATATACATATATATATAAAAGAAAGTTAGCTTAATAACTTTTAAGCTATACTTTTATCCTTGTTTATTTTTTTATTTTTTTGCGAAGATCCGCGGTTTTTATCTGAACAACAAAATTCTATTACCGTGTCTCTTTTTTGGTTCCATTTTATACCCCTTCTTCTTTCTCCCTTTACTTAATTTACAACCTAATTACATAAATAAACTACAGCAAAAACCAGTAATCTAAATTATGCTTGTAACTGAAACATTTCATGGCTACATTGAGACGACTCAAGATGTTCTCTTGATTTTTGAAGGTTGTCGTCGAGGTTTACTGCCAAGGATATGCCGTCGTTTACAAGAAAAGGAACGAAAAATGGTTCAATCCGGATCCGTCTTTGTTTTTGACGAACGCGAATCAGGTAAAGTATAATTTTGGTGATAATATGTCAACAAAAAAAAAAAGACGGAAAAAGGGATACACATGACAAAAAAGGAAACAAAATAACTTCTTTTCTTTTGGCAAATACATATTTAAGCCAGGAAGAAAAGGAGGTGTTGTGGGGTGAGTGAGATATGGGTTGTATTGGCTTCAAAGCAACATATTGTGTGTACCTGTTTTTTTGGGGGAGTGGAGGCAATTCAACAACTGCAACAACTAGAAGCAGTAACCATGACAACATCAACAATATAAAACAATAGTAGCACCAACATCATGAAAAAAATCAAAGTAACTTTCAGCAAAAAAAAAAAAAAAAAAAAAAAAAACCAGCAAAATAGCCCAATTATAGGAGGCTATTATAAACAACAAAAGGATAAAAAACGATTTATTAAGGGGGGAAAACCGGCATTTATTTTTCCATCGCCGCGTGCGCCGTGCGAACGAGAAACAAGAAAGAAGGGGGGAGAGCATAAAGTAGAGCGAGAAACAAAGAATTGGGCAAAAGGAAAAGAGGGGAAAGAAAGGGGGGGAGGAGAAAAGGGAGAAGCAGGAATTGAAGGATTGGACAACAAGAAAAAAAAAGATCATCGTGATACGTTACAAAACAAAATGTTTATTAATACTAATAATAAAAATAATAATAAAAATACCTAACATATTATAGGTATTAAAAGGTGGACTGACGGTCTTGTATGGAGCCCTTCAAGAATCCTCGGCAACTTTCTTATATATCGCGAATTGGATAAGCGTACGACAGCTAATGGGAAACGTATGTCATTATCGGGCGCGAGCGATTCTCGTCAACGAAGCTTTAGCGCTGATCATGGGAGTTCATCCACTGTGGCTGCAGCAGGAGGGGCCATGTCGGTTGATCGTAACCGAGAACGCCAGCTGGTCGGAAGTCTCTCGGATTCATATAAATTCCGCAAGGATGGCTTGATCAAAAAGACAATGTCAATTGTAGTGAATGGTGTTTCACAACACTTAATTTCTTATTATCATCCACAAGATGTTTTACAAAATCGTTTACGAACACCTTCTTCTGTACCTGAACTTGCCAGTTTAGAAATTTCCCCTGAATTACTTGTCAAGCAAAATTTCCGTATTCCACCTATGGTAGAGCCTACTTTCGATCAAGCCGAAGCTCTCGGAGGTGGCGGTCCCATGTCACCAACAGACCCTTTATCTGGATATGAAGGTAGTAAAGAAGTGGAAAAATGTTGCATTTGTTTGTTCTGGAAAGTTGAAAATTTACGGACAGATAGCTAATTTGGAATATTGCATTGTTTATATTTATTATTTTATATTTTCTGCAGATCGTCGGTCGCATCCATTACGTAGCATGTCATTGGGCTCGTTACGTACCTCAGAATACTATCATGGTAACATGAGCTCATCTAATATGATGTATAGTTATGGCAATCAACATCATCAGCAACAACAACAGCAGCAGCCAAATAATCGTATGGATATTGAAGGTAGTAGTCAAAAACAATCACCAACGCCATCCTACCCGAACCAATCTGTTATGTATGGTGGGGGTAGTGGTAGTGGTGGTATTCCTCCGTATCAACAGCCAACAATGCCTTCCCCATCGAGCATGTCATCTTCTCCTGGAACACCAATGATGTCTCCTGTGCGCCCAACTTTTCAACAACAACAAACACAACATCACCAGCCACAGCCACAGCAACATCAACGCCATTATTCAATTCCATCTACCTCGTCTGGCCCATTGTCCTCTTTAACTCGAATGGATCCGCGCGGGTATGAAATGATGCGTCCTCCACAAGCTCGACCCGCTACAAGCTCTACAGGTACCATCCACTCCCCTCAGCCACAGTCTGCTGCAGCATCTTCTTTTGGACAGGTCCACTCACATATGGTTCAAGAGAGTATGGGTGGGTTTTATAATGGCCGAATGAACAACCAACAACATCAACAGCATCATCAAGAGTCCGAGCAATCTCCCTCTGATCATACCAAATCGAACGCAAATATCGGTCAACTGCTTAACCCCGTTCATCCATTACATAATGGTGCCAATGGTAGTGCTTCTTCATCATCGATTCAACCAGACTCACCTCATCCAACACAACAACAACAACAACAACACCTGCAACCGCTATTAGTTGATCCAAATTCGTCCTATACAACATACCCTTCTTCAATTGCTGCTGGCGCAGCAGCAGCTTCGTCAACATCATCTGCATCGTCATCCTCTTCTACACCATCTTCATCTGTTGTTCCTGTTAGCTATGAAGCTCCCAAACCAATGAACGAAGACAGTAAATCTCACCATCCTCATCATACAATGTGTAATAGCCAAACTGATAATGGACCAACTGGTGGAGGTGGAGGTGGAGGAAGTGGTCCGAGCGAATATCGTTATCACGAAGCATTGACGAACACATATAGCATGGTAAATTATGCACCTTCACCTTACCAAAATGGAGTGCTTAATCCATTCACTAATGAAGACTCCTCAGGACATGACTTATCAGGACCTTTGATGCTCAAATAATAGCCGATAGTTCTTCTTTTTTCCTTATCCTCTTTCCTTCTATATATACATATATACACAAATTCCTCACAACCTATTTTTTTTGTCTATAATAATTCTCTTTTTTTTTTCTGTATACAACTACAATAACTCCTCTATTTCTACTTTTTTTTTGGCCAATTTTCCTTCATTCATATTAGCACAGCAAAATTTTTCTCAATATTGCACTCACTCACTCACTCACTCACTCACTCTATACACACATATATATATATTATTATTCTTTTTGATGTTTGATGACGAAAATGATGACGATGAATTTATATTATTATTATTACTATTACTTCTACTATTACTATTATACAAAAAGGATCATAGATGCGTTTCTAATATATATACACTTTCCCCGCGCATATGGTGCTACACATGACTATATTTAAATATGCGGCGGTGGTAAAAAAAAATTGCTGCTCTGTTTTCATACAACAATAACATTTAATGCATGTAGAATTTTTTTTAATTTGTGTTCCACATGATGAATCTTTGGAGTTACCATTACGTCAATTTTTTTTCTTGTACCTTTGAACAGCACACAAGATAAAAAAAAGAAAAGAAACCCAAATTCTTCTACTGTTATCTTTAATTTTTTCCGTCTTTGCGCCTGATGACGTTTTATTTAATCTTGGTTCTATTCTAATACAATAGCTATTAAACTACTACTAAGAACACACATGCACACACAAATGACCTCGTTATCCCTAATTTCGTTTCTCACCTTTCATCATCTTTAATTGACACCATTTTTACAATGGACTTATTAGAGTGAGAAATTTGATTGTTCCATGCGGAGTTGCTTAATCCTTTGCAACAAATACACTTGATTAAAAAAACCACATGAGCCTTACATTTATGTGCATTGCATCGCTCTTATGATAGTAGCCATGATAATAAAAATTCAAATGAATTTTCATGTAACATAATCCTTTTTATATTGTCCAATTCTTTTTGTATATAGTGTTGTGATTTTACCACTAAATGACAAGATCGACTATATGATAATATCGACCTTCTAATTTCCCAAAATGTGAAACAGCATGGGAGAACCTTAACTTTTTTTTTTTTGAAGATTTTGAAACTCACAACGGAAAGATGATAATTAGAGAAAATTGGGGGAAAAGGGGAGGGGGAGTTAAAAGAAAGGAAGTCTTGGTGAGAAAGAGTAAACGAACAGAGGTAGTTTTTTTTTTTTTTTTTGGGGGGTTTCGAAGTAAAAAAAGAATACACCATTATAAACAATTACGGGAAATGAGTTTTCATCAGTATATGATGATTAATAAATGATTTCCTCACGGGAACTGCACCATTTTATTTTTTGTATAGATATGAAAAGAAAAATAAATCCGGAAATGGGGAATGAAACAAAACAATTCAAATGCTGATCTGCTAAATTATGATTCATCGCACATATATGTTGTTTACACACACGCAACTTTAAAAGCGAGTTATCAGTAATTAGGTCGTTAATTGTTGCTGTATTTAACACAGCTTAAAAAATTATATATAAATACCACACTTTATTTTGCCTTTTTTTTCTACTTCACCTGCTCCACTTTACACCCTCACATCACCACTACCCTTTTTTCTTTCTTTTTCTCTATCTATACTTGTCATTATATCATGTTGTCGTCTACAGCAACCCCATCGACAATGTATATTGACAATCCGCCGCCAAATTATCAAGAGCAAGCGCGTTCTAAAATCCGTGAATGCTCTGGTGTTAAATCATCACTTCCTACTCTCTTCCCTATTGTTACTTGGTTACCTAAATATAACTTGACATGGTTATGGAGTGATTTTATCAGTGGTCTAACTATTGGTTGTATTGTCGTTCCACAAGCCATGGCTTACGGTAATTACAATTTCTTTGTGATAACGATATATAATGTGACATATACAATGAAGTAGATTGACGTTTTTTAATGTTATTATTATTAGCTCAACTTGCTGGATTACCTCCTCAATTTGGACTATATAACAGTTTTGTTGGTGTTGTCATTTATCCATTTTTTGGAACGTCGAAAGATATTAGTATCGGTATGTTATCATTATATAATATATTCATTTTTTTTTGCTGCAACAGAAAACGTATTGAACAAATTTATGCCATTTTCCAGGTACAACTGCTATTCAATCCTTGTTTCAAGGACAAATTTATGCAACCGTCCAAGCAATGCCTCAATTCCAATCCGGTCAATGGACTCCTGAACTTTACGCTGTAACAATGTCTCTTTTCGCAGGTATCATTACAATGATACTTAGCGTATTCCGACTTGGCATTCTTTTCAACTTTATCTGTCAACCTGCAATCTCAGGTTTTTTGGGTGGTAGTGCTTTAACTATTGTTATCAGTCAGCTTGGAAAGATTTTGGGTGTTCATGTCAGTACCTTTGATTTGCCTTATATGATCTTTGGTAACACCTTAAAAGAGCTCCCTCATGCTTCTATTGATGCTGTTTTTGGTATTCTCTCTTTGGTTTGGCTTTATGGTTGCAAGTATGCATGTCAATACCTTGCTCGACGCTATCCACAATATAAGGCTGGATTTGGTTATTTTAGTATGAGTCGCAACGTGGCGGTTATTATCTTTACTACATTTTTTTCATGGCTGATTAATCATTTTGGTCATTATGAAAAAAGTCCATTCACTATTCTTGGACCTGTTCCCGCAGGCTTTCAAAATATGGGTATCCCTAAGTTGGATATGGAATTTATTTCGCATGTTTATCCAAATTTCCCAAGCATGGTTGTACTTCTTATTATGGAACACTGCTCTATTGCTGCTAGTATGGGACAAACATCTGACTATCGGAGTAAGTTTTTCTTTTGATGTCATAACGTCATTATCATTACCCACACAAGTATTACAAAGAAAAAAAAACATGTCGTACTAAACTTTATTTTTGTTTTTATCAACTGTTAGTTAATGTCAATCAAGAAATTTTAACAATCGGATTATCCAATATTTTCGGTTCCTTTTTTACCGCTTATCCTGCTACTGGAAGCTTTTGTCGAACAGCTGTTGCAAACAAGTCAGGTTCTAAAACCCCCTTGTATAATATCCTTGTCGCTATCATTGTCATCTTGGCATTATATGCGCTTACACCTGCTTTCCAATATATTCCAACTGCCAGTCTTGCAGCTGTTATTGCACATGCAGTAACCGATCTTATTATTGGACCCTCTATTTGGCGTCGTTTGTGGAACGTTCATCCATCTGAACTCCTTGTATTTGCATGTGCCTTTTTGATTTCTTTGTTTGCTCGTCTTGATATCAGCATTTACGTCGCCGTCGGTCTTTCCATTATTTTACAACTTTATCGAACCGCTCGACCCAACTATGCTATAATTGGCCGTATGGATGAAGATAATGCAATGCAAGCTGCGATGACACAGAAAAACGAGAAATCTTCAGCCCTCGTCAACCACCTAGATGAATTTGCTCAATCCAAGTATTTTTCATTCACTCATCCCCAACTAGGTCAATACATCCAGCCTATTGCTCCTGGTGTTATTGCTTTCCAACCACGCGAAAACTTAGTATTCGAAAACTCTTTATTCATTATCGAAAAGATAATGGACGAAATTAAAACAACAACACGCCGTGGCAAATCTTTGGCAGAAAAAGTGGGTGATCGGCCTTGGAATGAAGCTGAATCTTCTATCAAAAATGACAAGAGACCTTTGTTACATGCAGTGATTATGGATTTGACATGTGTAAATCAAATGGATTATTCGGCTATTGATTATCTTAAGTCGGTAGCCAACCAAGCCGAACGATATGCTGGTAAACCCGTTTCTTGGTTCTTTGTTGTAAATGATTCGATTGCCGTACGTCGATGTTTGCTGTTTGGAGGTTTTGGTGTTCAAGAACGTAAAGGGGGTGGTCCATTCCGTTCTGATCTCAAGAAGAGACATAGTGAAGAAGTCCGAGATAATGACTCTTGTTCTTCTGGTCAACAATCTGCTAACAATAATGATATTCAACCTAATAATAAAAAGGAACATATTGTCGAGGTAGAAGATATTCGCCAACATCAAGATCACCCATGCAAAAAGGAATCTTTCTTATCCTATAGTACAAATAGTGATGATCATCAACGCCTTGGTAATTCTCACCTCGATGACGTGTATCCTTACTTTTTCTTTACAATGGCTGACGCTGTTGTTGCTGCGTGTATTAATAACAAGGTACCGGAAACACCTTCACCCTCTTCGTCATTTAGTACACATGAAAGCAACAATAACGACAACATGGATGATGAGGAAAAGAGAATTGAAAAACAATAATAATAGACTATTTATTTATATACTACACAAGCCTTTGTTTCCTTGGCGACCCTTTTTTCTGTTCTTGTTCAAATTTATTCTTTTTCTTTGTAAATACTGCTTTTTGTATTATTTTTATATATTTACATATTATTTAATGTTCAGTAACGATATCTTCTATATCTCTTGTATAATAAAACCATTGTATTAACTGTTAACAATATAAATGATTACGTATAATCATAAAAAGTTTATGTACAGTATATATATATGTATGTGTGTGTATCTATCGTATCTAAGCGATAAAATAATATAATCTATAGGTTTTTCACTACTAACAGTGGGATAAATGAATTAAAGTCAAACATTGTACCTATCAGTTCATACTTTTTGTTACATCATAGGATCATGAGATAATAAAAACAAAGGATCGTCACACATCACGGGTCAAAAGATGGGAAAACATTGTTTTCTGCTCTTTATATACATATATATTTGGTTTATAGTGTATCACTACGTACATAAGCTTATTATTATATTGAATATAAAAAAAATGCTAATGTAATAGTATTTTGAGGCCTTGTAAAAGTGACCGTACGTAGCAAATGGATGATAGAAATTATAATTGATAAACATTGATTAAAATTTAGGAGTGAGAAAAATAATGTTTTCTACCAGCCACCGTTGCTGATTTCGTTTTTTGTTTCGTTTAGAAAAATCATAGGTAAATTATATACGTATACATAAATTATCATCATAAATACAAGTATAATAAAAAAAACTAATCACTAGGATAATAGTTGCTGGCAATAATAAGAAGAAAAAACACTTCCTGCCATGTTTTTCAAATAATAGTATATGTAACTACAAAAAGAATAACAAGAGTAGAATGTCAATCACTGTTTGTTAATTTTTCTTTCTCTTCAATGTTTTGACAATTATTTGTTTATCTTCGCGTGATAACAGTTCTTTTTTGAAAAAAAAAAAAAAAAAAAAAAAAAAAAAAACTCAATGAATAAGTTATTAATTGATTTGTTTGTTTGTTTACTAGAATGAGAAGATATAGCAAAAAACAAACAAACGCGTTTCCTATTGATTACTATTTTAATAGTAATACACGAAAAACACTTCATGGGGACAAATGAAAAAAGAACTGATGATAACTAAATAAGTTTAGAAAAAAAAAACGTCATCACCAATTATTATCATGATAATTTTGAAATTAAGAAAAAAAAACTCAAAGGTCATACTTTCTAGGTTTATTTGTTACTTGATTTGCATCATAATGTAAACTGCATAAATAAAGATATTTAAAAATGGTAATACTAGTAGCTTTGATAGCAAATTCGCTAATAAATATGTAAACTCAAAAAATAAAGTTTTTATTGCCTTTTTTTTCGTCCCTTTCTTTTCCAAATATGGAATCAATGATCTATAACAATTTTGTTACAAGTTTCAGAAAAATAGGTATATAGTAAAAGAAAATAGTATAAGATCACATTCAACGACGTAGTATATATCTTGTTTGATCTCGTTCAGACTAAACAAAGAAACTATTTCGCTTTTTGTTTATTGAACATTTATATTCTTTTGTAAATTCTATAAGAAATAAAAAAAAAGCTCTCGGGCCCCATGATATAATAAAATATTTGTTTTAGGTACACCATACAATCTTTTTTTTCATGTTTTGTAACAATAGAAAAAAGACATTTTACTAATTATACGATTGTTATTACATATCATTGTTATTAACATATTTAGTGAGATAAAATAAAATAAAAAAAGACGATTTTAACACTAGTTAATTACACGGAATTATGCATAAAGGTCGTCATTTTATTTGTAATACCTGGAAAAGCACATTAGAATGAGAAATAAAAAAAAAACTATGTCATATGCATACATGTTGGTGTATGGAGTGCTTGCTTCTATCTATGTATTTTATAATACTACGTCAGTTTGAGCCAGATAAACCATGAATGGCACTTACATTTGTACACTTATTTATACTTTGTAAAGTGTACTATGGATTCAATAACCGTTTTATTTTATTTTATAAAAGGCATTCATTTTAAAATAGATCCACAAATATATGTAAACCCGGAATTGCTATTGCTAAACGTTATTTGTTTGACACATGCGGACAAACATCGCCAAGAAAAAGTCTGCCCACATGGTTTAAGCTTTTTTTTTTATTATTATTACATTATATAGTATTTAGTATATACGTATTTTATGCGCTATTTATTATGATATTGTCATTAAATATTAATTTTGGAAAGAATCGATCTTCTAATAGTATAGTAACAAAAAAACTAAAGTACGTATATCTTTTATACGTATGTATCCTTTTCATAAATGTAACACTATATGATACAACAGTAAGAAAACAATTGATTATAATAATCGATATCATAATATTATAGCCGCAAATGTGGGAATGAGCTAAAAAAAAATAAGGTTATTTTTTGAAACTTGTGGAATTTGTTTATTATCTATGTAGCGCACAAACAAGCCACGAGAACTCTTTTTTAACCTTTTGCTTTTACAATGTAGTAAAATTACCTTCAATGGGTTAACAAACAAATAGATAAAGGAACAAATAAACGGTTCAAATGTCAATTGAAGTGCGACAAGCATGAGCTAGAAAAATATGCATTGTTAAGCGACATCTGATCAAGGGGAGGAGATGGGGGGTGGAAAAGAACAGCAACAAAGAAACAAAGCCAATTTAATATAAAAAGGATAACATTTTGTTCAATCTTTTTTTTAAAAAGATATATACACCTTCTTTATAATATACCCTTAATTTATTTATTTTTTTTCGACCATGTCAAGTACTAATATTACGTACGTTGACAATCCATCTCCAGGTTATAAAGAAAAAGCATGTTCTATATTTTATAAATGTCCTAGCCCTGGTATATGGATTTCCGAAACGTTTCCAATTGTTACCTGGTTACCCAAATACAACTTAACATGGTTATGGAGTGATTTTATTAGTGGTATCACTGTTGGTTGTATCGTAGTTCCACAAGGCATGGCTTATGGTAAATTTACTTTGTTTCTTTTTTAATAAATTTACACATTAAGTTGTCGAAAGGCTCATTTATTGAAATGCCTTATTTTTCTCTATATGATACGTATTAGCAAAACTTGTTGGATTACCAGCACAATATGGTCTTTACACGAGTTTTGTTGGAGTTGCTATCTATCCTTTTGTAGGCACATCAAAGGATATCAATATCGGTATGTGATATAGCTTAAAAAAAAGAAAAATCGTAGTGAATGGCTATTGGTATGACTAATAAGATATACATATAAAATATCCCATTATCAGGTACTACTGCTATTCAAGCTTTGTTCTTGGGTCAAATTTTTGGTAATATTCAACAAATGCCTCAATTTCAATCGGGTCAATGGAGCCCTGAAATGTTTGCTGCAACAATGTCTCTTTTCGCTGGTCTCATTACACTTGCACTTAGCATTTTTCGACTTGGTATTTTATTTAACTTTATCTGTCATCCTGCTATCTCTGGTTTTATGGCTGGTAGCGCTATTACTATTGTTATCAGTCAGCTTGGAAAAATTTTGGGGGTTCACGTGAGCACAATAGATGCTCCTTATATGATCTTTGGGAACACTATTAAGGGACTTCCTCACGCTTCCATTGATGCCCTTATTGGTATTCTCTCCCTTGTTTGGCTTTACGGTATCAAATATCTCACTGGCTACTTGATTAAGCGGTACCCTCAACATAAACGTAAACTTGCATATTTTAACATGAGTCGCAATATCATGGTCCTTATTTTCACTACATTTTTATCATGGTTGATTAATCATTTTGGGCATTATGTCGAGAGTCCATTTACCATTCTAGGCCCTGTTCCCCCAGGTTTTCAAAATATGCGTGTCCCCAAGTTAGATACGGAATTTATTGAATATGTATTTCCCAATTTTCCTAGTATGGTTGTTCTTCTCATTATGGAGCATTGCTCAATTGCTTCAAGTTTAGGTCAAACTTCTGATTATAGAAGTAAGTGTTTAATTTTCTTTATTACATTTATAAAATTCCGATTGTACCAATGACATATTTTTAAAATTTATAACTAATAAACAAACATTACTATATATTACCTTTTTTTTATTGCATAATTATTAGTTAATGTAAACCAAGAAATTTTAACTATTGGATTAGCAAATATCTTTGGTTCTTTTTTTTCAGCATTTCCCGCAACAGGAAGTTTTTGTCGCAGTGCTGTTGCAAACAAGTCTGGAGCCAAAACCCCGGTGAACAATATGGTAGTTGCCATTATTGTTATCTTGGCATTATATGCACTTACACCTGCATTTGAATTCATCCCTAATCCAAGTCTTGCGGCTGTCATTGCACATGCAGTCACGGACCTTATTGTGGGTCCATCTGTTTGGCGTCGCTTCTGGAACATCCATCCATCAGAACTCCTTATTTTTGGATGCGCTTTTTTAATTTCTTTATTCGCTCGTCTTGATATCAGCATTTATGTTGCCGTTGGTCTCTCCATCATTGTCCAACTATATCGTACAGCCCGGCCTCGTTATGCCGTTTTAGGTCGTATGGACAGTGAATCTATTCAAAAGAAATATACCAGTGAAAAGTCGGCCCTACAAAGCGAAATAGATGCAGTAGTTCATTGCAAATTCTTTAGTTTTACTCACCCGATGATGGGACAATATATAGTTCCTATTGCGCCCGGTGTTGTTGCATTCCAGCCGCGTGATAATATAGTGTTCGAGAACTCTACAATGTTGACTGAAAAACTGATGGATGAAATTCAACGTACAACACGTCGTGGGAAGCCATTGGCTGAAAAGCTAGGAGACCGGCTCTGGAATGATGCAGGCGAACCTAAACAAGGTGACAAGAAGCCATTACTACACGCGGTTATTATGGACATGACCTGTGTAAACCAAATGGATTATTCCGCTATTCATGCCATTAAAGCAATTGCGAATCAAGCAGAGCGCTATTCGGGTAGACCCGTTTCCTGGTACTTTGTACTAAATGATTCTTTTTCTGTGCGCAACTGTTTATTGTTTGGTGGTTTTGGAACGCAAGAGCGTAAACCAGGCGCTCCGTTCCGTTCAAATCTCAAGAACAGAAAAGAAGATAATAACGAGGTTACTGATAACAATAGTGATGATGGTCAAAGGTCCATCGATAAGGACGGCAATATTGCTGAAAATACAGAAATATTTCAAGTTGAAAATATACACAATGACAACAGTAGGCGTCCCTCATTCAAGAAAAAGCAATCAACATTATTATATAATAATAATATTAATAATAGCATCATCAGTGGTACTTTAGATGACGTGATCGAACCTTGCATAAACGGCACACGAGTCGATGACATTTATCCCTACTTTTTCTTTAATATGAGTGATGCAGCTGTTGCGGCATGCACTCGTCATGCGATACCCGAAGAGCAAGTGTCTCCATCATCTGTTCTTGTTACTTCTTGTCTTGATGAAGAAAAGAAAATTGAGAAGCAATAGATTCTTTTTTATTATTAATATTTCGCTTTATTTTATATGCTCTTTTTATTTTTTTCTGTATATATCTAATCTTGTTTCTTTTGTTCTCTACATACACGCTCTCAATTTATTGTTTACATACACAATGTGTTATTATCATCAACCCCCTCTCCCCCACTAAATAATAGTTATAAACCATTTTATTATAGTAAAATACTAAAAGATATTTTACTTTCTTACTATTTCACCTTTTTTTTTAAAAAAAAATTCCTAATACATTTATAAATTCGCCATAGTAAACATATAATATCATTCAAGTTTTTTTTTTCATGCATATTTTTTAAGGGTTTATAATAAAGTTGTTAAAGCTTTTAGTCTGGACCATGCGTTTTCGGATACGTTATAAGTGTATTACTCTAACATATACTATAATGAACAAAAAAGAAAAAAGAAGAATGTGTGCATAGCAACAAGTTACTTCGATGTATTGTCATGCGACACAAAAAGATATTGCAAATGTTATATATAACAGGGGGGGGGTTCTGTCATATAATAATATTATATTAATACAGTATGTATGCTGAAGGCAAACATTATGGGAATCTCAGTACGTACTAATTTTAATATTTCTGTTCATCAAATAGATAGATAAATAAATATAAAGTGCTAATATCATAGCATATGTAATATTTAGACATCAACAACTGGGTTCAATAATAAACAGTATATCGTTTTTTTTTTTATTTAGTACTTACAATCCACATGATAAATAATTATTAATGATAGTATTGCAAACTCAACCACATGTGCATTATCTCTTTATTTTACTGTCAAATAACAAAGAAAAAAAAGATTATTACTCCATTTCTGTATCGTATTTTTTTTCCATTCATCTCGCCCTTTTCCTTTTCTGTCGATAATATAATTCTTTGGGAGCTATCATATACTATTCACAAAATACATGTTTTACGTATCAATCCTCTCTGAAATGACCAGAAAAATTAACAAACTACATTTACACAGTATTATATATATATATACATATTGTAAGAGAGTTATTCCATCTTAAGAATATAAAGTAATATTTGTTACAAAAATTTTGCTATGTATTCGTCATAGAGACCATGTGGTTATTAAATCCAGCTTTAGATTATAATGATTTATTGGTTTATTAGCTAAAAGCATAACGTCTTCTTTATATTATGCTGCTACTTATTCCTTTTACGTAATAATAATAATAATATGGGTCGTAGTCTTCGGCTTCTTGTAATATTAAGGTAATCCACTTGCATAATCTTTGTTTTCAATTTCTGTTTCTGCTGTGAAGATAGAGGATTATTATTTATAACAGTGTGTATGTCATCAATATTCTATACAAAATAGCTACTTTTTGTTGTTGTTTTTTTTTACATAGCAAATATTGAGTCGGATTTCTTCAAATAAACATTGGACTTTGTCTTGTTCTTTATAAAAATGTGTACATAGTTGTTAGCCATACAGAAAGAACAAAACTGCGCAGTGATAGATACATTTTTTTAATTATATATATTACCAAAAACTCTTCATTTTGCTTTTTTTTTTACGTACGTATTTAATCGTTGTAAAATCATGAATTTACTTTACTGTGACTGTATTCATTCATTACTTATAATGATCAAGTAAAAAAGAAATTATAGAATCATAGGTAGAATCATTTCTTCGATCGTGATACATATATAATCACGGCCCGATAATTTCTTCTCTTTTGGATCCTTTGCAACATGTAAATTGATCATGTTGATGATGAACATCATCAATAAATTTTCTCACTATAAACTATCTCTTTTTTTTATTGATAAATTCCCGAAATTCTTTTAGCATTTTTTTTATCAATACGTAGTCATCTCTATTTTCTTTTCTTTCTGATAAATAGTGACTGGGATGAATTAAAGTAGAAAAAAAAACATAAAAAACTTAGACCACTTCCTATTTTGTATGCGCTATATAAAGAATTATGCACAATGACTATTTACTGTTTACTGTAGTATTGTCATCTGCTACTTTATTCGTCATCACTATCCCCGCCTTGATAATGTATTTACATTCATATTTAGTAGCGGAAAACACCAATTTTTTTAAATAGAAATAAATCCACGTATGTACAGAATCATTGTAGATTTAAAAGATACTTTATAGTTATATATACATCTTTATAGTAGATTTCTTTATTTTTATCTTAAATACTTTTTGTTTTGTTTTTGTTTTTTTTACTCGACAGGTACACAATGTAATATATAAAATGATCATGGGGAGCATTCCTATTAAATACGTAAAAAAGAAAAAAGAAAAGTAAGTATTCGTGGGTAATGCTTCAACGATTTGTAAGTTAATTTGTGTTACCAAATGATGACATTAAGTTTTTTTTTTTTTTTTGCATGACCGCCGAGAACAAACTTAAACTTAAATAAAAAGGGTCATGTGAATGGGAACGGAGTAACAGATAAACTTTATTTAGATAGTTATGAAAGAAAATTTTTGCTGTTGAATATGAGTGTACAATAATAAATTAGTGTGAACCAATCATTTTGATAATCCCACAATACGTTCTTTTGTTTTCAGCAGATTCGTTGTCAAAAAATACTAGTATAATAATCTCTATTAAAAAAATCTTTTAATTGCAGATAGCTGCAAAAAAATAAAAAAGTAATATATCATATATGGTTACTACCAACTAAAAAAGATGTTTTGTTTGATTTGGCTAATAGGCTAATAAGGTTATACTTAAATTTAAATCAATAACGACCCATTCTAATTTTTTTTTGTTCCTGGACTTAATAATACTAGTGTTCTTAGGGTAAAAAACAAAGGGCGTAACAAAGTAAAAATAAAAAAAAATCTAAAAGTTGGGAATTTACGTATGTTTATTGAGCTTACAAGTGGGTTATGCATGCATTCATGTGAAAATGGTTAGTATTCACAAACTTTTACTATCCTGTCTTAAAGTGAAAGAGTAGTGTGTATATTAAAAGAACATCAAACATCCGATCCTTTTTATTCTTACATAATGAACAGTATATTGTGAACTTTATCCTAACAATATATGTAAACACTTGTAAAATACACCTAACAAAACACGATAGTAAATAAATCGTTGTTAAAATGATCAGACATTGATTGAAGAAGAAATTAACAGGTAGTATTAGATAACGTTATAATATATAAACTACGGTTAACTTACGCTTTCCTAACAATGTAAATGTAGTATTTTAATGATAAAGAATGACACAAAAAAAAAGAATTCTGTTACGTCATTGAAGTCGTATTATCATTGATAACGTAAAATATTTTCACACGGTACAAGGATAATCGTACATTTAATCTAATAAAGCAAAATAGTACACAATATATGAGTACTTAGTGATAACTATTTTATTATTCTACTAATCAGAGTTTCTGTGTCTTTAAATACATGACGTTTAACAACCTTTGACTTAACAATAGCCCAAGAATCCTCAATAAGATTGAGCTTAGGCGAATAAGGAGGGGGGAAAGATAAACTGGAGAATAACTGCGTTTTTCGATTAAAGAGTCAATTATAGTAGGAACATGTATAGGAGCATTGTCCATAATAATATGATATCTAAAAATGTGTCCATAATATTCATTGTGTTAACAATAAAGTGCATATAATGAGAACCAGTAGTTTTGCTGGGCACTGACACTTTATCACCTATTGTCTTACACTTAGTTGCTCCGACTGTCTTTCTTCTTTTTACATTCCCTGGTTATCTCATGAACACATTTAACTACGCCTGCAGAAGATATAGCTCCCAATACTATATGAGATCGGATATCGACAGAAATTCTGAAGATACCCTGAGAGGAGCAGTTTCGTGTATATTTTATAAATTACATGAAAATGACAATTTATTCATTTATTTGTGGATGAAGGTGGTATACAATAAAAAACTATAAGATTTTTTAGGGGTTTAATTACTTGGAGAAAAAACGATGCCCTCCCAGAAGTAATTCAAATATTCATCGTTATCATCGAAGGTAGCATTATTCTTGTTTTCTTTCCTGGGTCGACCATTCTTCAGAGGATGATGACGAGCTTGAACTGGATTGGGATGAGTGTGGTGAATCGTCTCTGTAGCATATGTCAGGGGTCAGCGAGGAGGAAAGAAAAGTTAAATTGTCTTTTTTGGCAATATCAGTCATAAACTTGATGATTTCAAAGTTTCTGATTATCATTCTCTGTTAAAGTATACATAGGAATAAGTAACTGGTTAAGAAATGTATTTAATACAAGAACACATACATTACCAAGTAGAATGTTAGAGTAGTTGTGGTACATCGACGGAAAGTATTAGTCAATGTTCTATACAATATCAAATTGGGGCTTAATTTCCTCAATAAATAAAAACAATTTATACGATTAAATGATTTGTTTTTTATTTAACGTCTCCAGGTGAGTACAGCGTCCTTGGCGGACATACTTGCTCGAGACAGATCAAATTGGGGATAGAGATACAATTTATATGATATAAATGAGAGAATAAGGTAACATTGTAAGAGAAAGCATTTTCTATATAGATCTATAATAGCGTGGATAAAACATTTATGGTCAGAGGTGGGTCTGATTTAAATACCAACAGGTGAGAGAAGCGAGCACGGGAGTGACCGGCAATGCATAACCTCGCATCAAATAGAATAGATAGAGACTTGCATTAAAACTCTTACGGAGTCGAACGTGGGAGCTTGAGAACCAGAAGCAACTTGGACCATGGGGGCGAACCCCCAAAACAATTTATACAAAAAAAAAAAGTATTAGTCAACGACATTAGAAAAAAAAAATATTAGTCAATGACATTAGAAAAAAAAAAGTCCGGAAGTTGAGGCATTCCTCATTTAAGCCGAAGGTCTACTCCCAGACACATGCAAAGATAATGCCTCCCGAATAGTTTCCGCCTAAATGAGGAACCTGTGCAGTGAGGGAACAACGAAACACGGCCGCGATTTCAACATACAAAGGCGAGAGATCCATCATCCTTCCAGACATATATTTTTTTTTATATTTTACCTTTCTATGTTTACTTTTGACTATCTTCTGTGTTATTTTCTACGTGCTTTATAATAGAATTACAAAATATCAGTAGAAAGTAAGCAGCTTGAGAGGCGATTCAACATTGAATGACGTAGACCAGACTTCAATAAAGAATCATTATACTCAATAATATAAAAGAAATATACAAGATATTAAATAATTGTATTCACATGTGAAAATATAGAAATAATATCACCATTATCAATACTCTCAAAAACTATAAGAACCCCTCTCTTGATTATAAATAAAAAACACGATATATCATTAGGGAATTGCTACGGACGCCCCAAAAACATACTATATTAAGTAATTTCATCTCTTACGGACACCCCACTTTTATATTTTTTCAAGGGCACACAATAAATTGATATAATCACATCGTATCCAGTCATTTTTACACTATCTATACAGCTATTATCGTTATACGACTTATAAATGTTTATAATACTTATATTATCAGCTCGACTTTTTATAATAACAATCAATATTTCTTATGGTTTCTTACTATATTCATTGTGTACACAAATGGGAATTGTGGGCCTTATGAAAGCAAGGGAAAAAAGGAATCATATATACTTTTAATGTTACATATGAGCTGTCAAACAAGCGCTATTGGTGTTGACAACGCTATTACTATAGTTTATATGGTCTAAGAACTTATTTGATAACTGTTTATCTGTGGGGTGTCCGTAAGCAAAATATGGGGTGTCCGTAGCAATTCCCATATCATTATTATTATCATAATATCCTATTTCTATTTATTTATTGTCCAGTTTCCTATTTATTTGTTGCTGTGTGAGAAAAAAAGAAGTAGTTGTAATAAAAAAATTTTGACCTCAATCGGTTATACGTATATACAAAAAAAAAAAATAAGTAGTTACTAGTTACGTAACAGTAAATGTGAACAATGATCATGCTACCTATTGTATGTGATATATTACATTGTATGGGATACGTATGTGTAACATTTTGACTGTTGTTTTTGCTATAAAGAAAGGGTCGTGTTCATGAATTATATTTGATTTTTTGTTTTGTTGTTATTTTCCTTCTTTCTTTACATTTTTTTTTTTACTTTTTAAATATAAGTCTGCTCGTCCTGTAAAGAACGCTATTAATAAATATTTCCTCGCTACCTCACACACTACCTCACATAACGAAGAAAATGATTGCGTTCAGCAATCCCACGTAAATGTAAATGACAATATACAAGTACTACACTAAAGTTTACCTGGTTATTTTAAAATATATCAGCTGAAAAAAATTATTAACAATACCATATAATAGCATTTGGAACTATTTATTTTTAATGAAATTGAAAACACTAGTTTGGGAACTTTACAGGATGAGCCGGCTGGACAACAAGAACAGCAGCAACAACTTAATAATAATACTGGTAGTGAGAGTTCATTAAATCACGAACAAAACAATAACCAACAAGAAGAACCAGATGATACTACCCTTGACGCTGTTCGAGAATATCTATTAAAAATAAAAAAAAACCCATTACAAAAAATAAAACCATGTTGTATAACGAACATAAATTTTGAATCGTCATACTTTTACTTCCGCGGTCGTCAGAAATTTGATCCAGCTTTACTTTATCGTCCACGTATATTTTTATGGGCTCCGGATAAACTTGTTGGTATTTTTTTGCCAAGCTCCAAATTGTGGAGGTAAACTTCACAGTGATTGTTTTAATTATGATCCTATTGCGCGCCGAATTGTGGATATTGATAGGTAATAATATTATAAAGACTTGTAAACTATTAATATATCGAAGTAACAAGGCATTTTATTAAATATGGATAAAATTATGTATATAGCTGCTTTTACATACTTCTCGACGTTATAGATGCTACAAATGTAAAAAGACCATTAATGGTCATGATAGTGAGCTCATGGATAGTCTACCCTATCACATTCAATCAATATTCCCAGCTATATTAACTCATCGAGGTGGTATTTCAAGACAACTTGCTGATTGGCTTCGACCTTGGTTTCAAAATGCTATGGGACCGGAACGTCTACATGATCTACTTCAAGAACTTCATCACCTTCGTTATAGTCGTCTCCAACTTACATATTTAACTTCAATTGATCATCAACAACAACACGCTTCACAATTCTCTTTCTTTGGAGAAAGTGGGGTAAATCAAAGTCATCCACCATTTTCGAATTTTGATGATCCACTAGGATGCGCTGGTTATGTTTCATCAGCCACCTATTTACGTATGATATATACAGCAATTATGGATCAACTTCGATTATTTTTGGATAAAGTAGTGATAGTGTTGGGCGTTGTTGTTATAAAAGGAGATCACACGTTTAAGATAATCAAGCATAATATGGCAAAAGTTGGTGGGGAGTCGACATTTTATGCATTATATACCGTAAGTAACGAGTTTGAGGAGATCAGGCTCCAACAATTAGTACCAACAAAAAAATTAGCACATTCAAAAACACCATTTGAACAAATGTTGAAGTCATATCATTTATACGGTCATTAAGAACCTTAAATATTTTATACAGACAATATTGCTGGTGATAAACGATTTTTGCAAGAAAACATTCCTTCGCTAAATCAACCTCTATCTGCACAGCAATACCAGAAGAAATATCAAGATCACTCTCCATGCAGCATATACCACAACAACTTCCAGATACCACTGTTACTATTCCAATATTGATTTCTATTAGTACTCGCTCTATACCCACTGGCATTATGAATAATCCAAGAGGAGCACTATATAATTATCTCGCAACAAAGCAACAAGTCAAAAAACAGTATTGCCACTACACACGCAACTAGAATTCAACTTATTTTCAAAAAACTATGCTGTATGCATAATCATACGTAACCGATCATCTATCAATTGGAATGAATTAGCATCCGAATGGAACAACATTGTATGTGGGCCCAATCTTTTTATAATTGTTTGAAAAAATCAATGTAAACCTTCTTGTCGAAGTCAGAAATGTTGAAGCAAATATTTGAAGAAGGTAAGTCAACAAAACGGTAACTGGACGAAAATATATGAGACAAGGTTTCTGAACTATCTTTTTTGCAGCTGACCTTGATCTTCTAAGGAATGACTTCAATCCAATTCCCTTAAAAAAATGGATAAATATGAACATGCTCAAGATGTTCAGTGCGCGATATCACTTCAATGAAACTAGCACAACAAAATCCAAGATAAAAGAAACTTTATGCTTATTCTGGGATGAAAAAGCTAATGATCCGGATGCGTCAAATACTGCAAAAAAAAAGCGATGACGTTACATAGTACTGTGAACGTTGCTATTGACTCGAGGCCTGCTCTGTCCTTGATCAATTCGAACATCAAAAAGGTGCTTTCACCACAGTTTTTCACTGGTTTTTATCCAACTTCATACTAAAAGTCTTTCTCTTTTTTTTATAGCAATCAAAAAAGATACTGAAAGATAGCCTAGTACAAGATGCATACGATGAAATACTTGAAGCTGGAGCTAGCCACAATGAAAATAATAGTAACTGTGAAGAGCAGCAGCCTGAACCAAAGAAGGGAAAGTATCTCAAAACAACCGGCTTCAAAAACGTTGGCTGGGGGAATAAAGTCACGATGTTGAATGAGCATTTGTAAGTAAAAAAACTAGATAAAGTCCCAAACAATATACTTTTGTATTAATCATGTTAGAACAGTGGCACTAATGGCGTATTAGACTTGACACGGACATCAATAATTCCCAGATGATTAAGAACTGTGGTTGATGGTATTTTCCAACACTATTGTCTTTCGCTGCCAATGACACTGAAGAATGAAGAGTACAATGTTTTAAATATCATCAGCAATTGCCGTACAAAGAAAGGTCTCTACCAATCCGTCGAGAAGATTGGTCCGTTTTGTAATGATTCAGAACTTCCATATATGGTGCTTTATTATTTGATAAGAAAAATAACTAATCATATATGCCAATTCTTCTATGCCAGGTCTCCAGGTGCATAAGATATCGCACTTTTTTTAACAACTCTGTTCGACCCCCGCCAGTGTTAGATGTTTCAGAATTTTCTCTTCCCTGCTTAATTGGACTAAAAGCTACAAACTTTGAAAGCCTAAGGAATATTTTTTTTTATCAAAATTGAGAAGTAAACTAAGATTTTTGTTCTTTCAATGCTAAAAAGCACGATTCTTGGATTATATCGTTCAAATACAAGTGTATAAAAAATCATTAGGCATTTAAAAAATCAAAAAAAAATTGGCTATTTAAGATGAAATGCACCATACAAATTGGCGGTACAAAAGCTGTAAGTATTGTTAATTTCCTGACTTTTGTAAGCTATCTACTAATAGTTTTACTTCTGCATGCTAGTTGCAATCTGTGGCATCGTAATATTTTAACAGGTGATCACAACAAAGATTGGTATAGGGTGAACGTTTACGGGGATCTTTTTGATTTTATATTTAATGGACAAGCAGGCTATGAAACTAAAAGGTATTAAATATAGTGATATCAGACGAAAAGCAATAATTCCATATCTCATTCTTTGTATATGAATAAGTGTCAAAGGAAATTAGTTTAGACGAATGTGTATCATTAAGATAGTTATTCTAACTTTCTTCCTTTCTCTTACAGATCTGAATGTCACTCCCTAATTGTCAAGTCGTTACGAAATATGGGTCTTCTAGATGCAAACACAAAAGATGTCAAGCTTGATTTTATTTTTACAAACAGTAGTGGTTTAAACGATGCTTTTTATTGTGAAGACAAGCCTTATGAACGTGCTTCAAAAGACAACGAAAAGACCAGCCATTTAAAAGACCAAGCATTGAACTACTGGGTATCTCTTTTGCCGTACAATGAATGTATTGAGCATATCACTGCCGTAACCTGCCAATTCAATAAACTTACACTTCGAATCGTGGCTACAAAATTTATTGCTGGTGTTACTGTTCGTTCAGCTTTAAGGGAAGTCAAAATTCCTAATAATGATCAAGAGGGAGCCTCAGTCGCTGACTATTTAGCAACAGTTATATCTTTAGTGGTATGTGCTCTTGTATTAAATATATTTCTTAACCAGCTACTTACTTATTCCTATGTATACTTTAACAGAGAATGATAATCAGAAACTTTGAAATCATCAAGTTTATGACTGATATTGCCAAAAAAGACAATTTAACTTTTCTTTCCTCCTCGCTGACCCCTGACATA
>JAEPRB010000052.1:0-201469 GCA_016758965.1 Circinella minor
AAAGCTCAGCAAATACAAAGTACACTGCTTCCACAGCAATAGCGGCTGATTGATCACCCACATTCGATGTCACTACTGTTCGACCAATAACTACAAAGAAAGCCAAAACAGAGAATACATAAAATGACTTCCTAACCTAAAAAACTACCCCTCTTTTTTTTCTTTATATTTTTATTTTTGTCATGACAGTATATATTTCAAGGAAACCTGAACCTTACATTAAAACTACTTGTACTGAATGTAAAAAAGAACTTGAGTTTCTTCCAGAAAAAAGTGCTTCTGGTCAAAAAATTCAAGTAAAATGCTGGTCTTGTGATAAAACTGTTGAATATGAACTTAATGCTTCGGGAACAGATCTTAAAAGTAATAATACAAAGACAAGTAAATCAAAGTTTCGACGTAATCGAGGATCAGGTAAAAAGAAAAAAAAAGAAGTTTGGAATATATATAATTAAAGAGAGAAGAGTATGAAAAAAAAAAGAAAAAGGAGGGGTTATTTGTTAATGAGGTTGTTAAAAAGTGATTGTTAACGTGTCTATAAGAGAGAGAAAGAAATGAAAGAGAATAGTATCATTTGTAATTCTCTTGGCATTTTTTTCTTCTATATCAAGTGTTGAATTCCTGAATTTGATTCAAATCATTTTGAATTGTCATTAACTTTTTTTTATAATTATGTAGACGAGAACCCATTATCGACCGAGTATTATGATTTATTAAGTGTAAAACCAACAGCTACACAAGATGAAATCAAAAAAGCCTATCGAAAAATGGCCATCAAATATCATCCTGACAAAAATCCAGATGATCCAACAGCCGAGGATAAGGTATATATTATACGGTTTTTATATACTAGTGTGGAATAGAAATATATATATATATATATATATATTAGAGAGAGATAAAGATAACTAGTATGAAGAATAACTTACACTAAAAAAATGATTTAATTTAGTTTAAAAAAATATCTGAAGCATATCAAGTCTTGTCAGATCCAAAATTAAGAAAGAGATATAATGAAATTGGTGAAGAAAATGGACTTAAACCTGATGGTGGATTTGTAGACCCGGAAGAATTCTTTAGACAATCCTTTGGTGGTGAACGATTTGTGGATATTATTGGTGAAATTTCTATTGGACGAGATATGCGGGAAGCTTTGGAAACAGCTGATACTGAAAATAGTGAAAATGAACAAAACTTAACACCAGAAGAAAAAGCAGAAAAGGAAGCTCAAAAGGAAAAAGCAGAACAGGAACGAGCAGAAACAAGAGAGAAAAGAGTGGATACCTTGGTTACAAAATTAATCAACAAATTAAGTTTGTATACAGAATTAAATGATACCTCACCTACATCCATTGCTGCTTTTACAAATATTATTCAAATTGAAGCTGAAGATTTGAAACATGAAAATTATGGTTTGGAATTATTACATGCTATTGGTGGTACTTATACCATGAAGGCAAATCAATATCTTGGCAAAAATGTCGCATTTGGTCTTGGTGGCATGTTCCATAGTGTTCGTGAAAAAGGTTATATCTTTAGTGAAACTGTTGGTACTTTAAGAATGGCATTGGATTTACAATCAAGTTTTAGTGAACTTGCTAAAGCAGATGAAAAGGGTTTGACGGAAGAACAACGTAATAAATTAGAAGAAGAAGCTGCACAAAAGGTAACCTAATAATCAATTACGTAATTTTGATTTTTCATATTAGATAAATAATTTATCATTCTTTATTTTATTTTATTTTCCGAATAACAGGGTTTACAGGCCATTTGGCGAGGTTCTAAACTTGAAGTAGAAAGTGTACTTCGAGATGTTTGTGACAAGGTATTAGAAGATGAAAATGCAACAAAAGAAACAAGAAAACAACGTGCTATTGCACTCAGAATTATTGGCAATGTATATACTAAAGTACAACCTGATACTTCCCCTAATGATATCCCAATGAACCCAGAAATTCGTTCATCTTCGTCATCTAACAATGCTGCATAAACTCCGTTCCATCCACTCCTTTTTTTTTATCTTCATGAAATCTTTATAATATAAAAGAAAGATAATAGATACCCTTTCTATCTGTTATTCTTTTTTTACACACACTCACACTCACACTCACACTCAAAATATAATAATACAACTGTATGTAGTTTATAATAATATACATTATCATTCTTATTTTTATACATAATTACAAAACATCAAAAATAAATGTAATATTTTATATGTAACACTGTATATGTGAGTTGGTATATGAAAGCAACATTACTGTATATAGGATACATATATACTAGTATCATACATTACACACACACACACACACACACACACACACACACACATATCACTATATCAGTCAATGAATATATACAATGACAAAAAATGTTTATATTATACAATGTTTACGATCTAATTAATTTTCTCCTATAATCTACTGTCTGTTAAAAACTTATCCATTGAGACGGCTCAAAAAGGAATGGTGTAAACAAAAAAAAAACCACCACGTTGGGGACAGGGAAAAGATTTTAGAAAGGGGAAACATTCATAAGGAGTTTTTGGTGTTCAAATTAATTTTTATACAAGTAAAAATTGGTGAAGGGAGTAGACAACGTGTGAGTAGGAATTGAAAAAAGAAAAGAAGAATGAATATATATATATATATATATATAGAGGGATAATAGGGTTATATAAAAAAAAAAGACAAGTTATATATGTATATATCTCGACTACTCCTTATTATTAAGCTAGACTCTTATCCATCGTCACTTTGATATGTTACATATTGCTCCAAGAACAATTGGATGGCCTCAGATTACCTCCCTATGTCGTTTATGTACTTGAAAAGAGAGAAGAAGAAGGTGGGCGGGTCCATGAAACACGTACCCAGACGTACGTGTTAAAGTTATTTTCTAATATATTGTATTTTTCCTATTTTTTACTTCTCGTTCCCCTCCCTCAATTTTTACTTTAATTTGATGTTATTGTACTGTTGATCCAGCGAAACCTGCAACCGAGAAGCCTTGAAGTCGCCAGATAATGAATGGATTCAATTTTCGAATCTCTTGATTATATTGTTTATTCGTTAATTGACTAACCGTACGATCAGATGCCTCCTTGTGTTGACGTGCATAATTATAAGATTGGAGAAGTCGTTGGTTTTCAATAAATTGAACAACCGTCGTCATTTTAGAAACCGACATCCGATTCATGCAGGAAATGGAAAATTACTGTGAAAGTGCAACATGGTGCACTAACTTTATCCATCTGGTTTGTTAGTCGGTTTATGGCTAGGAAAATTCTTGCCCATAGTTTTTACCAGGCATAATGCCAGTTCATGTTCATCGGCAGCTTTCAATCGTTGTCGAATAGATAAATGTGGTTCTGCACGCATGTATTTATATCGTGTAAGTTTCTTTATTTTATCCTTCCCACATCCCCTCCTTCGTCTTACTCTTGCTAGACTCACTGTCAAAAACCTTGCGGTAGCGCTATCGTACTCTGTGGATCTTAGTATACGAGAGACGACAGCCTGGACATTGAAATCGATCGTCCATACTTTCTACAAAATCGGATCTATAGGCGAGTTAAAGTCAGTTTTATTAACATTGAGACTTCTTTCAACTAGTTTTATTGTTTATTTTTATCTTCTTTTTTTTTAGCTGTTACCTTGTTCATCACTTTTAATATGTTGATCAATGTCTTAAACATTATGATATGGCTCCTCTAGTGCATGCTGAAGACTACTATGAAGTATTTAATTAGGCAACAGTTATATAATGAAAATGATTTTTATTTTTGACCTTTCATCGTTCAGTTTTCTCGTGGCACGAGTGCAGACCATTTGACAAAGGATATGTAATTACAGACTATGGAATAATTTACAATAACCCGCTTGATTTTGATGCTGCGTTACATGGTGCTTTTAAACTGTTCATCCGTTTGACGTTTAAGAGCAAGTACAGCGAGGGCTGTCACTTTACAGACCAGTTTGTACAGCGAATGGCTGCAACTGTGGTTATAACCTGAACTGTGAAGTTAAAATCATGGACATAAAGCTGTAAAGTTTTGAACCGAAAAAAAATCCAAAGTACAGATTTTTTAACACCACCGCTGTACTTGCTCTAAGGCGTATTACTTGTCCAAATGAATGATGTTTTCAAACTTAAACAGTGACTTCCTTTAGCGGTATGGAGCCTTCTGTCAAGCAGACCATATCCTTTCTAAACGATTCCTTGGCTATTGGAAGTTTAAACGATTTTACTTTTTGATAGATATATATACCATTTTCTACTAATCGTAATATGCATACTTCAGCTTGGGTGCCGAGAATTTGTACTGTATTAATGTATATTTGGGTACTTTCTTCTAGAATCAAATGATAAGTTTAATTATTTCATACGATTGAATCTTGGTACCAATTGCTAATTTAATTTTGTCTTGATAATATTTTTTGATGTTTGCATATCGACCCAATTCATCCAAAGTGCCATCATGTTCAATAGGGGTACCAATGTATAGCTAACGAAGGTCCATTATTGGGTCTTTACTTTCTCCATGTTTGAAAACAGCAGGGAGAGTATCACCTCAGTGTGTGCGGACCAGAGAACCCAGAAACAAACGTTTTGTCATAGGACCCCACAATATAACCTCACAAAGTCTTCCTCCGAGAACAATTCCATATTGCTTCGTAAAAACATTGAGCCATCGAAAAGATGGCGTTCGATGATAACTTGATATATACGAGACATCATGACATTTTTTCCTTTAGAATTCTGTAGTACACCGTATACTTTGGTTAAAGCAGTTTTAAAAAATTGAACTAGCTATCATCACAACTGAATGGATTGAATATTAAATATATGCTTTAAAACAAGTATACATGGGCTACATATACTTACTTCTGCCACTTTATCTGTTTTTTTGTCCTCTTCCCTCTTTGGCTTTTGTTGAGATAAGACGACAGTTTGTAATGGTGTAATATCATTACGACCATTTCTCTAACTACAAGGTAGTTGATAGGCACACATATCAGTGTGGTATACTAAGGATAGACGATAGTAATTGTACTTGAGCATATGTAGTTTTGATCTAAAACTTTTAGTATAGATATTCTATATAGAAACGTTGGTCATTAATACCTTGATATCTCGACATATTATATAAATAAAAGGTTTTCTGACCACCAGCATTTTTATTTCCCAAGTATCGTCTTCGGAAACTCGGTTTTTGATTATTTCATCACCTTTTTTTACGAATGTTCGTAAAGAACAATCTATGTTCTTCATCAAGAATCCATCTGCTTCTTCCTATAAACAAAATTAATCATGTTAAAAAAAATAAGGTCGGCACGTAAAACATTTGACAAAATATTTATTATAAATGTAGCCATAAAATTTACTTGAGTTTTTTTGCGCTTAATTTTTTGTAGATTTTCTTTTCTAAAGTACTCCTTGAAATTACAGGTGGTACATCAGCTTGTAATGCTAATGATGTTGTGTACCTAATGATGTAAGACTATTACGATAATATATTTTTCCATGAGATTGTTTATCGATGTGCGTATCTGCGAAATACTAAGGGTAAACGATGGTATAGTTGAACACATGGTTATATATATAGAAATGTTACTAAAAGAGCTCTCTTTCTTTCTACCACAATATTCACTACGCTTTCTCATCAAACTAACCGATCGAAATTGATCGTAAGTATACAATTATCGGTCATGCGCTATTAGATGTTGCTTTATTGGCCGCACTTTCATTAGTCGCCAATGCATCTCCCCCTCCTCCACTCTGACTACATCAAGACACCAGAAGAAAGCAAATTAAAGATATTATTTGTTTCCAGACCCTCCAGAAATAGTAAAGTAAATATTCAATTTGTGTTATTACCTTGAAACGCATGTTCATTATACCAGTTGCCCAATTGACAACACAATCAAGCAACTGACCATCGTCCTCATGTATATCACAATTATCACACTCTGCTATTCGTATGATCTTTTTAATAAAAACACTTTTGGATTTCTCCTTTTGAGATACCTGATATTTTTCATCTTTGAAAAAATAATAATAGGTAAATCTACATTGTTCTACATGCTTGTGATTATTTAAAAGCATCTTCTAGACTCCTATTACCAGAGGCGCTCAAAAGTAAGATCAACGATTAGCCATTTGGAACAAGGATGTGAAATGCAAAACTTGAAACTTTCGCCTAAAAAGAGCTGAGTCCTGATGGCGAGGGAGGAGGTGAGATATATATAAAGTCAAACAGATTAACTTGGCAAAAGTAAATGAAAGAAAGAATGACTCTCGTACTAACTACAATTACTGTTGAAAAAAAAAAAAAAACTAAATACTTCTAAAAGGGGTATATATACAATTCAGAAAGAGAGATTTCATAATAAAAGAGACGGAATATTTTTTGATATGTAAACAATGAATTTGTTTCTTCTGACGGAAAGAGTATGAAACACGAAACTCAGCATTATGCAGTCATAATAAATACCTTTACAATAGACAAACAAAAGAAAATGCGCAAGCAAACAAATAAAGAAAATAGTGCCAAAAAAAGTTAGAAAAGCTTATATATCAGTTGTTACTCATATATTTAGTTTATGTGCTATATAAGTATGGTGGTGATATAGTCACCCATATTGGATGCCGTAGCCAATGAAAATAAAATAGCACAAAAAGATACGTAATAAGATATAACTTGAAGGATCATGTTTATGGTTTGATAGTGAAAGAGTCTATCTATATTTTTATTGCCATTACGTACATTCGCTTATTATACTCCTTTTCTACGTACGTACAGACAAAAAAAAACTACTGAATTGGAGGTGATTATCCAATATTGTTATTTGATAATAACGAAATTGAGTTTAATTCTAAAGAAGAGCGAGAAATCGAAGCAATGGATAATGTGCTCAAAACAGCTGATTCTTATCACATTGTAATGACTGAATGTTAAAAATGGGACGAGAACACGTCGCCTTTTTGACTGTTTAAATATAGTACTAAATGTGCTTGATAAATAAAACATGCATGGAGCAATTTTTTTTGTAATGAATACGTAATGATAAAATACTGCCCAATTCTAGTACACCTAGTAATTGAAAAGGTAAAGAATATAAACTCTTATACCTTCTATTTTAATTACCATTTTTAAACCCTATTGATGTTCTGGTCAATGCGAAACGTTGGCGTGCAATGTGAACTCTAAACCAACAGCAATATATTGACACCACGTATTAGTGAATCTACCATACAAGCAAGTAACTTCTAAAGGATGGATACAGTATCTTGGTTGAGAAATTAGTCAACAAACTAATAAGCTTATATACAGAATTAAACGATACCTCACCTGCATCCATTGCCGCTTTTACAAAATTTAGTGAACTTGCTAAAGCAGATGAAAAAGGCTTGATGGATGAACAACATAGTAAATTAGAAGAATCTGCACAAAAGGTAACATAATAATCGAATAACTTTAATTTTTTATATGTATTAAATAATAGTTTATCGTTCTTTTTGTTGAATAACAGGGTTTACAGGCCATTTAGCGAGGTTCCAAACTTGAAGTAGAAAGTGTACTTCAAAATATCTGTGATAAGTTATTGGAAGATGAAGATGCGACAGAAACGCAAAAACAACGTGCTATTTCACTCAGAATTATCACAATGTATATGCCAAAGTACGACTTGATACTTTCCCCTATGAATCAGTTAACAACGCCGCATAAATTACCTTTCATCTCCCTTCTCTATCTTCATCCAATCCTGATTTTTTTACTTGTTTTGTTTTCTAATAATGTAATAGACTTTATCCCATCTTTTATTCTTTTTTACACACACACTCATAATAAATATAATAATACTACTGTAAATGTAGCTTATAATAATATACGTTACCTTTCTTATTTTTCTAACATCAAAATAAATGTTATATTTTTTATATGTAACACTGTATGTGAGCTGCAATATGGAAAAAGAAATGTCAGTTGAAGGTTAGTATTATATAGAATACATATACACAAGTATCACACACTACGTACACATTACACACACATACATACAGCCAGCACAACACACATATACTTTAAGAAGTGTAAGAGTATTAGAATCATTTTTGGCTGTGCTCACGCCACACGTCCTTATTGGATATGTTTCGCGGGATATAGAATAAAATAGTATTAATAAAAACCATCAACCACTTTCCCAAGTTTTTGCTTTTTTTCCCCCTTCCATCCTCTCTCTCATTCACAATCCCTCTCCCTTGCCCCTTTTTTCTTTCTTTTGGTTTTTTCCTCTCTCTCTTTTTCACACACACACACACACACACACACACACACACACACACACATATATATCCATTGACCCTACACTATTTTTTGTAGTTATTTTACATTTTAATCTATATCTTCTTTTTAAAATAGAAAAAGCAATTCAGGGTGACACACGCATATACACATATACACAATATTATATCGGCCAATGAATATACACAGTGCAAAAAATAAAAGTTTATATTATATAACGAGTCAAAAAAAAACCAAGTTATATATATCTGTATATATTTTTCTCTCCGCTACCCCTTGTTGTTAAGGTAACTCTTTTCCATCGTCACTTTGATATTATATATTACCCCCAGAATGATTGGATGGGCCCGGATTATCTTTGTATGACGTTTACATTTGGAAAAAAAAAACAGAGAGAGGAGGAAAAGGAAGTGGTAGGGTGGCACCCATGTTTTTAGAGCATATATCCAGGTTTATGTGTCACCCGGAAAAAAAAAAGATGATTTAAAGTTTTATACATTTACAAAAAGGTAAACTATTTTATTATTATATATAAAGAAAACTATATATACGGATGGACCAGCCGACCAGGCAACAAAAAAAAAAAAAGGGGGGGGGGATTATTGAATTCAACTAAGGCAGAAGGGATAATGGAAAAATGACAACAGAGAGGAGAATTTGATTGTGAGAGTGGCAGCAGCAACAACGTGCCGGCCACCCGGCGGCCGGGGGGGGGGATGGCAGGTAACTCGCTATAAACATATTGTATTAACAAAAGAAAATTTCATACTTGTCAGTTTATCTTGAATTTTTTTTTATTGCAAAAAAAAAAAAAAAAAAAAAAAAAACAAATAATAGAAAAATGGCGAGACACGATAAAATATTTACCTACCACCGCGCGCCCGCCGCCGCTTCTCCAACTCAATGGATTATAACAATACCAAGAGGAAGCTAGATAAACCCGCCAACGACGATAATCCAATGTCGACGAAAAGAAACGTGCCCAAAAGAGAAAGAAGAGGAAGAGGAAAAGAGGATTAACTTTTGGCTCCTCAAAACCCACCAAAAACGAAAAACAGGTAAAACGCGACGACGACGACGAGGATCTGCTGGTGCTGCCGTCGTCTATATAAATAGGTCCATTCCAAGGTCCACCTAACCCTTCCCGCCTTTCTTCCCCCCCAACACCAACTGCTTGCTACCGCTACCGATGTTGCAACCACAAACACGGCAGCGACAACGTCAGGAAAGAGCAGCACGAACTCAGAAACAAAAAGAAAAAAGAAAAAAGAGAAAAAGGAGAAGAGAGAGAGAGAGAGGAAGGAGACGGAACGACAAACGCGACCGAAAACCCAGAACTTATTACGACCTATTGATGATTAAAGGAAAGAAGAAAAAGTTTTTTTTAAACAAAAAAAGAAAAAGGTGAGTATAGTGATACCGGTAAAGTACTATTGTTATACTATTGTTATATTACAAGATATTTGTATGGATATAAAATATGTGTGTGTAGGTGAGTGAGTTATGTTGTGTTATGTATGTGTGTACCTGGAAGTGATCGCATTTTACCAAGAGGGTAAAAGGTTCTTCTTGTTACTCCACCGTCAACCGAAGAAAAAAAAAGTTAAAAAAAAAAAGGGATTTATACTATGTGTGATATTACACGGTTTTCCATGGGTTAAACAACATGTGGAGAGAGATTATTTTTGAGGAGAGAAAGAAAGAGAAAGAGTTGGGGGAAATAAAATAAGCAGTGATAGTCAGGTTAGTAAAAGGTCACTTTTATGGAACAGAAAGTTAAAAAGGAATTGAAAAAAAAGAGGGTTTGTTGAATTGGAAGGAGGAAAAATAAACCTTTTGTAGATGTTGTGTTAGTATATTATAACTTATTGAAATAAAAAGTCTTGTAGTACGGTTGTGTTCCCTTGACTTTGGATGATTGGAGATATTTGATGGGTGGCCATTTCTGTGACTATTACATTGAGTTTCCGATTATTTTTAAACTTGTTGAGTTATTCATTATACATATACACCTTTCTATGTTTGAACGGAAGTTGAGGAAAGAAAAAGAGAAAAATGAAGCAAAAGGAAAAAAGAAAGGTCAATAACCGAGTGTTTTCATTTATGTTGTTGTTTTTATATATTTTATGCAGAAACAAAAAAGGATGACGGGTGGGAAGAACAGACAGTATTTGGGGATAAGACTTATAGTTATCATCACCATCTATCTTTTTTTTTTTCATCAACAGTGCGCCACATATTAAAATATTCAAGAAAAACAAGATTTATAATTATAAGAAAAAAAAAAGTTGGTGGATTGGAGCGATAGTAAAAAAAAACGGATATCATGAAAGTTTTAGTAAAAACCAATACTATACAGGTTTATGGGTATTTTTATTTTTCGCCACACGTACATATAGGTCTACACAAACCAGCTTTTTAAAACTAATTGTTTGAATCCGCGGTTTTTTTTTTCTTTTTAAGGATTGGTCTCGTGAACAATTTTAGTGTATATACAAAATTAAAAATTGACAAGTGGAATTTCATAAAACTTTTTCCAACGAAATAAAAATCTTATTATTTTATACGTAGATATTATTATTACTTCGTTACGATAATTACCTAGCTATACACCTATATATATAGATATATACAGTATATACGTTTAACTTTGGGATGCAACCTTCATAAAGTTGTATTGATCACTATGACAACCAATGTGAATGCACTGGACAACACAGGTCTATTAGTATCAACGTAAATCTTCAGCTAATAATAGTCTGCTGTACAACAAAGTCAAAACATGTTGATGTGTTAATTACATAATTGGGCACTGATTGGAAAAAAACAAAGGGTTGTTTAGAACGAAGAGAAAAAAGAGTAGCACCCATTCTATGACTACATAAATAATATGGTAATTATTCTTTTGCTTTTCTAGGCTTCAAGTTACCAACTTAATATATTCAATTGGTTTTATTAAAGGTTCTTGGTGTAAGCATACTTCCTTTTTTTTTTTTTACTTTTCAGTGTATGACAAGTACTTTGTTGCATAAATTATCAGTACTATTAAGCTTTATGTTTATTTTAAAAATCTAAACTAGAGTCCCACTAATCGTGGCCCTGACATATACAATACGCCCACTTTTATCATTACTTTGGAAAATTATCGTAGAACCATAGAATGAAATAACATAATACTATTGATATTTTTTAAAATACCAAACGATCCTTCCAATGCAAAAAAGAATTATTCTAATTAGTTGGGCTCTTAGTGAAACCTAACCAATTATATCCAAGATTATAAAATTCAGCAGACCTGAAATGGAAAAAGAAATTAACAAAACATGGAACCTTTTCTTTCTTCACTTTTTTTTTATTCCATATCCATCTATATATAAATATATAAAATCTCTTTTCAATTCAACAAATTTATTTCATAAAAATAATTATTTACATAAAACCATGGGAAAAGACGGATTTCTTACACCTAAAGCTATTGCCAATCGCATCAAATCGAAAGGTCTCTTGAAACTTAAATTCTATTGTCAAGTATGTGAAAAACAATGTCGAGACGAAAATGGATTTAAGTGTCATGTGAATAGTGAATCCCATCAACGGCAAATCTTGCTAGTAGCTGAAAATCCAGCACGATTTATGACCGACTATTCCGAGCAGTTTAAAAAAGAGTTTTTGGCTATTCTTTCTCGTGCCCATGGTACCAAACGAGTATTTGCCAATAGTGTTTATCAAGAATACATTTCAGATCGTGAACATATTCACATGAATGCAACCAAATGGGATTCTTTATCTGAATTTGTTAAATATTTGGGTAGAGAAGGTATTTGTCAAGTGGATGAAACAGAACGTGGTTGGTATATTACTTGGATTGATAATAGTCCAAAGGCATTAGCAAGACAGGTAAGGAAGATATGTTATTTGTTATTACTAATACTGTAACTATTAGAAAAGTTATAGATATAAAGAATAAAATAAATACTAATTATTTGTTTTGTCGTTCATATATTAGGCTGCCATTCAAAAAATGGATCGTGCGCAACGTGATGAAGAAGAACGAGAACAACAATTATTAAATGAACAAATTGAACGAGCTAAAAAGGAAGCAGAGGAACGTGGTACTGCGACAGAACAACAAGCAACAGAATTAAAACGAGAAGAAGGAGAAAAGAGCAAAATCAAATTGAATATGTCAATGAAACCAATGGCAAAACCAACTTTACCTACAGCGTCAAAGGCTGGAGGTAACAAGATGAGAATGATGATGAAGAGCGGTGGTATTAAGAAACCCAATCCACCGCGCCATCTTACTATGACAACTAAATCATCACAACGTTGATTAACATCATTATACATAAAAAAATTCTTATCATCATTCATTCATAATCACCTATTCCAACTTAACAACATCCTAAAAAAATCATTCTTGTTCATATTAATAGCAATAATAACATTTTAAATAAACATTATTCCCCCGATTTTCATCTATTATAAAGTTAGCCTTGCTGGTATTTTAGGAGCTTGAAAAATAAGTTCAAATATTTAAATGTGATAAACTTATTGACAGTAACATTTTTAAAGTGATTGTCTGATAACGATAAATCACAAAAAAAAAGTGAGAAAACCGGAATACTGTAAATTACATTCAGGAAAAAATTTGAAACTCTAAAATCAATAGAACAAGAAGCCTTTATATAGGGATAAACGCTCTGATATATATTCAACGGCAAATTATTATAGAGGTCTCATAATTTCAATGGGAAGAAGAATTTATATGAGATATACGTAACTCTATCAACAATTAGTTTTTGGAGTTTATTATCGTTAGTAATGATAATGAGTGATTTATTATAAAACTATATGAGAAGGTAATCTCAGTGATCACATAAATTAGAGACTTGTATCTCATAAAAGGTATTCTCCTTGTAATGGACAGTTTATTTAGAATGACCTACTATTCAGTTTATATAATGATTATTTTTATTATTTAAGGCACGGAAAAAATAATAATATGCCTCATGTGTTAATGCAAAATGAAGGATATAACTATTTCTATTTTCAAGAATACTCACTTGGGAAAAGTGAGGAAGAGAAGAGAAATATTTGATATCTTTGTTTTTTGGGAGGAGCCGATTGGTTTATAATTTTATTTCAGTCTATTCTATATTTCAAGTAGTGACATTATTTAAATGACCATCCAGAAGGCATTCTCAATAATTATTGTTGCTTGGCTCGGATAACGGCAATGATGGTTCTAATTTGGTGCCTGCCGATAAGTGTTGTGTTGCTGGACTGTGAATGTTATCTATCAGGTGACATAGCTACTGTAAGTTTGCTAGAAATTTTAATTGTACTTTTTGGAATAAAAAAAACCATTTTAATTTTGTACGTATTTCTAACCAGATATACCGTACCAAACATTTAGTTAGTAGGTGATATTATAAGTTTGGTTTTTTTTTTAAAAAAAAGAAGAGTGTAAGATAAAATTAATATTAATAACCAAATACTATTCTTTTTATAGCATTTATGCTATGAAATATCTCTTAAATGATTGGGATATATTGCTTGTCTTTTTATATAAATAAGCCGACGATTATGTCGTCCATGGTTATAACATGAATTTTAAAGTTAAATTTAGGAACTTTATGCTATAATCTATGCGCCACAATTTTTTCTTGACTGATTTCTATGGCTAAATTTATACTTTTATGTATGGGCTCAGCGTTCTTTTTTTTTTTTTTTTTGTTCGCCTGTCTTTCCCACTTTCTCTTTGTGTATTAACTATAAACATATACAGCATACGTACTTATACATACACATACAAAGCAGCGGTCAGCGTATAATAATTCAGAAAACCCTTGTTTTCACCCCCTCTCTTTCACACACACACACACACACATACATACACGCATACTTGAATCTTTCTCCTCTTTTATTCACCTCCTACACTTTTTTTTTCTACTCTTCACTTCCCATACTACACTTCACGTCTACATTTACATTTCACCAGACGAGTAGTATTTTTTGTTTCTTTTGTTTCTGGTCTTTTCTTTTATAACTCAACATTATGCCAAGTGAAAGTCAAAAAGAAGATATATGTATTGTGTCGTCAAACGTCACTACGCCAACACCAGGCTCATCAGACATGTTGTCTGCGGCATTCCAAAAGCAAGCAAAAGTAGTAGATACTAACAACAGTATTAGTGGAAACTCTAATAATAATCTTGTTCCTTCTCCTACCACTCCTACTCATCGAACCAATCGAAAACATGATCCAAGTCGACTACGACCTTCTCAATTAGCAACTATGCTTAAAGATAATCGTTACCATGCCGAAACAACAACTTCTCCTTTTGCAAGAAGAAACAGTACTAGTAGTCATGGTGACCAGCCGTTAATGATTGATGTTCGAGATTACGAGCGTTATGAGGAACAACATATTCGCAATTCAATCAACATCAACTTGCCAACTTTATTGATAAAACGTTATCGTCGAGGAACTGTTTCCAATTTCAATTTAGAAAGTTTTATTGCAACAGAAGAAGGGAAAGAGTACTATTTATCATGGCTACGCAAATCATCGTCATTATCAATAGCCAACGCTTCACCAATAGTAACAGCAGCAACAGCAGCAGCAAGGCGAATTATTATTTATGACGATACAATGCAAGATTTAGATTCACATGCGTGGATTTTAGTTAATGTCATGAAAGCGAAACTTCAACAACAACAATTCAGAATATATACATTGGATGGAGGATTTGATGCATTTGTTAAATGGGATACTTGGGGTTCATATTTAATTGGATCCATGTATAACAATAATTCATTATTTCCACCAAATTCTTCTTCAACAGCTTCATCATCATCATGGGCACCTTGGGAAGGAGCACCTGGAGAACCTGGATCAAGGTCACATAATAATAATGCAAATTTGAGTGTTATACCAGCTACGCCAACACAATCACGTAGTGCCACTACATTTTCATCGTCAGGCTCTTCAGCGTGGATTAATCCGATCGATACTAATGTTCAACGAAGAGCAAGTCTTTTCAGTCTGGATACAAGTACCGCAAGGGAAAAGTTTCATAATCGGCAACAACGATATCGTGGTAACAAAGAGCCTCATCTCAAACCATCACGATCTCGGGGATTAATGAAGTCAAGTGGATCGTCAAGGACTAATATTACAATTATACCAGGAGACAATAATAATAATAATAATAATTTCAGTACCAGCAACTATAATTATCATAACTCTATACAAGAACAACAATATCATGATCTTTCTAGTATATCCGAATCGTCAACCATTAATAACAACAAAGATCAACAACGGTCAGAAAAAGAGGACGTAGAGGAGGATAATTATATTATTACTGCGCCCACTGGTGTAGTTGACTCAACCTTGTGGTCTGCCGATACTGAGGATGATGACGAACATAATGGTAGTAGTGGCACCAATGGGGGGAATCATGCGTTTATCATATCCGAAATTGTCCCTGGATTCCTTTACCTCGGTCCTGAAATTTCTACACAAGAACAATCATTTGATCTTCAAACACGTTCCATAAAACAAATTTTAAATATGGCAGAAGAATGTAATGATGATGTTCCTGGTCTCAAAGATCAGATCACATACCATAAAGTTGCTGCTCAAGATACTGTGATTATGCAAAATGTGGAAGAGACTTTGAAACGTGCTGTACAAGTGATAGGTAAACAAATAATATACACAAATAAAAATATATTTATAGATTCTTTGTTTATTTATTTATTGAACTAGTAAATAATAATGACATAATATTATTTTTTAAATATAGATCAAGCCAAAAACAAGCATGAACCTATTTATGTTCATTGTAAAGCAGGGAAATCCAGATCAGTAGCTGCCATTCTAGCTTACTTTGTGTTGTCCGAAAAATGGACTTTAAAGCGTGCATATCAACACGTCATCAAAACACGACCAAGTATGTCTCCCAATATTGGATTTGTTGCTGAATTATTAAAATTGGAAAAAGGCGTTCATGGACAAGTAAGTAATTTTGGATATAATTGGCAATCGGTAGACCCAAGTATACCGCCAAGCCCAGAGTCTCAAAAAGCTATTGGAAAAGTGGAATCAGCTTGGTCTTCCACTTAGAAACGAAATGAAAAGAAAAGTATCGTTGATATCTACCCTCCCCTATATTGTTTTTTTTCGCTACTACAACTTTTACAAACATAACATCCAAAATATATCTATCATTCATACCAAAATATTCAAGATATATACATATATAAACATGCACATGCTATATGTATAGCCTATTATTACACACACAGCGATACACAGACAGATATATATATATATCATTATCTTTTCGTGAATCATGTAAAATCCCCCCCCACAACAGTAGTGCATTTCCATATACCATTTTGAATCAAAAAACAGCCAAAAAAAACCATATAATTATGTATATCTTATTTAAAAAAAATAATAGATCAATTCTTTTTTACAGATCAAGTAGTAAATCAGCACCTCCAGGTGCTTGTTGTGCAGGTCGGACATCTTGTTGATTTACAACATCAGTGGCATAAGGGTTTGGATTTGCCCCTTGAAGTGTATTTACTCCAGTGAATGATTGTCTAATAAAAAAAAAAGGGTTATAGTTATATATATATGAGTGTGTGTGTGTGGGTGTAAGAGATCGAAGCGAACGAATCTATCAGAAATATTATTATAATTTTTACCTATTGGCTGCCAAACTATTATATCCAAGATCGTTAGGCAAGGGATTCTGATTAATTTGTTGTTGTGGCTGTTGTGCTACTGGCTGTTGCTGTGGTTGAATAGGTTGTTCCTGTTGAACTGGCTGTTGCTGTTGTGGCTGTTGTTGTGGTTGAGTAGGTTGTGGAACTACAAATGGTTGTGAAGAAGTTGAACGTTGAAGTGCAGGGGATGGCATCAAATAACGTGGTTTATAACGATGAATAAAGGTGGTTGGACTTTTATGATAAATAGATGCCAAAGTTGAAATATGTAATAATAATTCATCGAGGAATGCAGTATCCATATTGTCACTTTCTGTTGAAATGGGTGGTTTTTCTGATAAAACAATAGCCTAAATAATAAATTGTTCAAATTATTAGTAACCTATATCATTTGTTTGCGATTTCCTCAGCAGTTTGAATTATTATTACCTTTGCAGCAGCAGGATCTGTTGAAAGTAAACGCCAATAAATATAACCTCTATCACGTAAATCTGGATTATCAACTTCCTCTGTCGCCCATTTAAGGACCTTGGGAACAAGTTCTTGACCAGCAGTTGGACGTTTGATGAATAATTTGACAGTGGCTGTAAGTAATGCAAGTTGTACCTATATATACAATATTGGAAGTTGAGCTGAAAAAGTACATTTCCCTTTTTATAGAAATTTGGCATAAATATATTACCTCTACAGGTTCTTCCAAAAACGTATATAAAAAGTCATCAAGAAGAACATCAGAATTTTCAATACGATCAGCATATTGTCCAATAATCCAAATCATGGCTGCTTTAGCTTCAGGTTCATCCAAATTATCCAAGTTTTCACAAAGTGTAGCAATAATACTTTCATATTGATTAGGGTATTTTCGGAAAATGTCCTTAATAACTACAATAGCTTCTTGAACAACGTAATTTACTTTGGTTTGAATAAGTTCAAGAAGAGCAGATATACATCGTTCAGCTGCACTTTCAATCTTGACAGCCAATCGACCAATAGAACGCACAGCTTTTCGAACGAAATCCACATCTACTTCCGCTGCATATCTATTAAATAAATATAGATTAAGTCACTCTCTTTTTTTCTCTTTATTTGTGTATATAAGCATATTTTACTTACTCTTTTAATTCACTAAGTACTTGATCAACATTGCGAGGATTCGCCAATCTAAAAATAATTTCTAACTTTGCCAATTTGACATAGATAGGGTCGTTATATTTGCAGAAAAATACTTTCATATCATTACGTAAAACTTCAGGCCGTCGTTGAATAACAAGTAAAATATTACGAAGAGCAACATATTGAACTTCAGGACCAGATGATAATAAGGTAACTAAAACAAATATACAAAAAAATTAAATTTAATAAAATGTATCTATCAACTTATCTATTTCTACTTATATAATTAAATTATATATATATATAAAAAGAATAAATTTAATGATTCTTACCAAGCGGTGGACTTAATTTTCGACAAAAGGTAATAACATTATTTTCATCCTTCATATAATTCATTAAATACATCATCACTTTGACGCATGTAAGCACAACAGCCGAATTTGCATGCTGAAGACGAGGCGCAATACGTTCAGCAAGTACTTCTGCATCCCCATTCTCTTGAGGAACATAATACATCAGTGCTTCCAGAATATAAGTTTGACCCCATCTATAAAACAATTATGAGTGTTAGAAGAGAAAAAAGTAGATTTACAAACATTATAGCTTGGGTGCGTAAATAAAACCTCCTCCTCCCTTTCCCGTCTTACTCTGAACATTCATTTAATGCTGCAGCAAGTTTACTGGCTATAGAATGATTCAGTTTGAGTTGAATATTATCGGATCGTTCAGAAATTTCTGTTAAAGCAGCTACAGCATTAGCAACGACCTGTGGAAGAAAAAAAAAGAAGATTGAAAAAATTGATTGCTTAGTATAATGATTTTCTCGTTCTCTTTTAAATAATATTCAATAAATATATATATTCCTATCCTTCTGGTTTTTACCGTTGGGTTGGCGTCTGTCAATAAGTCTCTAAGCATGTCAATAAATCGTTCACTTTCAACCAAAATATGGTCATACATGTATAATTTGGCAACACAAATTGCTGCTGTCTTTCGAACATAAGGATCGCGATCACGTAAACAATGTCGTAAAGGATCCACAAGACAATCGACAATCTTTTCTACTTGAATGTATCCCATAGTACGAATGGCGAGTGCACGAATAAGTGGGTTAGGGTCTTCTACGTCCTATAGTAATAATTAATATATATTTTTTAATCGAATGCTATTTGTATTTGTCTCATTTTCACTATAAACGTTACTATTCACACTGTCACAGGATTCAAACAGGCTATCTTCTCACCTTAATAAACATAGTGATTGCCATCATGGCCATGTCGGGTTTACTTCTAGCATAGTTGATCAAGTACAAGTACACCATTTTCTTAATTTCCAATATAGGAACGTTCATGACATTAAGAATATCCGGGAAAAGTGGTGACATGTCATTTCCCATCGTCATGTTGGCGACAATTTTCTTCATCACTGTCTTCTTTCGTTGATGCTTTGGATCGCGCTTCTCCGAATTGAGCTCGGCTCGAAGTTCCTGAATTTTACCTATCGTTTACAATTATCTATGTTACTATTATATTTATAATATAATGACCATATATATATGAATATACATATCTAATTTTGTTTTAAAATATATAATATATACCTCTTTGAAAGTATTTAGCATCAGACATGGTTTGAAATGAAGGTAAAGGTTTTTTGAAACAAGGCAAAAAAAAAAGAGAAATAAAGTGAAGAGGAATTATTCTGACATTGAAACTAGTTTCTTTTTTTGGAGAGCATTGGTGTGCTCTGCACTACGTTACGCAAAGAAAGAAGTTAGGTTTAATAAATAGACAATGACTCTAATCCATCCATTTAATTTTCTTTTTCTTTATCACCAACTGTTATTTCGTTTATTTTTTGCCTCAATACATAAATTAATTTTACCTTGATTACTGTTGAGTAAAAAAAGTCATATATTAAACAGTTGTTAAATCAACATAAAGCGTCCCGACTATTATTATTGTTGTTGCTGAGTTACATTATAAACTTATTTTCATAGATATGAACAATGAAGACCTCGTTTTTGAGTGTATTATATACTATATCTCTATATGTATATAACTAAACGTTGTTGTTTTTTACTTTTTGAAATTATGGAAAAAAAAAGCACGAGATTACTTGTTTACTCTTACCAAAATTACCTCCCGTGTCTGCTTTTGATGACTGTACGGTATATACACTTAAATTATTCTGTTACTATCTATTTGTACAATACGTAAAGAAAAGCGGCACGGATACCGTAGATGGGGCCACTGAAGCCAATCAGAGAAGAAGACAATAAAGTTAATAGTCTGGGCCAATAAGGGCTCGATTTAATACAAATCTGTTGCTATGCTTGGAGCCTATATTAGCATTAATATTTTTAGAGAGCGAAAAGGTTGTGCGTGCCTGCATAATAGATTATAAAATATCTTTTGTTCTAAGCGTTTCATGTTGCCCACTGCTATTTTATTCAACGCCATTTAACTCCATTCACTTACATTTAACTCATTCAACCATATTCAAACGCATTAAATAATTTTTTATTTATTTTTTTCACAATAGAGGGAAATTTCAACTACAAAAAAAGAGGTCGACCTTCCGGTCAAAAGAACGCTCAGGGCCACAGTGCTGGACGTGGATAGCAAACAAAAAAAATTATCATTTACCTCTGTTAACACGACTGTCAATAATAATGAAAATAATAATTCATTATCACTTAGCTCATCTATTAATAGTACAGCAACGCCTGTATAGGAAGAGCCAACATCATCATTAGTAGAGGATGATCATGTACCGCTTGGTGAAAATTTTTTTGACACCATGGTTCCTTCAGCCGTAGAAGATCAATATGATGTATATGATGAAGATGATATTCTTGATAAAATTGATTGTAATGACGAAGATGAAGAAGAGGATAGTAACAGACAAGAAGGCACTGAAGATATCATTGACACTACGTCACAAGCAGTTCACCATTATAATGCAAATAACACTACAGAAGAAAGTAGAAATGAATCAAGCAACACATCAAATAATAACACGACACAAATAGCTGGTGTGATTCAAAAATATCTCTCTGATGTCCAAAAACGTATTGTTAGTGAGAAATATCCAGCAGAATACAGTAGAGGAACGTTTTGGGTACGACCAAAAGATCCATACTTTGCTTTACTTGATGATCTGAATCCAAATGGTCTTTATTATCCACGTATTTTCCTTTGTTTATTGTCAAAGTTAGTACTTTTTTTTAATATATGATATTTATAACAAGCAAATTTATAGTAATATTTTTGCTATGATTTTTTGACGCATAATGGAAAATCTATAGTAAATATATGGTATGGGGTTGTTTATTTCGTTAAAAAAAATCTACAGTAGTTTACCTTCGATAAAATACAATCCCCCGAAACGCTCATGCAAGAAAGCTGCGAGTTGCAAACCCATTAAGTGTTTTAACATTTCCCAAAAAACAAAAAAGGTGCGTAACAGAGAAATTTGCAAAAACACGGTTGACTATACATTAATATATATGAGCAAGTTACAATAGGGTAAAAGTTTTACAATATCATAAGAAGACAGATAGAATACAAACGAATCTCACTACGTAATTACTAGTATATGTCTTTTGTACAGTGAGTATTCGTTAAACCGGTACTCGTTAAACCGGTATTTCGCTAAACAGGTATCCAGTGAACTTGTCCAAATATTTACCGGATTTATAAATAATAGTATTATTTTATTTTATATTATATAATATTAGTCTTTTTATTGGTAAAATCAGTAATATAACCTTTCTTTAAAGATATATCAGTTCTTCCCTATGTTTTCAGTTGGGTAATTTGTTTTTATAGCAATTAAAAACACACAAACCATTCTTGTCGTCACGAGCAAGTTTCTCAACACCTTGTTGATAACAGTGTCTCTTTTTTGTTAATTTCACATGGATGCTTTTTTCTTCTTCCTCATCTACGTACGTACTACTTTTCAACTTTGTCATCCACTTGTTCATTATTGTTAAATATGTAATTATGTTGTTGATACAATTAATTTTTACTCATTTTTTCAACTGCTAATCATGGTCTATACCAATGCATATTTTGCTGTGAATTCATTAGATTAATCCAATTTCTGGTTCATTATCACTAGTTAATGAAAACACCATTATCATTTTTTTCACTAAAAGGTTAGCTCACAGTAGCAAAGCTATATTATATGAACTGTCATCTTTTTTTATCTTGTATAGGTAGCTTAATTTAATTCTAGTTATTCTTGCAGTATATTCTACATATTATTACTAACTGAGTTTCAATTCGCTAAACCGGTACGAATCCTCACATATATTGAGTACCGGTTTAACGAATACTCACTGTAATGCAAAATACAACATATTATGTGATACAATCATATAATCAGCGGGAGTGTTACTAATGTATACGTCTTCTCGTGTAATATAAAGTATAGTTCAAATTAAAATATAACATATACTCTGATGCAAGACATAAGTATATTTTACATAGTTCTGTATAACCTAACTTCACAGCGAGGTTACGATCAGCAGTAGTAATTACATTTTAATCCAGTAGAAGGTATCGATTTTGACATCCTAAATTTCATAGATAGATAGCCTCATCGATGTCCTGAGATATTAAATAAAAATAAACATTCAATGAGTTTTTATTGTATGATGATAAAATAGGTAAGTGTAAAGAGACACTATAATTAAACATATATGATACCTCCCTCTCGTTCAACACGTAATACTTTTCCCTGACGGAGACTGATGTAGCACCACCACCATCAAGTGGATCCTCGCGTCTTTTTTCAGTAACCGCGAGAAGGTAGGGTGCGTTAACATTCTTACATTCGGGTATGCTAGTTTGAAAAATTAACCAAGTCCTTTATAATCGTTCTTATACGTACGACCAGTCGCACATTCTTCCCAGATGCTTCTTCTTGGTCCAGGATACATTTGTTGGAGTAAGGTATGGCTTTTTTCCATGGATACGTAAAAAAAAAAAGCATTGAAAGGTGCGTGTATACCAATTAATACTATAAATTTGCACTTTTATATTCGATACTAAAAAATAGCATTAAATGCTCCGTTTATTTATACGTTCCCATCTATATTAATACTACATTGAAAAAAAAACAAATGCTAAAGAAAAACAATGGATATACTGTAACGGTATTAATGTAATGTAATATAATTTCTAAAAATATTAAAAGACATATTAATGCTCTATATGTGGTCAGCATTGGATAAAATAAAAATAAAGAATAAAGTGAGTACCATAGAACGAAAGCTTAAGGTATGTCAACAGATCAGTAAAAATAATAGTAGTAGTTTAAAGTTCTCTGATTGTTAATGACTCAAAATTTCAACATAACTACGTACTTTGATAATTTTATTATTCAAAATCCACTTGTCTATTTCCACTACTATATAATTAATAATAATATATGTAGCTAAAAAAATAAATTGATACGTATGTGTAATATGATATGCTGTACTACATATCATATTAAATAGCGAACAAAAAAGTGACGACCAATAGTAATAGTAATAAATAAACAAAAATTATTAGCTAGTACTAAAATAAGCAATAAAAAATGAAATAATATAGTAGAAATGCTTCTTGCATAGAAAAGAATAAAAGAAAAGCTAAATTCCAAATTTGTATTATTTTCTCTTAGTCGGCATCAATTGTATTCATTATAGACATTATATATTGTTTGGCACAAAATAGTGAAAAAAAAACTTCACACAAGATGAAATATCACTCAAGTGAGTAAATAAAACAAATGTTTCTCATTATTTTCTTTTTTCATTCTGGTTTGATTGTATAGAAAGAAAGAAAACTATAAGAATGTTTTCCTCAAAATGATACATATATATTAATTAATAGAGTTTCGAAAAATGTTTTTTTATGCTTATTGCTATTACTAACATTATAATAATATGCTAACTAATTATTAATTTTTTCCCTTGCTGAGATAAAACGGGAGACCCTTCCCCCACACACACGCGTATTTGATGATCAAATCACTGCGGGAATATCAAAAGCTTTTTTTTTTTTGGTAGATTCAACACTAGTGCTTGACTTACCATAGGCTTGGTAAGGAATGAATATGTGTGCGAAAATAAGAAATATAGTTAGTAAAAAAAAGTATTTTACAGTTGAAGAAGCAAACAACAACGTGTATACAAACTACTTTTGATAACTCATAATATATATAAATATTACCATTATAAAAACCACTTCAAAAAAATCGATAATCAAATAATTTGTTAGAAGAAAAGGTTTAATACATTAATTTTACTTTCTTACCCCAACATTATTTCACATGTTTGATACCTTTCAAAGATCTTTTAGTCAGTGTTACGCCAGCAATTTTTTTCTTTCTTTTAAAACTACAACATGCTCTCAAAACCCTAAGTTTGGTTATTAAAAAAATTCTGTACAACAATAAACTCAAATTTACCCCGCTAATTTCTTTGGTCTTTTTAAAAAAGAAAATTAAATATAAATTTCTTTTTTAGGTTCACATCACAACGTAAAAAAAATGGCCACGGTAATTACAAAACCTGTGAACCGTTCTTTTTCTTTATCTTTTATTCTTCTTTCACTTTTTTCACTCTTATTTCTTTCAAAATATACCTCCTTTCCTTTACAAAAATTAAAAAGAAAAACAACGATATCAAATTCTAATAAAATTATGGATAATATTCGCGGAGCACTTAAAAAATCACCAGCACCTGTTATTGTTCAAACATTAAAAACAGCATTGGCACTTCCTCCAGCTGCTGCAAGAACGTTTATTAATGAACTTACAAAACCTACATCATCACAACGAACTTACATTAAACATATTAGCAATTCCTTCTGGAAAGGTACTTTAATTGCTAAAGACATCAAATATGATAGTGATGCCGAAGCAGTACGTCGTTTACGTAGAGCCGATGTTGTCATTTTTAATATTCACGGTATGTTCCCACCATAACAAAGAAACGCCAATGTCAATTTTGATTTGGGGGAAGAGATAGATTGTGTAGTACAGAAAGATGGTATCCTAGTAACAATAAAAATTAATTTATATGTATATATTTTTTTCTGTGTATGTAGGTGGTGGATTCCGAACTGGAAATTCAACAATGTATATGAAGAGTTATATTACCTGGATTGATATGTTGAAAGAAAAGCATAATCTTGATGCTGTCATGATGTCTGTTGAATATGGTAACTCTCTCTCCTCTTCTGATTTCTCTAATTCTTTGACTTTTTATTCCCCTTTAACGTACAAAAATAATAATAAATGTATAATCGATTTTTGTATAGGACTTGCACCAGCCAATAAATACCCAGGACCTCTTTTTGAATGTATGAAAGCTTATAAGCATCTTACACAAGAACTTCATGTCCCTGCATGGAAAATTATTCTTTCTGGTGATTCTGCCGGGGGTTCCTTGGTTCTGGAAACATTAATGCGAACTTATGCTCCCAATATTATCAACGATTTGAATGCACCACGAACTAATTTTAGCATCGGTCTTCCAGCAGGTGTGCTATTGGTTTCTCCATTAATTACACCAGAAACTAATTCTTGGTCTTGGGAAAATTTGGAGAAGTACGACATGGTATCTCAACAATTAGCCAAGCTTGTATTTAAAGAATACCTTGATTTTCCCAACGTGGATCCTGAAGATATACCCATTTTAAAATTGGCTCGAGTAGATAAAGATTTTGAACGATTTTCACCTAAAAACGCTTTGGTGTTTGTAGGTGATAAAGAAGTCATGCGTGATGATATTTTACACTTGGCCAATGCCATTGAAAAAGATGGCAAGATTAACATTCGTATTTGTAAAGAAGCATATGCTCATGATTGGTTTTTGATCCATGAAATTGTTAAACAAAAAGATAAATATATGCTTGATCAATATGATGAAGTATTTGTTGATTTTGCTGCTTATGCTGTAGCAGACGCTGCTGAAAATTTTGCAAAAGAAAAACAAAAGCAAAAAGTTTCTACTATTACTACTACCACAAAAGAAGATATTGGAAATGTATCAGAAACAGAAACAGCAGTAACAGCCCAAGACCAAGAACAACAACAGCAACAGCAACAGCAACCTATTACTACTACTACTACCCCTGTTAAACCTGTCGGTGTCATTGTTCCTTAACTATTGTTCATAATTTTATTATTTTATATTATATATCTTTTTTTTAAACTATTTACCTTTTCACTTTCAACTATAATATTAAAGTCTTTTTTTCTGTTGTTTATAATAAGTTATTACTTTTATTAAAAAAATAAATGGTTTTTTTTTGGGTTCGTTTTGTACCTTTCTTTGGGATATACAAGTTAAAAAAAATTGAAGAGAAATATTGTTGCGTAGTAACATGTACGAAATCGTTAAATTGAGGAAGTGACTTGAAACTTTAATGTCCGCCTATACGTCTCTCTCACTCTTTTTTTTTCAAATTTTATTTTATCTACCATTACAGAACACGAACTATAAATAAAGAATCATGAGGTATATATATATATAATAAAATCAAATGATTCAAATCATTTTACGCGCTACTAAAAAAAATTAACATATAAATATATAATCTAGTACTGCCAAAGCAAGATCAGAAATGTCAGAAGAAGAACTTCGCAAACAAGAAGAAATTGAATTTAACACGGGTCCATTGTCAGTACTTCAACAATCCGTCAAGAATAATAATCAAATCTTGATCTCTTGTAGAAATAATCACAAGATTCTAGCACGTGTTAAAGCATTTGATCGTCATTGTAATATGGTTCTTGAAAATGTGAAAGAGGTATATTATTTAAATTTTTAAAAATAAGAAAAACAAAAAAAAAAAAAAAAAAATGTATTTAATCAAATCATTACTTTCTTTTTTATTTTATTTTTAGATGTGGACAGAAACTCCTCGTACAGGTAAAGGATCGAAAGCTAAGCCTGTTAATAAGGATCGTTTTGTAAGCAAAATGTTCCTTCGTGGTGATTCCGTTGTTCTCAGTAAGTTTTCTTATGTTATTTTAATAGTTTTAAGCATTCAAAAAAGAAGAAACTTATTGACATTTTATTTTATAGTTCTTCGTAACACTGTTTAAAAAAAAAAGAAAGGGAAAAACACGCGACACGCACACATTCTACGTACATAAATACAACTATGTTCATATATATATATAAAACTACAACTAAAAAAAATAATAAAATAAATGCAACAACATTCCTCTTCTTTGTCTTTCGTGATATCAAACGTAACAAAATACGGACGCACACAGGCACTCGTCAACCAAAATCAACCAAAATCAACCAATGTTATTCGTTTACATTGTTGATAAATATATACATCTTATACAACTACATTTGGAAGTTTTTCTTACAAGGATCAAATAAATTAAACTAACAACTATGATAGTTATATATATATAAAGAATATATTTTATTAGGATGGGTGTCATAAAAAGATGTGGAAAGAAAGAATAAAAATGGAATCAAATTACATGAAATATAAAGAATGGGATAAGAGATGTTAGGGTGGGAGTGAAAAAGGAATATTATATTTATAAACGGTGAAGGTTTTCTAAAATATGGATATGTTTTATGATAAGAAAATGAAAAGCTATATAATACAACTATACTTGATGGTTGTAAATAATAATAATGGGGAAAGAAGATGAAAAGGAACTTATTGAGGTGTTTGAGTCCACATCATTGTAGAATCGATAGGTAATTGTTGTGATGACTGTTGTTGTTCTTGTTGTTCTTGGGGAGTAAAGAATCCAATACTATGCCGTCTTTCAGCACTAGAAGTACTATTCGGAGGAGAACTGAATGGAATATAACTATGAATTACATTGGATGTAGATAATGATGTTGGAAAAGAAGGTCTTGCAACAAAATTATTTGATAAAGATGCAGATGAGGATGATGCCATGTTTGATGAAATATTATTATTTATATTATCGTAATTATTATTATTACGTTGGGTATCTGTTGTCGTTGTTGTTGTTGGTGATGAAATGCTTGCTAACCCAGTATCTGGTAAGGATGTTGTATAACTTTTACTAAATGCTAATGCAGATGGAGATGATGATTGGGTTGTTGAAATAGGTGAAGTAATATTTTCAGGTTCTTTACCCTTATTTGATGACAACGTTGCTGTAGATGATTTAGTAGATTTTTTGGATGAATGCTTACGATGGCGATTGGTTCTCCAATTTTCAACTTCAAGATGATAATATGTTAAACCTTCTGTTAAACCATATGGGTTGGAATGAGGATCCTGTATAGATATGTATTAGATAAGTTCTGTTTTCAGCTTAAATATTCTTATCAAATACTTACCGCTACATTAACTGTATGTTCTGTAATGGATGTGATTCGAGCAACAAGCCATTCTCTTGTAATCATTTGTTGCACAACACTATTGGATGGCTTTAAGAAATAATGAGGAGCATTAATATTAAATGCAGCCCATGGTTTTCCTGTAGAATTTCTTGTTGGTAGAAACAATGCAACATCACCAGTTTGAAAACTAATGTATATATTATTATTATTAATAAACAAATCTATTTATTTGAATGTTTCTTTCTCTCGCTCTCCCCTCCCCTCAAAGAAAAGTCATAACAACTTACTTTCTAAAAGCAATTTTATCATGTCCACAATTTGAAACTTTGTTATATTTTTCTATGTTGAAAGAAGATTAATTAAAGTTTATAAATAATATATTATATCACATTCTATTGTTTTTTTTTTCTCTTTTTACCTCGAAGATCTTTATATTCACGTTTCCATCTACGAGTAAGTTCATGAGCATCTCGTACTTTAGAACGAATACGTTCAACAAACTTAACACAATCCATACTTCCAACAGTTTGTAATACACGTGTCCAAATAGCCAAATCATCATGTTCACCAGAAATAATTAATTTTTTAGTCATTGCTTTGGCTTCTTCTTCATCCACGGAAAGTTGAAGTTGATGAGTTAATTCATAAAATAAACTTTTTCTAAACTCTTCTAATTTTTCAGCCATTTGAGTTCCAGTAGAATAAAGTTCCATACGTTCTTCATCAAATTTATTCATTCTTGATAGTAATTGGCCATGATCTTGTTGAATTATCATAAGTTTCTGATAATAATGATAATTATTATGTTAATAGTTTACATAATTATGTCCACCCCACCTCTCTTCATAATATATGTATATGTATATGAGGGTGATGGGATGATGATGACCTATCTATTTTTGGTTTTACCTCTTTTGAAGAATTAGCATCCGTAGCAAGTGTTTCTAAACTTTCCTTGAGAATATGCAATAATGTTTGTATATCTTCTTCTCCCATAGAAATATTAATAGGTCGACTATGTTGCATTACTAAAGCTACCAATGTATTATGTATATTACGTCGTTGTTGTAAAATCTATTTATGAAGAAAAAAAAACAGTTTGAGTTATATATCATGAATAAATAAATGAATGAATAATATACCTCTTCAAGTGCTTGATGCTTATTCATCCAATCATTTTCAGCTCTAGTAACCATATCTCGAGTCTAATAATGACAAATAATAATTAATAAACAAAATTTTACTTTTCCTCGTAATGTAAAATTAATTATTTACCTTTGCCAACTGTTGTTTAATTTGGTCTCTAGCTTGTTCTGTATCGTCCAACTGTTGAAGACGCTGTTTGGTCTATATAAATAAATAATTAATCCATGAATGTATATGCATATGATAAATCCTGAAATTATAAATATTTACAGCTTTCTTTTCTGCATTTGCAGTAACACGATAATTTTCATATTCATTATAAAGCTTCTCCAAGTCTTCTTGTAGTTTTGTATTCTTTTTTTCCAACGCATCATTACGTTCTTTGGATTCTAATAAATCGTTTGATATGTTTTGAATATCATCTTGATGTACTTGTTCTAATATTTTAATACGTTTCTGATTATCTGTACGTTCTTGATCTATTTGTTCTTGTAACTCTTCGATCTATTAAATATAATTATTGTTAATATATGTATCTATCCGACCAAAGAAGGAAAAAGAGTTTTTTTCTTTATGGCCATCATTGAAATCAAAATATTATACCTTTGCTCGCCAATCATCCTCAGCACTTGCTATTCGAATATCTGCAAGGTTATCCTTATATTGAGCTTCTTTCAATAACTATAAAAAGAAAATTGCAATCCATGGTGAATATTATATTTAGTAATAATAATAAAACTCGATAAGGTTTCACTTAAGAAATAGAATCTTACACTTTGACGATTATCTTCATATGTTTGACGTTCTTCTTCAAGTAATTGTTCTAATTCTTGTATTTGAAGTCTTAAATCTTCTCTCTCTTGTTCATTTTCATCCTTGATAATTTCCATCTTTTTTTCAATATCAAATATAATATGGTTAGTCTTCTCGAAAAAAAATGAAACTTGTCCAACAAGATATATATGTATTTTCTTTTTACCTGGTTTTGTTCATTATGTAATTGATGTTGTAAACTAGAAATTAAATCTTCTTGTTCACGAACAATTTCTTTAAGTTGATCAATTTCTTTGGATTGATCCTTTGTTGTAGCAGTAGCATCAGTAGTAGGTACAGCAAGTTTATCTTCTGACGATGATAATGATAAATGTTGTCCACCTCCACTTCCACTTCCATTATCCAAAACAGAATAAGCAGATGAAGTAAGACTACTTGGTGAATTACTATTATATTTAATAATAGTATTCACATTATTATTATTACTACCACTATTACCACCGGCAATAGTTTTCTTCTCAAGTATTTTTTCTAATATGACAACACGAGATTCATATTTCTATAATATATATAATAATTAATTATTTAAAACTTTACATAAATCATTCTATTTGAACTTTTTTTTCAATAAATACCTTTGCTTTTTCTTCTGCATTTAAAAGTGCTTTACTCTTTTGACGAAGTTCCATTTCCATTGAGTTAAATGATAAAAGGGCACGTTCTTTACTAAATGGAGATGACATGGTTCCTTTATATTCATTAGCAGTAGATCCATCTGAAGTACCCGTTGAGAAAACTATATATATTAAAATAATAAATTACTTTTTGATTGTTTGAAAGGAGAGATAGAATTACGATAGATAATAATAATAATAATATATATACTATACATGTTGTTTCTAATGCCTTGAAAAATTCTGCGCGTAATCCATCAAGTTGTTGAGACATAACATGTAACAAATCAACAAATTTATCTGTACCACGAGTGATAGAACTTTGTTGCATTGTGGTATGTTTGGAGTTTTGAATATGTCGAGAATTATCTGATGGACTTGATCCTCTTTTCAATATATTAGAAAATGATATTCTTCTATTAGATATTGGAGAAGATCTATTTTGATGTTGTGAAGAACCATAATATTGTCCAAGAATACGAATGAAATCTATATATATATATATATATAATGTGTATATATGTATGAGAAAGAGAGAAAAATGCAAGGAAATTTTTTTTAGCATCCTTTACCAATAATATCTTTTCGAGTAATATCTAATTTATTCTGTTGTGCACTGATAGTTGAGACTTCACAATGAGTTGTGGATTCGCTTTCAATATCTAATTAAAAAAAATGTATAAGTTTTTTTTTTTTCACTTTTTTAAAAAATATTTTTTTGTTAAAAAAAAACGGTATTATTTACCTTTGACTTCAAATGGTAATGTACGTAATATATTACGAACAAAATCTTCACGTCGTTTTGTTTCTTCCGTTCGATATCCAGCAAGTAGATCAGCAATGGCATTAGCACTTTCTGCGAGTATCTATATATGCATATAATAATTAAAATTGGAATAATAATAATAATAAGTACTATTGCCAAAAACTTACTGTATTATATTCTTTACGTCGAACTACTTCAATCAAAAGATATCCCTATACAAATACAACGAGTAATAAGACTTTAATCTTACATCTATTTGATTATAACAATATAAAAAAACAAACTTACATAAGCAAATATGATTTCTTGGAGTGCTTCTAAATCCATTGTATAATTCTCATCTTGAAAAGTTGAAATCCATCTATTGGTATCTTCTATTCTTGGTGCAACAGCAGCAATTTCACTTTGTAATTGTGATACAATTCCCATATTTTCCAAAAATCGCTCAATACTTTTCCGTTTGGCTAATATTAATGTTACCACTTTTTGTCGAAGAGTTGTTTCATATCCATGTAACTTGGGTAAATAATCATGGATATGAATTTCTGCAAGATGACTGAACGCTTCAAGTGTCTTTTTGGCATGAGACGTAAGAGTTGTTGTTGTTGTTGTTGAATGAATGTTCGTACTACCACTTGCTCCTAATTGAATCCCAACATCTGTTGTCAATGTTGATCCAGTGGATAAACTCGATGCAGTGGTAGCGATAATGTTGATACTGTTGCTCGTATTATTAGTAAGAGATGATATAGGAACATGTAATAATTCGGATATTTTGTTATAAACACGACTTAAATCTCGTTTGATTTTTTCTCTTAAAAACTGTGCTTTTTGTAAAATTTCTTGTATATCCAATACAACTGCATCCAGTGACTGTAAATCCTGATATTCTGTAATTTGTTTTTGTAAATCCTTTTCATAATGCTTTAAATCAATCGACAAATCATGTAATTCTTGTAGTTCCTGACCCAATGTTGTACATAATTCACGAGCCCCATTTTTTGCTTTATCAATTCGTAATGTATCGATGAAATCCATTAATAATCGCGCTCCTTCTTTTTCGTTATCAACGTTATTATCATCGCTGATAATGATATTGTTTAAAATGACTGGATGAAGTCTGATATTTTGTAATACTGTCAAATTGAGTTCGGTAGATTCCACAAGAGAAGAATGTTTAGCAAGTTCTTTTTCAGCAAAGGATGAAAAGGTAGTAATGTTTTGATTGGCCATATAACTATGGGATTCAAGATTTGTCATAGCAACGTTAATTGCCATACTTTGCATTTTCTGTTCATTGACTGTATTTTTTGATAATTGTGCATGTGTTGATAATGTTTGAATTAATACCTAAATAATTTTATTTATTTTTTCAAAAAAAAAAAAAAAAAAAAAAAAAAAGTGGTCAATTTAGCAATACAACTCTCTCTCTCTCTCTTTTTATCCAACAAATAAAATATACCAAATAAAAATAAAGATATAACTTACTTGACTATATGAATCAAAATCACTAAATAGTTCTAGATAAAGTTGACATGTTTCTACAAGATTTGGACTTGTAATCCCTTTGACACGTGCCAATGTGTGAACTGAAGAAGGTCCTATTGTAATCATCATTTTTTTTAGGTTTCCAGTATTATTATTATTGAAAATAAAATTATTCTACGAAATCAAAACAAAGAATAGAAAAAAATTGGAAAAAGATATTATACCGTCAAAAGGAGGAATTTTTTGTTCAAGACTTGGCGTTTCCAAGTCAAGTAATTTAATCACTTCATCTTCTGCTGCATTGAGGTAGTGTCGATCATAAACAAATACCAAATACTCTTTCTATAGTTATCGTTCATCATAGTTCCGTTTATATATATATATATATATGCATAAGTAAATATATATTAATATTAAATAATTTCGTTATAGCAACAAACTTACATCACCAGTGGCAGTGATAACTTCGTTCAACTGACTTGCTTTCACTTGAGTACCAAAGCTTGTCATCAGAATCTGACAGTCAATGGGAACTCCTGTATATTTTTCAATACTACGTTTAAATTCTTCGAGACTAAATTGTATACCATAATTTTTTTTTTTGGTTTCTCTATTAACAACATTTATCTCTCTTTTTTTTTTTTTTATCTTCAACGATTCAAATAAAAACAAAATAAGCTGCGGAACAAGAACAGGAACTTTTATATGTATATATATATACCTATCTATTGTGGCATTTTGGCTCGACCAACGTACATGTCGGCCAGTCTCAGCCCTATATATCTTCATTGTAACAACCTCAAAAACCTTTTTTTTTTATTTTTTTTTTATTTTTTTCTAGTTTTGAACAAATTCAAATTTGGTTTTAAAAAAAGTGAAATTAAGAAAAAGAAAAAAAAAAAAGAGAGTGGTGAATGAATAATAAAACTTTGGGGAATATAAAAAAAATTGAAAGTTTTATGTGGTGTTGAATTACGCATGACAACTGACTTTTAAGCCAATTTTGTGTGTAACATCCAATCAACAAATTATGTTGTCGCATAGTAAAAAATAAAGGAGAAACTAATTCTTTATCATTGTAAAATTATTATCATAATGAATGTCAAAAAGAATATGTTTCCGAAATAGTTCTCCTCTTATTTCTAATTGTTAATACAACGCCATCTCCATTGTCCAGATAAAAAAGAAGAAGATGATGATGATGATGACAATAACAATGGATGATGAGTAAAAATAAATTCATCATCAGGTCTTGAAATATGTTTGGATTGTGATGGATCAGTTGGAGTAGCGATATCATCTAATAAATCACATCGAATATGACCTACTCGACCTAATCGTAATACTTGAAGTAAATGAAGTGATATTAACCAACGTCGTATCAATTCAGGTTCACGATCAATAATTTTTCCACAATTGTAAACGGTTAATTCACGTAAATTACTCAAGGATCCAATTGTTCGTGCGGTAGTAGTACTAATCCATGAATGATATAATGATAATTCTCTTAATCTGGGAACATGAGATGGTAATAATCCACGTAATACATCAACAGTATCTTCATCTTGATCTTGCCATATTTTTTCTTCTTCTTCTTCTGCTTGTTTCTTCTTCTTTTTTTGTTGCATTAATAATCGTTCATCACCTAATGAAAGATAATGATGACCTCCAGTTGTTCCTCCGATCCCTCCAGCGACTGAAGTTGTTGATGATAGAATTGGTGATGATGATGAACATGCTGCTGCTTTACGCATTTCCATCCTGAGTTCAAGTATTTCTAGATTGGGTACACATGTAAACAATTGTGTTAATGCTGACTTTGAAACAACAGGATAACAGAGGCGTAATTCAACCAATCCTTTAAAGTTACAAAGAGTTGTCAATGATCGATCCGTTAAATAAAGTTGATGTTCAGTCCGTGGGAGTTGCTGTCTTTGTAATTGTTTCAGTCGTAATTTTTGCTGTTGCTGAGATGATGACTTGGTATTGTTACCATTATTGATAGAACTATTGTCATTGCTGCTATTACCATTGTTTTTCTTATTAAAAGAATGCATCATATTTCCATTATTAATAGGTGATGTAGATCGTCGTCGTTGTAATGTACCTGATGGTGATACACATGGTGAAACAAGACGAGCACCTCCTCCTCCTGTTGCTATAGTGGTAGGAGATGATTTTGGATATCGTGGATGAAAATCTAATTTAGGTGATAAATCAAGTCGACGTAAAGAAGCTGGATTTAATTTTTCCACAATTCCATCCACATTTCCTCCAGTACGTAATTGTGTCAATCGGAAATCTTCTAAAGTATGGAATTGTTCCAAGGTACGTATAATACCTACAAGCACTTGAGGTTCTTGACATGACAGATGTAATTGTTTTAAATTTTTTGCATATTGTTGCATACATAACAAGGTCAAGTTGGTCAACTCGATATTAAGCATCTTGAGAGATAATAATCGTTTTCCACAATTTTTTAATAACATTTGAAGAACAGGTTGTGTAATGGTACAAGAGGATATATCCAGATGAGTAAGATGATGCAATTGCCCAGCAATAGCACGACAACTGTCAATTTCAAAATGTTGATAACGTAATGATAACGATTCAATTTGACTGCATCGTCCCACGATAAATTGTAAAGTAGATTCTGAAAGTGTTAGACTCATTGAAGGGACTTTGGACATATCCATAGCCAATGATGATAAATTGTGTGAAGGCCGCATTTGATATAAATGATCTCGTTGTTCAAAAGGCCATAGTGTATCGTTAGTTGTATTCCCATATCGATTTAATTCGAGTTGTCTTATTTGTGGTAATGAACAAGCTACCATACAAAGTGCTTCTGGCGTTATACACCAACACCCACTTAGATTAACTTGTTGGATCGTCTTGAGTTGTAAATTGTTATTATTACTATTATTATTATTTGTTGTAGTAGTAGTAGTCATTGCTTTTAGTTCACCAGGTAGTTGAATTGAAATTCCACAATTACGTAATATAGTAACAAGAATACCATTGGTTATACGATCCCCATGATGTGAAAGATCAAGTGGTGACCAGCACCAAGGATTATTGTAAAGTAAATTATGCATGCGTCGACATGTTATTGAAAGTTGACATTTGTCAGTAACATGGGTGACAAAATGTAAAATATTTAGAACTAACTCGGAAGGGAGTGTTTCCATATGTTTTGATTTTTTAAGAAAAATTTTAAAAGTGTTATGGAATAAATAATTAGAGTATATATAAAAGAAACCAAGTGTGATTGATTGACTTCAACTGCACCTCTCTTTTCCTTACATCTTTTTCCCTGTCACCCCCACCCCCCTTGTTTCACAAGGTCATGCTACATTTTTGTTTTACCCAACAAAAAACTTTGCCAATCAATAAATCAAAGATGGGATGTACCTTATTTTTATTATTATTACTTTTTTTAAAGACCCTCCGTTTACTTCCTTGATTTATTAATATACATTTGATATGAGACAATTAGTAATTGTCTGCATGGTAAAGTACGTGTACTATACATATATTCGTCCTTCCTGGGTATTATCCGCACATTTCAATCACACTTATAAAGAAGAATTGATACTATAATAATAAACTCATGGTATTACATTGGTAATACAGAATATATATATATATAATTGTCTTATCAAAGATGATAAGGATTTTTTATTACCAAAACCAAAATAGTTTCCCCCCCATCTTTGTGGCCATATAGCTTTTTATTTTATCATTTTTTTAGGATACGTAACAATAACAAGAGTAATTTACATAGAAATTAGGTTTAGAACTATAAAACTACTATAATAAAAACTAAAGCTAAAACTAGCTTAGAAAGACATGATTTATACGTAGAAAAATTAAAGATGAGTATTTTTATATACAATTGGATAAACAATATATCAAAGAAATTGAAGTCTTCCTATTATATGAGCCCACTGTTATTAATAAATCAATACGTATATATATTACTTTTAATTATTCAAGTGATACTTGAACGATGACTTCATATTACACTCCAGGCCTGGGTACTATGTCCTTAATGGCCTAAAATTAAATTGTCACATGACATTTGGTTTGCGTCCAAACCAATAATGTCAGGAAGCGGCATAGCTTCATGGTACAAAATCAGTTTGATTTAATGTCAAAACATAAAAATCATATTGCTTGATATATAAAGGAGAGATAAATTATGTATCTTTAATAATAACTTATTTTTTGATATGAATACTTTATGATCTACTAATATATATACTTATTATTATTCCTATGATTTATTTTTGGTAGATGAACATTGGAAAGGGATTATCAGATAATTCAATAATTGTTTGTTGAGTTTCACAAGATGATGTCGGACCGGTTATTGAGATAATATAATAATCTGGATAGAATGGTAAAGATACAGTAGCAGTAATAGTGTATCTATCTAGTAGAGAATAGTATATATGTTTATAAATAAACAGCATCAGCTAATGATTATCAATAAATTTATATTCCAGGAGACAGCAGGGTGTGTAATAAGTCATTTCTCAGTCAAGTATAGATTGATATGCTAAACTTATTTACCAGATATCGTCTTCTGATATAACGACTCATCTTCTAGCAGAATGTTGTTTTTGTGGATATTTATTAATGGTAAGAAAATTACTTGTACAATTAGATTCCTAGCATTTAAGTTTATAGTCAATCAAAACGCATGAAAGTCATAAAATAAACCGTACATAAGTAATGCATAAATGCATAAGTGCATAACCGAGTCAGCGGAAAATCATGTAAAGCAAAAAAAAAAAAAGACCCGGTGGTAATTCGTATCCAAAAAAAAAAAAAAATTCGAGACGGTACTCTGTCAAAAGCCTTTTATATAATGTTTCTTCTTTTATTCTAACTAGTTTTTTTTTGAGTACGTACTCAAAACATATTTGTGGAGAAATAAATTAAATATCTCAAAAGTAATTGAACCTATCGTCAAAGATTTGTTGAAGAAGGATTCATTTTCAATAAGAAGAAGGTTATTAGAGAACCAACTAAAAAAGTGAATCTCTGATAAACAATCGGTTTGATTTTACACTAGACTTTTTCGTTCTGAGAGCAATTTTTTTGTGCCTTTAATGTATGTCTATAAGAGAAACGTAAAACTAAACTTTAAGTAGTAAATATTATGCAACTATGGTAGCCCACATTTTCTTACACTGTATATATTTTCTTTTGAGAGAACTTGATAATACGTATTAAAGAATTTGTAAACTTGTTATTATGAAATCACATAGTTATATTTATATAAGTGATGGAAATGATCCGTAATTATTGTTACGAAATTATATTTTGTTATTGTAAATGAGGCTCTTTTAAGTGAGTGTGATCTATAGTTTTTATTGGCTAACTTATCCGGTTCTTAATAAAATGATCCTCAGAAAGAAAATTAGCCAACGGTTTTTTTGTTGTTATCTTATATGAAACATCATTATTGGGAATCAAGTCAGAGATACACACGTAAAACTTTGCTTTAAAGAGCTTTCTCTTTCTCATTTGTATTTCTTTTTGGTTTTATTTATTATTATTTTGGCTTTTCGCTTTCTAATTAATAAAGCAAAAATTTGGTTCTCTTTTTTTTTTTTTTTTGTCTTGTCTATATTAATAATAAAATAAAAGAGATCTTAATAAATCAATGAGATATAAATTTTTTATTGCTAAGTAAAAGTAAAAATAAAAATAAAAATAAGAAGATTTCTAGTCACGTGAACTAAAAAAAAACCTTTTTATTATATTTAAATAAAAAATCAGGAAAAAAAAAAACTTTAATATAAGGTTTCGGTTAACACATGTGATCCTGAAACAAAAGATCCTATGTTCGAATCCTTGCAAAAGTTATCGTTTAAATAATTAAAAATTTAAAAAAAAAAGATAAAAAAAGCTTTCGGGTGATGATGATTAATATTTGGTCCGTGTTACTGAAAGTGGATTAAGACCCCGCGTTCATGTCGAATAATTTGACCTACACTGAACCTTTGAAAAAATATATTCATATGGAGCTTTTTATTTTATTATTATCCTTTCTCTTTTTTTTTAAAAAAAAAGGTCTAATAGCGAGAAATTTCAATCGCATTTTATAATAAAAATTAATAATGGCGAAACAACGCGTTAAACAACTTCATAATTCTATAATTACAGAAAGTTCAACACCTATATCTTGTCCTTCTACAACTACAAAGGTTTTTTTTTTTAATTCTCTCTCTCTCTCTTTTTTTTTTTTCTTTATTTCTTTGTTTTACATAAACAACAACTTCGTTTATTTATTTTCTTTCTTTGTTTTTTAAAAAAAAAATTAATACCATAAAATAAATTAAGGGGTCTTTAAATCATAAACGACAATCAACAAACGACGATAATCCATTAACAAGTCTCAGTAACATTTCAAAAATGACAGCAACTTTACCACAAAAACAAGAATTGTCAGATGTCGTAATTGATCCGTTACCTAGCAACAAAACACGTAAACGATCTTTACAACAACAACCAACCAAGAGTCCAAGGTTTGTAAAGTTCATGATTTCTTCTTTTATTTTATTTTTTTTTTTAAAAAAAAAAGGAATTTCAAATTGTCCAATGTATTTTTTTTTTCTTATCAAAACAAATGTTATATCGTAATAATATTGATAATAATAGGTTATCACAAGAACGCAAGCAATGGTCACTAAGCGACTTTGAAATAGGTCGTGCATTAGGTAAAGGCAACTTTGGACAAGTATATCTTGCAAGAGAAAAACAAAGTGGATTTGTAGTTGCACTTAAAGTTTTATATAAAAAGGCTCTTGCGGATAGTAAAGTAGAACGACAACTTCGTAGAGAAGTAGAAATTCAGGGAAATTTACGGTAAAAAAAAAACCAACCATTATCTATTAATTAATAATATACTATTTATGTATATATACTCAATTAAAAATGATCAAATTATTTAGTCATCCTAATATTTTACGACTGTATGGTTATTTTCATGATGAAACACGTGTATTCTTAATATTAGAATTAGCAGCAAAAGGTGAATTATATAAAGAATTACAAGCACAAAAAAAATTTCCAGAGGAAGTGGCTGCACGAGTAAGCAAAAACAAAAACATTCATTGTTTTATTCAAAGATAAAAAAAAAAAGGTTTTTTGGTTAGCATAATTCAAATATATATATATATATATATATATAGTATGTTGCACAAATGGCAAATGCATTACTTTATTTGCATGGTAAACGAGTTATCCATCGTGATATCAAACCAGAAAATCTATTACTTGGTTTAAAAGGAGAATTGAAAATCGGTGATTTTGGCTGGTCTGTTAAGACAGGTGTTACAGAGTATGATTTCTTTTTTTTTCTTAATCTACTGATAAAAACTATTTACTGTGGGAAATAAGATTTCAATTCCATTCATCATTATTATGCAAAAATTAATAGAAGCCGACGACGAAAAACATTATGTGGAACATTAGATTATTTACCACCAGAAATTGTAGAAGGACGAAGTCACAATGAAAAGGTTGATTTATGGTCACTTGGTATTTTATTATATGAAATGTTATGTGGAAACCCTCCATTTGAAGAAGAAGATAGTTATGAAACAACGTATCGTCGAATAATACATGTGGATTTACGAATTCCAGATCATGTTAGTAAAGAAGCATCCGATCTTATAAAAAAGGTAAATTGTTATATCAGTAAAATAAATTAAAAAAAACTTCTACTAACATTTTTTTTACAAGTTATTGGTATATAAATCTGTTGAAAGATTACCATTACGAAGCGTCATTTTACATCCATTTGTCACCAAACATGTACAACAAGCAAAACGTGCATCATCTTCATCTTCATCTTCATCAACTCGGTAAATTATTATTATAATTTAAGAATTAATGATTTTCTTTTTTATATGTTATTTGTTATCTTTTCATTTTTTATTTTTTACTTTTGGTTCCATCCATCCAGAGTTTGCTTATATTGTTATCATTCCCTACACTTTCTTCATTTTCATCATTTCATAACTTTTTTTCATATATATAACAGATCCAAAAATGATAATTCTGTAACCTTTTCACTTTCATCTCATTTTTCATAAAAAAAGAAATTTCCATGATAACAAATAAAAGCTCTATTGTAAATAGATTTTCAACCAAATACAATAAAACTAAATAACTTTCTTCACCTTTCTAGTATCCATACCTCCACATTTAAATAATTAAATATAAAATAAAGAAAATATTTTCAAATAAAAAGTATAGTGCAGAAAAAAAACCAGAGGGCAAACCAAATCAGCCATTGTATTTCTTTTTTTTTTTTTGTTCAATAAAAAAACTCGTAATAATGAAGTCAATACATAAAATCTGCCTATCGATTAAATATACCCGCTAAACTAATGATATGATTACTTCACATTCATTCGCAATTGTTTACTTCTATTAAATTTTATATATAATTTAAGAGTAAAAAGAAAAAAAATCAAAATTAATATAACAATTTTTTTTTACTTTTGACAACAACTCCATTCTCTCTCTTCCATCAAAAAATAATAACTTACGCGAGTGAAGCGGAATCGTGGGGGAGGAGTACGAACGCGACGGTCAACAACGGAACGAACACGAACGACACGAGCGTGAATAGCGCAAGAAACACAGTAGTGAAGCTTCACGTAAAGTTTGGGAATGGCATATTCCTCATAAACGGAAGCTTCTTGAAGATCACGGACAGCGGCGGCTTCGACCATGTTACGGACATTGAAGCGCTTGATAGCCTTGTCCTATAATAGTGATAATAAGAATATGTTTGTTTGTTGAGTTATTTCAAAAGTTTCTTTCAAAACATTATTAAAATTAAAAAGCTTTCCCCCCCTTCTCCAACTAAATTAATTATTAGTTTTTACCTTGGGAACACAGCGAGAGCAGTTAATGCAGCGAACAAACTTGTTATGGCCACGGCCGTGCTTGTTGCGTCCGTTATTTCTTCTCTTGCAAGTCTAAAAAACATTTATTTATATTGACATGACCCATTAAAAATATATGGACCAAAAAAGGAGAAAACCGTTGATAAGTAAAATAATTTATAAATTATTATTATTATAATTATTATATCATCCTTCTTGTCCCTTTTCCTCCACTCCCACTTTTCTCCAATGGGGAGGTGTGTTATTTTATTTTTCCAATTCTCAAATTCCAAACGCTTTATTTTTCTTTTATCCAATTATGTTGAAAATAATTATATCCAAATGGTCGTTCGTTAATAATAATAATGAAAATAATCCGATTTCATGGTTGATTGATTGATAATGTTGATGGATGGATAGACGTTTGGATGATTGGATGGAAGTGAGAATGGAGGATGGACGAGGATTTTCGAATGGGATTGTTACGCACCATATTACGGAAAAAGAGGTAGAACTATGGATTCACCCATCAGGGCCTTTTGCTCACTATCAAGTCCGAACCCGAAAAGGAAACTGCCCGAGTATATAATTTATTATCTCGCGCCGCATGCTAAACCTTTTTTTTTTTTCTTAGATTATTTCTACCTTTATTTCTTTTTTCTAATATATTTAATTAGTTATCATGATATACCCATAATTGTTGCTATTATAGAAAAAATTAACAATTAATCAACATATTATCACCATAACAACAACCATAACAACAAAAGAAAACTTTGGATTATATATGTAAAATATAATAGAATTATCATGATTATATAAAAAAAAAGAGAATAGTGATAGTAAGATAGTAGTAAGAATAATAAACATAAAAATATGGAGTAAATGTGTCTAGGTATAATATTATAAAATATAAATCTTTTTTTTTTTTACGATATTATGCAATTATCTTTTTTCCCGTGAGTTTCTTCATAAGATATTAAAGTTGCTAATCGTATTTGTTCATCTTCCGTTAAACGCTGTTATTTTTTTTTAAAAAAAAAACCAAAAAAAAATTAAATTCATACATTCTCACATCCTTTCTTTTTTAAAATAAAAAACAATAAGTTACCCCATTTTTTGCCTTATCCCTAAGTCGTGCTAATTCTTGTTTACGTTGTTGAGGATTTTGTACTCGATTATTTTGTGGTCTAGTGTAACAATATGAATGCATGAATAAAATTATTTTATTTTATTTTATTTGCTTTCAAATCCCAATTATATTTACCTGTTTGATTTAGATGCTCCCATAGTTGTTGTATTAGATGACGATGGTGTGGTGTTGTTTTTATTTGACATAAATCCTTTTAATCCAGAAATACCTGCTTTAGGTTTCGCTCCAAGTATTGATCCTCCTCCTCCTGTTTTACTATAGGTACTTGTATAACGATTTTCTTTTTTACAGTCATGATCTAATGGTAATCTATGTTTGACACAATATGCTTTTCCACAATCTGAACATTGCATTGGTACTAATAATTTTGCTTTACATCCTTTTTGTCGACAAAGATTAGATGATTTTTTTGTATCTGCACAATTGTTTTGAATATGTCGATTGACCTATAAAAAAATAAATAATTAGTTTTATTATTAACATTCCTTTCCCCACCCGACTCCTTCTCCACCACTTTTTTTTTTATCCAACTTAAAAAAAAATAAGCCAAACAGATATCACTTCTATGAATTAAACACATACACGAATATTGGGATCTTCAGTTCTCGGTCCAGGAACAGGATTTTCGCAAATTGGACATGTAGGTACACTATAATATGTATATATATATACAATAAGCTTATGCAAGTAATAAATTCAATTAACTACTACTAACCGAACATCAAGTTGTGGATCGTTTAAACTTGGACACTGATGGTCATCAAGTTTAAAATGTTCTTGGCTAAAGGAAAAAAAAAGTATTAGTTTGTATATATCACCCATAAAAATGGATTGAGAGTTTTTTTTTTTTTAAAAAAAAAAGAAGATAAAATTACCAAAAGATCTTTTTACAATGATAACAAGTATAAGGAAGAAAATCTATTTAAATAATTGACAAGTTAAAAAAATGGGGTTTTTTTTTTTTTTTTTTTTTTTTTTTTTTTTTTTTTTTTTTTTTCATTTGGATTCATCTATAAAAAAGAACAAATGATAGAAAAGGGTATAATTCAATTTACCAAGTTGTGAACAGTCTTTAAAAGTACACTGTTTTCCTAGTTCAGGGAATTCCATGTTCGTGAGGGTTACTTCAAAGAGGGTAAAAAATAATTAGTTAAGAAAAAGAGAGAATATAATGCTTTTTCCCTTCCTCCCCTTTTTTCGGTTTCCCCCACAACCAAAAAATAAATAAATTACGCAATTAAATCTATTTATGGAATGTTCAAGAATATTTTTTTTTATAACCAGGTAAAGGATTTATAATTAAAGACAGTTTTTTATCAGATTAGAAATTAATAAAGTTGTTATTATATATATATATATATTATTATTATTATGATTAATAAATAGAATAGAATAAAATAAAATAAGAATAATGAATTCAATAATGGGCAAAAAGATTATTACGAAAATTCATAGATGCTCTTGATAATGAAAAAGCAACGCTTCCTCTACTTATTGTTGACCCATTACTACTACTATGAATACTTGCACTTCCAGAAAGTGAATTAGCTAAACTTTTTCTTGATGAAGAAGAAGATGTTGTTGTTCCACTAATATTACTTGATGAAAAACTAATTCTTGTTCCTAGAACAACATTAGATGCAGTAGTAATTCCACTACTATTATTACTTGGTATATTATCATTCATACTATTATGACTTGTTGTTGTTGATGATGTTGATGATAATTGTACTGATAATTCTTTTTCACTTTTAGTACTACTACTTGTTGTTGTTGTTGCTGAACCACGATGAGCTCTCTTTTCCATTTCTTTGGTTGTTTTTGCACCTGATTTTTTAAGATATTCTGAAATACTTTTGAATCCACCTGATTTAGCAAGGTCCAAAGGAGTAGGTGTTTGTTTTAAAACATAATGATTTGGATAAGCACCAAAATCACCAATAAGTCGTGTAATCATCTTGAGACGACGTTGACGTACAGCATAATGTAATGGTGTTTCTCCTTTATTGTCAATAGGATCCATTTTAACATGACAATCTCGGATAAACATAGTCATCATTTTTATTCTTCCATATTTACATGCATAATGAAGCGGTGTTGCACCTAAATAAATTATAAGGTTTTTTTTTTAATAATGAAAGTAAAAACCTAGCAATTCATTACATACCCTCACTACTAAAACCCCTTCCCTCTCCTTTTTTTTCTTGATTTTCTTCTCGATTATTCCCACCACTCCTTTTTTTTTTCGGAACAAAATCTTAAACACACATGTAAACACAACAACGAATAAAAAAAGAAAATAACAAACCTTCTACATCAACAATATCAAGTAGTGCATATTTTGAAGCACGAATAAGATAAATTGCCACATCATCGTCTCCTTTTTCAAGGGCTGCATGTAATGCAGTCATTTGCCTTGGTCCACGTTGAAAAATATCAGCTCGAGCACGTTCTAATAATAAACGAATACCAGTAAGATAACCCAATTGACCAGCAAGAACAAGTGGTGTTGTTCGATTCATTTCTTCTGGTGCTAAAGCGATCACATTTGGATTGGCACCTGCTTCAATAATACGAGATAAAGCACTTGCATTTTTAACTACAATTAAAGCATGAATTAATCCATAACCTTCTTTAACAGATTTTAATGAAGATGAATTTTTAGCAACATTAGGTTGTCCACCACGACGAAGATAATTACTATAGCAATAATAATAACATTTTAGTTAATTTTTTATTTTTATTTTTCTCACCAACAAAAAAGAAATGATATTAATGCATGCATGCATGCAGAGAAGAAAAATAATGCATAATAACATTCCCAATTAGCTCGATTAGGAAAAAACAACGATTTTTTACCTTATTAGGGAATCCACTTCAGTTTTATTATTTTTACCACGCGCAATAGTATCCCAGAATCCATCTCCACAAGCAAATATTAATGACATTGTTCGATTTTTAGTGATTGGATCTGTAGGAGTCTCTTCGTCACTTGTTGCTGCTGTTGTATCAATTATTACTTTATTACTACTGTTATTGTTTAATGCATTATTATCATTTTGTTGTTGTTCTTGATGTAAAGAAGAAGAAGAATGATTTTTTAATGTTTCAGTAGAAGAAACGGTTCGTGTAGGTGGTGAATAAGATGGAGGAGGTGGTGGACTAGGTCTTTCACCCGCTATTTCCATTGGAAGACTTTTGGTAAAGTTTGTACTGATATTTTCTCCTTGTTGTTGATCTGACATTGATAAAACCGCCATTAAATCTACTATTCGATCCTCTTCTTCGTGGTTGGTATCGTTTTCTTCTTGATAAAATAAATTGTCGTAATCGTTGTAATTGTTATTATCAGTTGGGTGTCGATAAATTGGGTGAGTATTAGTATGTGGAAGAAAAGGAGGAGCGTTTTGAATATTACTTTGAGTATAAGAAAATGACCACTCTCCTGCTGAGCTGCAGGGTGATGAGCCACAATAACTTTCGTTGTTTTCGGAAGCAAAAGATCTGTTCCTTTGTGATCTTGATTTTATTCTTGGTGGTGTTGGAGATAATATGATAGTATTATTTTTATTATTACTTGATGACGCAATTCGTCTTTGCCAATCAAGAATATCATTATCATTTAGAAACATATTATTATTATTATTATTATTATTATTATTATTATTATTATTATTATTATTATTATTACAGTTTGTTTTTGGTTGTTGTTGTCGTTGTTTTTGATAATATAATTGATGTAATCGCTCATATTTTGTTTTATAAAATCGCATTTCTCGAACTGCTTTATCATAATGTGATTGTTGAATTGTTAATTCATGAAGTAAATCATCATGGGCTGTTTTGACATTATTAAATGATTGTATTAGTGTATTGTATCGCGTAGTATAATTTGTTGAAAATTCTTTGATGGCTGTTTTAAGTCGTTGTTGTAGAGTTGTGCTATCAATGTCACTAGTAATAATATCGAGGATTTGGGTAGGTGTTATAAATTGTTCGTTGTTAAGGAGGTATGAAGAAGAGGGAAATGTCATACTTTCTTGATCATCTTCTTCTGTATCAATTATACTAGTGTCGGTGGCGGTAGTATATCTGGAATTTGTTGCTGTTGTTGTTGTAGTGGTATCAACTAATGAGTGATCCTTTTCATTATTATCGTTGTTATTAGTATTTTTGATCATATTATTATTGTAATTATTATTCAAAGTAGTTATATTATGAGAAGGAAGGATATCTTTGTTAATATTAGGTAAAGGTGAAGATGAAGGAGAAGAAGAGAACATTTGTTTAAAATGTAAGTGGTTAAAGTGGTGAATAAGTAAAAAGAAAGTTGTAATTTTGATTTGAAAAAAAAAGAGAGAAAAAAAAAGACTATGATATGTTCATTGTAATTATTATTATTTTTATTTTACATAAACCATTTATAGAAAACGAACAACAGGTTAGAAAAAATGGTGTTACTTTTAATGTAAAGAATTAGGGCAAAAAGTTCTCCTCGTTTTGAATTTTGTTGATATTTTTAAAGTTCTATCCTCCGCCCCTGCATCCTGTTCCCCTTCTTTCATTGTTGGAAAAAAAAACGATCGCCCGTTCAATCAGAATGAAAGATTGTATATTTTTGATTAGAAACAATGAACTCAAAAAAAAAAGTACTATTTTTTGAACAGCACATTTGCAGTTTATAGTAATTAATCCTTATAACTATCAACTAAGCTTATCTTTCCCCCCTTTTTTTTTATTCAAATTTGTTTAAAAAATCCATTACCATGGTAAAGTCAAAAAAAAAAATTGTCTTATCTATTTTCACACATTGAAATGTCATTAATATTACAGCGTTGGAAGTTAAATTTGGCCATGCGAAATAAAAATGAGCCACGATTTTGAAAATGAGCCTAAATTTCCAAATTGAGCTACTTGAACGAAATTGAGCCACCTCTTGAAGTTGATCCATGCCAAGCAAACCTAAGCTACTGATCTCCAAAAATGGCATGGTTATAATTTTGAGCCAAGAGAAGTTCAACACACACATATATATGTAGTGTAGATGTTATGTCAAAAAGAGACATTTTTTTATTCTTAAATATCTTTATTTATTTTACATTTGTTGTCATCATGGAAGACCATAACACCACTGATAATAATATTAATACCACCGACGAAAGAATTGTTCTATTTCAAAATTACGTATATGGATTGGGAAGATGCCGCAGGCATCAATTATAGACACAAGATAGAGGAAAAAGAAAAAAAAAAAAAAGTTCAAGGAATCCACCAGTAGCGATGATACACCTTCACGTCAAGTTCGCGGCCCATATAATACAAAAAATGATATTAAAGTTGCGAAAATGATCAATTTATTACAAGAGTTTGAATGCATGTCAATTAAAGTAGCTGCAGCTACTCTGCCTTATTCAACTGCCAAACAACGCGTAAATCAATGGAATGAAGCGTGCAACAATGGTAAAGACGTATTTCCAGGCTCGTCCAAAAAGTCTGGTGCTAAATCCAAACTTAATGACAAGCATACGGTTTTTGTCTTTGAAAAAATTCATGAACAACTAACAATCAGCTGTAATGATATCACCGATTTACTTTGTCAACATTTCAAAGGTTTAAATATCACCAGCCGCGCAGTTAATGAACATATGCGTAAGAAATGTCATCTAACCTACAAACGAACTATTCGCTAACTTGTTGCCGGTGATGATGATATAACTATTTTATAATGGTACGAAGCTGTATCAGCATCAATGGCACTTGGAATCAACTTCTTTTCTGAGTGTATTATTGATGCGATGAGGTGGGATTCAATAGTAATATGCATCGCTCTCACGGTTGGTCTCACGCTGGGAAAGCATGCAAAATTATTGTAGAAACAAAAAGACCAAACCTCAGCATATTGGGAGCTATTACTGCTCATGGCGTCATTACGTTATCCAGAAGAGAGGTTTGTGCACCAACGAACAAGAAAAGAAAGGCAGATACTGGCACAGCACCCAAAAAAGGAACGACTCGTGGTAATTTTATGAAATTTATTAAACAAGTACTTACCAATATTGATGCCCATGATCTCCGTATCGATACCTTGTTGTGGATAACGCTGCTGATCATAGAACAATTGAGATTATTTGCCTCCTACCATACTCTCCTTTCTTAAACCCAATCGAGGAATTTTGGTCGAAACTTAAAGATGTTGTCAATAAAGATCCTGCCTCAGTACAACTTAATATTATACTAAGTTAAGCGATCGCATTAAAAGAGCGTCAGAACACATTTTCCGTGAAGACTGTCAATCTTGGATTAAGCATTCACTGACTTTTTGGGATTGTTGTTTGGCAGAGGAAAAAGGATAATAAAAATGCATTATCAACATTGCTAGTTTATATATATATAAATAAATATAAATTATGTATATCGTTATATTCCATTTGGATCATATTCCTATTTATTTTCTGGTAGCTGAAATTCGTCCGGCATAAACCAATATAAATTGTACGTATGGTGATGTACGTTAACTTTAAAATTGATATTGTATTGGCCATTTATTGTGTAAACGTTAAAAAGAAGATACTTGAATAATAATAATATAAGAATAAAAACTTACTCTTCTTGTAGAAATAAAATAAGATGTGTAAAAGAGAAAAAGGGGGAGGGGTGATGGTCAAAGTGCAAAATTTAAATGATTCAGAAAGTTACACTAATGGGAATTGTGGGTCTACTAGAGCACTCGCAACGGTCCTTGTAAAAAGGCTTGCAAAATGCAAAGCTTGTAAATTTTTTAAGAAAGCTTGTAAAATTACAAGGAGCGTTTGAGTGCTTGTAAAAAAAAACTATCGCTTTCCACTTTTAATAAAAATGACCAATAACAGCATTACTGCTAATACTACTTCCACTTTGGCTTCTACCAATGAACCAACCATCGCGACAACTTGTTGAGCGATTTGATTAAAGGCGTTGATGATAGTAGGATTCATTTGAAATTGATTGAAAAGAGATTAAGCTCAAAATAATACTCAACCCTGAGCCTATTTTTTTCACTTGCTTTCACTGAAGTATGATTTTCACATTACACTTCCAAGTTACAAGCTAATTTTACAAGGACCATTTTGAGTATTTGCCTTGTAGTGTTACAAAAATTTTACAAATCTCAATTTACAAGCAAGGACTTGGCTCAAGTTCATTTTCAAACTTCCAAAGCTGTACTTTACCCTCTGTATGCTGTGTTATTAATACTTGTAAAACTTTCTTTTGTATAGACTTTTGGAAATTATCCACACAAAACTGGAAAAATATAACCATGTATGATTTCAAATACGTCGCACAACACCTTAAAAACTCTAAAGCCGATGCGCACTTAGCATACTCAAACGACATTACAATAATGAAAAAAGGTTTGAGAAAAGATTCAAACAAATTTGAAATTCTTAAATCTTGTCAAAAAGAATTGAACGTACGTTTATATTTTATTATTATTATTATTGGTAGTCATTGTAATACTAAATCGATTGATTAACAAAACTAAACTATATTTTAATAAACAACAGGAAGTTTCGAAAGATCATACGAACAAGTACTTCTGGGACACATAGGCAATGAAAATTCTAAAAATTGCGGTCCGTCAGCGTGTCACTAAAGTATGGATTTACTAGTCTAGAAATGATTCTTCGTGGTCAAATGAATTTTCTTGTTCTAATCTTATCTTTATATTGTTTTAGGAGCGTATTTACAATGAAGAGGAAGAAGCTGGTCTGGCTGCTTTAAGAACTTTCAACAAAAGAAGAGAACAAGCGAATAACGATGATCGTGATAGCAGTGACTCAGATCAAGTCATTCACACTAGTCATTCAAATGCAGACAATAGTTCAACTCGAGTTCAAGAATGTGACACCCTTGGTCAAGATAATGATAGTGATGACACGAACCAAAGCGACAATAATGATAATTATTCTCTACCAAAAAAGAGGCGGAACGTTGATTATGGTGCTACGTTTGGATCAGCATTTTGTGAATTTCAAGTAAAATCACTGGCTCGTGCTGCTACTGGTTTGGGCTTGTGTGTAGAGTCAGATTTATATGAACTTCTGTAAGTAGTTTCATATATTTAATATATATATTTATATTTCAATATTAAGAAGCTTATTTGGCTAACTAACATCATATATAAATATATAGTGCTTTAAACAATATAATAATTCTCAAACCAGATGGATACTCAAAAGCGGCCCGAGAACATTTTGAAAAACATGGTAATCTATTGGATCAGGTCCATAAACTGGTGATGAGCAAGATTAAAAGAAGGTCACAACATGCAACATTTTCAAGAGAATTGGTAGTGCAAATACAAGACATCATTTACGTTAGTATGATTAACGTGCTCGCAGTAGTGATAGTTTATGTTCAATCCATTTCCAGGTTGCTAATTATGTTTTTTTTTGTTTATTAATTAAAAAAGGACTACTGTCAAGCTGCCAAGGATATAGAAGTTAACAAAGGTGCTCGTTGGAAATGTTCACGGAAATTAATTGAATTGACAGAAGGCCGATCTGATCCTGAAACAGCGGTATTATTTGGGTTATCTTCTCTGTGCGTACTCATATTTCGTTCCAGATATAGGCTCACTGGCGGTAGTTGGGGGAAGGAATACAGCCAATAAAATCGATGGAAAAGGGGATTACAGACTGTAATCCCTTCTGTAATCCTTTTGTAATTGGCGAATGAGAATGCGTTATTCTGGATTACAGAATTACGCCATCCCTAATTTGGATATCGGTCTTCTCATACAAACGACATTGATGCGTACTTCAAACACATTCATTTATACGCTTTTCTTTAACTCTTCTCTCTCCCTCTTTTTTTTCTTATATTTTTACACTCACATTTTTAGTAGACCACTATAAAAATAAATATATCATTTATTCATGGTAATCAACTAAATATAGTCCCGCCAATCCTAAAAGATAAAACTAATTAAACATTTTATTATCTATTTTGATTCGTTCTTGCATATTAATAACCCGGATAAAAAAAGAGCATCAAAGAAAGAAACAAATGTTGTAAACAGTTTCAGGGCATGACATAGAATTAATACGTATATATTTAACGATTAAATATAATAGGTCCTCACAATTGTTATTCCATTGTCTTCTGTTACAGAGGAGATTACCGAAGAGGAAGTAGAGAGTATTATTAATTTATTAATAAAATATTATAATATACGTAATGGTATAAAAATTATTTAAAAAATAAAAAGATTACCAAAAGAAATATTATAATCATGTGTCCATTTATAGCCATTATCACGTCCTACTTCGGTTGCTACAGTTATTTCGCCTCCTGTTGCTGTACGTAGAGAGTTTAGATTCAAATAATTCTCGTCGAAACGATTTAACAGATAACAATGACAATGAAGAAGATGAGGTCCTTGTTTTGGATGATGACTTTTTTTAGATCTGAAGAATCGGCTGATATGAATCCTCCAATTAACGATAGAAATGCAGCTGAAAATGCGAATGAAACTGACTGTCCCCCGGGAAGCGTGATTGATCAATATTCGAGCAGTATTCGTAGTAAATTCAAAAAAAGAAAGCAACCAAAAGAGTATGACGCAGGAACTTATTGGGTTACGCCAAACATGCCTTCATTTGCTTTGGAGAATGTGGTTCTTGATCCAAAAAGCTATATCATCCTTGTGTGTTTTTACGTATGTTACCCTCATTATCTTGTGGAGACTCAAAAGCTGTACTGTTCTTACCGCAAATACAAGATTAAAATAAAGGAACATATATAAACACTGTAAATATTAATTATGCAATCTGCGAAAACATATGTAAAAAAATTCAGTCTTCAACTCGAAAGCGAACAGCTGAATTAGCATTTTATTATTATTATCGCTATTAAAGCCTTAAAGGTTCCTTGAATGGAACAAGCCACTGCAATAATCACAAGCTCTAATAATACAGTACCAACAAAAATTTAAATACAGTATTACCTTCATCATCTGAACAACAACCTATACATACTTCAAATAACGCTAATGCCAACACCAATTCTGATATCTGTTTACCAATACCACCACGAGCACCATTATTGATTGCGCCAAGACCTTCCAATAATATACCTTTTGACAATCATAGCACCAATCACCAACATGAATATACACCACCACAGTCAATATATACTGTACTTAACAATATTCCGTTACTATTTTATACAAATACAAACTATATATCATCTAATAATCCAACGGCTCTAACTTCCATCCCATCAACAATGAATATAAACCAGCGGCAAATAAGACATTGCTCTATTTGTGATCGTAGTAAGTGTCCAGGCCGTTCAAAAACACGTTATTGTAAAAATGTACCTGAAACGTGCATTCATTGTAGAAAAGAAGAATGAAGTGGCAGATACACACCAAAAGAATGTCCACATTGTCCCAATCAATGCAACACAGGCAAAAGAAAAAAAAGCTGTGGTCGTTTTTGGCCATCAAAATGCGAAAAAAGAAATCAAACTGTCTAAGTAGTTCAACACAATTTATTATATATATATTCTTTATTTATTTAACTTTCTCCACACTCTCTCTACTTCTTTTTCATTATACAAATTATATCTTTAATAAATTATTTTACCATTTTTTTTAATGTGCGCCTAACGACGCACATAAAAATAAATTATCCCCCACCTATGGCCAGAAAGCCCAAAAAACGGGGTTTTACTGTAGTGGATATATGCATGTTTAAGGTATTCATAGTCCTGTGATAGCTTAAATTTGCTTGGCATGGCTCAATTTTGTTGAAGTAGTTCAATTTGGAAAAGAAGCCCATTTTCAAAATCATCGCTCATTTTCATTTTGGATGGCCAAATTCAATTTCCAACGCTGTAAGGATCTTTAACCCTCTTCATTGTATCATCCCTTGTTTTGGTAAAAGGCTGATCATACAATCTACCTTTGAACTTGAAATTGTAGTACCAACATAAGGTAGCACAAATAAGTTTGGTATCCACGGCTGATCAATTTTTTTTTTTTTTACTTTTTTTTTAGAAGAAAAAAATACTATTAGAATCATAATATATATTAATAATATAAATATCTACAAGAAAACCATAACAAAAAAAAACATTAAGAAAAAAAAAGATGACAATAGTGAAGAGGGAGACAGGGGAGGAGGGGAATTATCCTGTTCAGTCATTTGAATAATAATAATAAAAACCCCATTAAATATGTAAAAAAAGTATATGTAATTATAAATATATATATGTATATGTTGTAATGTTATTTCTATGAGTTGTATAATGAGAAAAATATTGTAGACTTTTTTGGTTTTTTTCTAATCTGTTTCTGTCATATTCAACCCTTCATATTCAGGACTCCGCCGTCTTCCCATCTTCTTCATTAATGCTAAATAAAACATATATTTATAAGTATGAAGTTATTTAAAAAAAAACAACTAATCATTATATCATCTACTTATACATATTACTTACCATTCCAAAGTTTTCCTATTGCTTCTCTATATTTTACTTGTACTAGCCATATTGGAATAGCAAGTAAAATGAATCCAAGGGATGTAAAACTTTCCCAAGGAGCTGCCATAAATGGCATGACACATAAAAAGAGTGCCACTATACAAAATAATATGGGAGTTGTTAACCATACACGATAAGGTCGAGTAAGATCTGGTTCTGTATATCGAAATACAAGTAATGAAAGAACAGCTAAAAAGTAAAAACTATATATATAGTTTAATAATAATAGTATTAATAGTTTGTAAAACAAATTATTGATATCATGTAGAAAAAAAACTGAAATTTCGTTAATACTTTACATCCATGCACAAGTAGAATAAAAGTTAACCAAAGCACGAAATGAACCAATGATAATCATTATAGTTGTTAATAGGCCTTGAAGCACGATGGCTGTAATAGGTGTTTGTCGGCTTGCATTAAGCTTTCCAAAAACACTGGGTATATGACCTTGTTTTGCAGAAACATAAATGATACGTGATCCAGTAAATACAGTAGCATTAGCTGTCTATATAATATATATATTAACAACCCAAAAGAGAATTAAGAAAAAAAGGTCAATTTGTATGAATAGGCCAATTATTATAATTATTCCTGTAGAAAAAAAAAACTTACACCAAAACAACTTAAAGCAACGCATACTGCTAATAGAATCCCACCAACAGGACCAAAAATCTTTTTACCAAAATCCATAGCAACAGTATTGGTATGCATGACAACTTGTGGACGAAGTACAGCTAAATAAGCTACGTTGGAAAACAAGTAACATACAATGACAATAGGAATACCGATAAATATCGCACGTGGTAAATCTTTATGTGGATGCTTCATTTCTCCAGAAACATAATTTAAATTATTCCATCCATCATATGCCCATAAACCTTTTATATATACAAAAATGCATCCATATTAATATTTATATCAGTAAAAAAATAAAATCGTTTACTACTAAGAAAAAGGAAAATAGCCGTTTTTTCTTTTTACCTGAATAAAATGCTAATGAATATTGACCAAATGAAAGTTGATCAAAACCAGCAAATGGATCACCTTCAAAACTTGTACCTATTACAGTACCTTTCGCAAGCATAACAACGCCAGTAATTGAAATAACAATAGCAGCTAATACTTTGAGAATAGTTAAAAAATCTTGAACACGAATACCTGCTCGAGTAGAAAATGCATTGATAATATTGACAAGCCAAAGACTAATCACTGCTAATAATTTAGGTAAATATCTTGGAATAACCGAATCAGCAAGTTCTACAGCTGCTTCAGAATCATGTGGTACTCGAAAAAAATAGGTGTGAAAAGCTATTCGAGAGACATATTCACCAAAAACTGTACATACAATGGCTAAACTTCCAGGCTATATAATTGTTATTTTGTTATTTTTTTTTTACTGATAATGAGAAATGTGTGGTTCTTATTATTCATGTATGTAATAAAAATTCAAATTAAAAAGAAAATATTTTACCTTTTGTACAACTATACTCACAAACTCAAAAGTAAATGAGACAAGACTACCAAAAGCACGATAGAGGTAAACAGATTCACCACCATTCATTGGTAACATTGTACCTAGTTCGGCATAACATAACGCGCCACATAATGCAAGTAAACCAGAAACAAACCAAATTATCAATGCTGTACCTGGTCCTTCAACTGCTTCTAGTACAGGACCTATATATTTCCCAATGAAGTATTTATGTTTAATTTTTGCTGTTGTTTTTCCATCATATTACCCCTCCGTTAAAATCATTCATCTCTCTCTCTCTCTCTCTCAAACTATATATATACCAAATAATATAATAAAAAAAATAAAAAGTATAATAAGGGAAAAAGGAAGAGGGATAACTGAAAAAAAAATACTTTTTCTTTTAAAGAGAAAAAAAAAAAGAAGACAGGATATTACCCTTTTACCTGGAGAACTGAAAAGACCACTACCAATCATAGCACCAATGACTAAACCAAGACCATTTAAAAAAGATACTTTTTTTTGAAGTTCAGGCCCTCGTACTTGAGTTTCTGTTAATGGAATCATTGGAATAGATTCAAAAGAAAATACAGAAGCATTGGATTGATTGGTATGATGAGTGGAAGGTAAAAGTGTTTGTTGACCATCATTATCGTCGGAAAGTAAAGATAAAACTTCATCGTCTGTTAAGTCTTCATTGTGTTTTAAAGAAAATGTCGTATCAAGTTCATGATCTTGATTATTGTATTCAGGAGACGACGTTGGCATTGATTATTCCCTTGAGGAAAAAAAAGAAAAAAAAAAAAAGGATTAAGAAAAGAAAGAAAACTGTTTATGTATATTATATATAATATATTGTATGTTATCACCAAAAAGAATTCGGAAGTGGAACTTCGAATCCGCAAAAAAAAGATTTTTGTTTCACATAATATCATATATTTCGTTGCATAAAAGTGCATAGCTAGCTATATAATATATGTATATAATAATACCAGTTGATATTGCTTTGTGTTTACATTGCTAAAAGGTTACGTACCATTGTGGTTCATTGGCTTATAATTTTTTTAAGGATTAATTCTTAATAATGATGACAGGTAGCCCTGGGTTGTTGTTTGTTACAACTTTGAACTCTATTAGACATCTATGTTTCACAAAATTTTTTTTAATGTTTGTTACTAGGAAACATCAAAAGAAAAAATAAATGTATAATATCTAGAAGAAAAACCTACATAGTATATCTGTATACAAACAAACAAACAAATTGAAATTGACAAGAAAGCATTCTCATTCTCCTTTTATTTTACCACTTTCCTACTCTTTTTTTTTTTTATAAAAGAAATGAATGTATGCAAGATGCAAGCTTCTCCCTACTACTGCACTACTACTCACACTATCACTGTACTGAACTTCATTTATTAAAAAATATATAAAAGACAAATGAGTAGTTTTCTAAATATTTCCTTCTTTCTTTTTACGTATATACCTTTTGAAATATATTTCAGTTTTTTTTTTTTTTTTTTTTTTTTTTTTTTTTTTACAAAAAAATGACCCTTTTTTCTACTCCAATATTACGTGCTATTCTATCATTATCGATATTTCTACTTGGTCAAAACATTATTCTTGCAAGCTCAGCACCAACAACCTCTCCAACAAGACAAGAGCCCGACTTGGGTATTGCTCCTGGTGCTCTTCTAGATAATTGTGTTTGTATGAGTGGTGATGATCAAGATTATACAACTTATAATGGGCGTTTAACAAGACAATGTTGTGATAAAAATGAAGTTGGGTTTTACTTTACTACATTGGATTTCTGTACTCATATTGAACCAGGTCGTCAAACAGAATATGATGATTGTTGTGCAACTCAGAAAGGAGGTTATGGATTATGTTCAGGTCCATTGCCTGCTATAATTCCGAGAACTTAGTGCGCCTTTTTAATTTAATTGCTACCTATGACAGGGTATATACTTTTTCCTGAATATGAAAAGAAAAAGAGAAGATAATCATTTAGAGTATTGATATAATATATAGTAGCATTATATATAAATTAACGTAACGTTATATTTTGTAGATATGAAAATTTACTTTCTATATAATAAATAATATAATATGTTGATCAAAAGTAGTAGAAAAAAAGGAAGGGAGGAAAGGTGGCGTAATAGTACATTTATTTATCCAAATAGAGAGTTAATAGTTATTTTTTTCGTCATTACGTACGTATAAAATAAAAAATACATTTTGTATTTTTGATAGCAATGAAGTTGATGTTTTTCTTTACGTTCACATACCTGTCGCGTGAATATGATTCTTGGTATTTTGTCCACTACAGAAAAAAGAATAGTATCAAAGATTGGTCGACGACAATGTATAATAATAGATCCGCATTTTTTACTAAAATAAGCGAGAACAATTGTATTAAATAGAGAATTTATCTTTTCAATAAAAAATATGAGTAGATACAATGTATGATAGTAATAACATTATTTTTTCACGTTATTTAATTTCTAACAGCTGGAGTAGATACAGTTTTTTATATAATTGTTCAAAAGTACAGTTTCAAAGTAACACATTCATGTTTCCTTCTCTCTCAGTTCTCATTTCCCTCTCTCTCTCTTTTTTTTTTATATGCCATGCTGGATGAATCCGGAAAAAAGAAAATGTATATAGAATGGTGAAATACAGTCTTGAGTTTGTGCAACTTGACATGTACTTGGTCTAACGCATTGCTTATATGTTGGACTACGGCAGGTACTAAAAGTTGTGCCATCCTGTGGTCGTGCCATCCCCCCATGACTGTGTTTATTTTATTCCGTTGTGCTTGGTCGTGTCATTGATCCTTCCTTACTACCCTGCCCTGCCGTGAAAGTTGTACCTTTGCATAGATTCCATAATATTTTCCAACATATAATGACGTTAAAAAAGCCGGTGCTTTTGTTTCGTTTTGAATACTTTTCTTTTTGGTTCAGTAGTATAATAATAATGAATTACGCTATTCAACTTATTAAAAGCACATGATAAATTAAAAATACGTAAAAGCATCGTATAAACCACGAAATTATAACAGGGTTTGAATAAAAATTATATAAAATAACGCGAAAGTTAATTTAATCTTTTTTTACTGAAAGAAAAATTTAAAAATAATATGAATGTTAGTAGTAAAAAACCATAAAATACGTAGGCACAATAACTATTGAAAAAAAACAGATGAAGAAGATCAAATGTGTATTTATCATATATGATAAACTATTTCCCAAAAATCATATTTGGAATTGTAATAATGTATAAGTCAAGCTAACATACATACCGTGTACTTCCATTAACCAAAAGTATTACTTACATTGGTAAAGAGGGTTTAAGTAAAAAATATTTATTATTAGTTACCTGACAAATAAGAATAATATTATTTATACACATATGTAATCTTACTATTATGAAGCCCAGTATATCATAATATTAAGCACCAATGGGTAGTTATTGAAAAGTGCATGACCGTAAGGCATGGTCGAAAACAGCGGAATCAAATTATGGGGGGATGGCACGATTTTTGGTTGCTGTCGTTGAACTACAAGTTTCTCTTTATTTTTTTATTTTTGTGGTTACGTACGTATCTATATGTAGTATAAATAATACATCTTTTTTCCTCAAATAAATCTTCATTTCTACTAAGTTCTAATAAAATACTTGGTTAAGTCCTCTTATTTTTTATTTTCACCCTACAATCGGGATTGATTTTCCTGGTTATTAAATTTACCGAAGTCTTGTACTCTTAAATTTTTATAAGTGATCATATTTATTATAACTTATCTTTTTCCTTGAGTCATATACTAGGAGCTATATTACTTTTTATTCATTTTTCTAACATGATACCAGCGAAACGTATCAATATACAGTAGCGCAGCGAAGGAAGAAAAACAAGTTTATTATTTTATTTATTGATTAATTCTGTTGTAAAATGATAAATATATATGATATTGGATGTTTGTACTATCTAAAAAAACATGGTGATAATAGATACGTAACTCTATTCTAGTTTTCAAATTATTATTAAAGATATATAACAAAGTCTCAAAAAATTTATACCTTGTCTGTTTTTCTTTCCTACTCTTATTAAAATAATCAATTATCACACATCAGATAAAAGAAATCTTTCAAAATATGTGGGTGAACTGAAATTGTTTGACCAGGATTGATGGAGGTAAATACTGCTAGAGGCTTAATTATCAATGCTGTTACGATTATGGTATTATTGCTGTTGAAGCTGCTGTTGACCATATGCTCGGCTCAATTCAGCGATCTCTCTATCGTCAACTTCGAGCAAATTTTCTTCTTCATCAATAATCAACAATTCTTCATCTTGGTTTAAACTATTCTCCTCATCATCATCTGGTTCGTTAGGCGTATTATTGACATCTGTTTACTGGTTGCAAAGTATCAGTAAATATTAATTATTCACTATTAGTAAAGCAAATAGTGTATTGTTACCTTCTTCTTATTGCGATTGCTAGCCTACTAGCTGTTGGTGGGTGGATGTAGGACTATTAACTTCTGATATTATTGTTGTTGGTGCTGGTTGTTGTACTGGAACATTTTTATAGGTACGACGTTTAGAAAGTCTGACATCTACTTCAAAAGGAGAATTTCCAAAAGCTCGTAAATATTCATCATGTGCAGTGACCATGGCACCAGGTACTAGAACCTGCATGATCTTGACAATAACACGGTCCTTATTGACTTTAATAATGTCATTTGGTTTTTTCGCTGCTTAGAAATTTCATCCTATGCGACCGCTTCTTTAAACGATCTTGGACGGAATGAAACAGGATTGCCTAGATATAAAATATATACAAGAGCCATCAGATGAATACATTATTATTATAGAAATATTGGTAAAATTGCTTTATTATAATACAGTACCCTCATCGTCAGCAGTAGGCTCCCATATATAAATTCCAATCACACGAGAACTATTAACGTCTTCAAAAACGTTTAAAGATGCCCATGCATCAATAGCGGCAAAGCTGATTTGGGCTTGAGTTAGCTCTAGTGCGTCCCGACTACCTAATGTGATTGACTGATCTTTATCTAAAGAATGCTCCGATACTGCTTCACAGATAGCAGCAATCCCTAGACGACCGTTGTGAATTACACCTTTATCTTTGCAAAACGCGCCCAGCTCAAGATCTCCTTTGCAAACAATCTTGAAATCACGTTGAATATTACTTAAGTCGCCATTGACACCCCGACCTAGTTTTACCACCGACTCGTTTTTCAACAGTTTGCAGAGCGAACTTGGTAATTCGCCAAGGCCGAACACATATAATACAAGCACACAATTATTATCTGCAATTTGAATTGTTGCGATTTTTCCTAGTTGATATGTTTGAGTATTATAAGACCATTCACAATCAAATCCAATAAGGCTTGAAAAGTTCTGTTATTAATCAAGTTGGCGACACATCCAAGCTTCAATATCGAGAATTCCACGAATACATTTAATTTCTATATTGTTTAGGATGGTTAGCAATGGGTAACGACGGACATTAGAGATTCTTATGGTACTTCTTCAGTAACAGGTACGACGTCTTGTAAAAGTGACAGTAAAACATTTTTAAAAAAGCGTCGTATGGATGGGAAATAGAGATAAATAAGGTAAGATAAAAATAGATAGAATAGGTAATAAAGTATAAGTCTTGTGAGAATTGATTAGGTTTTTTATTATATAAAAAATAAAGTGCGTATCCTGATAAAATGATAATTCTACTTTATTTTTAATTTTAAGTATGTACTTATATTCTTTGATATATAGCTTTCCTATCCTACGATGATGGGTTCACTTATTGTTTTAGTTTCAATACAGTGAGTATTCGTTAAACCGGCAATTGTTAAACCGGTACGTATTTTGCTAAACCGGTAATATTTCTTAAATATTTTTTATGTACTAAATAAAATACAGGTGATTCGCTAAGCCGGTATTCAGTGAGCTTTCCAAAATATTTACCTGGTTTATAATAGTATTATTTTACGTATTTCATATAATATAATATAATATTAGTCTTTTTACGTATTAGTAAAACCATTGATACAGCCTTCCTTTAACGTCATCTCAGCTCTTCCCTTTGTTTTCACTTGGCTACTTTGATTTCGTAGCAATAAAAAATACTCAAATCATCCTTGTCGTCAAGAGAAACCCTTTCAACATTTTGTTAATAACGGTGTCTCTTTTTCGCCAACGTCACACAGATGCTTTTTTCTTCTTCCTCATCTGCCTACATACGTACTTCTTTTCAACTTTGTCACATACTTGTTCATTACCATTGAATACTGTATGTAATTATGTTGCTGGTACAATTCATTTTACTCATTTATTCAACTGCTAACCATGGTCCATACTTTAAACACACTTTGTCGTAAATTCATTATAAATCCAGTCTCTGGTTAACAATCACTATTTGATAAGTACTGTACACTAATGTCATTTTTATGACCAAAACATTAGCTCGTAGTAGCAAAGCTACATTATATCAACTATCATTTTTTTTTATCTTATCCGTACAGCTTAGTTATTTTTTCAGTATATTCTACATATTAGTACCAGCTGCGTTTCAATTCGCTAAACCGGTATAGTTTAAAATTTATGTTTATTAAGATGGAAGACTAAGGGACCTTCGCCTATAGGCCTGTGGTCGCTTCCTTGCGGTTCGTTAGGATTAAGAGTAAGTGTATATATACATTTGAGATAGGGGTAAAAAATAAAGCTGAAAAAACCCCAGTATGGGAAAAAGTTATATTGATGGGAGAAAACGTTTTGGTGTGACTGGAGAGAAGGTAATGAAATGGATAAAAGAAAGAAGTTGCTAATGTAGAAGTAGAAAATATACTAAGTTAAAGGTAGGGGTTGGATAGTAGGAGGGTTAGAAACATTCATGACGTTCTCTGGTGCTGGTTCGTCCGTGTCATAATCGTCATTTGGATGACTCAAGTAGTCAATTTCTCGTAGTACACGTATGAGAGCTGGCCAGACCGTTTGCCTTTTACCGAAAGTCAGACCAACTTCAGACCTCGGGAGGTAGTTGAGTATATAGTCGCGTGGTTGTTGTTCATGCCTTAATGAACGGATATCTCCGAAAGCACCCTTAAGGGCTTCAAGAAGGGTGAGTAGTAGTGGGCAAGAACCATAATGTTCTCGGTTAGCAGTGATTACACCACAGCGGCAGTTCTTAAGTGGGTAAGATGGTAGCCAGTGCATTCTCCATTTAATCAGATGGTGACGGTCACGAGAAAAAGCTGGCAGGTATAGAATCGGATCAATCATGCGTTTTTGGCGCATACATCGTATTGTTTTCTGTTTTTTTTGCGCATGCCTGGAATTCTTCGTCACGTTTTTGATTTATTGTTCTATTAAGTGGGTTGTTAGTAATTTTCAGCTTGTTGTAAAGTTGATAGAATGGGTTGTTCGACGTAAGATGTTTCCATTGTTTATCACAATTTTTGCCTTGAAGAAAGGACAATTCAATAGAGCGCGCTATAGTGCTAAGTGGTAAATATTGAAGACGTATAGCGAATTTCAACTGTAAAATGGGCGTTCTTGTTTGCATGAATGGTAAGTCTGCTAAAGCCAGCGGACAGTTGTTGGAAAGGATGTAGAGCGATTACAATTAAGAGCCATTTTAATACAGCTTTTTTGAGCATTATTAAGCTTGTCTTTTTGTTTTGCAGAAAGGGCTGTAATGGCTGATCGATATTCTAAAACAGGCCTAACAAACGTACGATACACTCGAATGGCTGGCCATAAACCAACACCATATTAATGTAAACCCATTTGTCGTAGTAATTCCATATTGCCCGTTGCTTTAGTAATTCGTTGGTTGACAAGTTGATCAGAATTAAGACCATTACAATCAAAAGGGATGCCAAGATATTGAAACTCCTGAACTTTGGGAATTGATTTACCATAGAGTTGGTAAGTTGGAACAGTGGTAGTTGGAAGTTCAATGAGCTTAACCGGTATAATATATTGAGTACTGGTTTAACGAATGCTCACTGTATATTTGATACATGATATGTTTTATATTATATTATACGTACGATACATTATTATATATTTTATTTGGTATGATTTGTTTGATATGGTATAATAGAGAAGTAACCGATATTACGTATTAGCTATTTCATTATCATCTCCACCATACTTAATATTAAAGCAAATAATCGGCATACGTAGTAGTAGTAATGAGCTTTTTTTCTTCAACATAAAAAGAGTGGAATCCAAGATACATTTCCACATTCATTTGAGATTATCAAAAGTCGCTAGTAGTAGATCTAATTTGTATTCCATATTTTGAGGACTCAATAATCCATCTAATACTATGTTTGATTGACAGTAACCTATAATTTTATTCATACCGTGCTTATCTAATTCTAAACATGAAGAAATGAAGCACATATACAATACGTATAGCTACAATTAAAATGTTGCAAGTGTTGTGAGTGTTGTAAGTAGTATACCCAAGCGCTCTGTGTTGTGATAAAGAGCTTTGTTATACGAAAATAATATGAATTCTGATAAGGTAATAATGTAAAGGCTATAATTAACTCAATAATTATAAATAATGATAGGTATGTGGGGGTTCTAATATTTAGGAATGTTACGTCTCAATCCACAAAAAGAGAAACTCTTAATAAAATAGTCACATAAGGGAAATCAATAATATAATGTATTTATGAAAGAAAATAAAAAAAAACTAGAACTTGAGAACATTGGAAAATGAGAACTAAAGAAAAGAAATTGAAGGGTAGAGAATAGGTGGGAATTTTTACTAATTGGCAAATCGAGTTTACTACATATACAAAGAACTGCAGTTTGAACATGAGATAATAAAAAAGAGATGTTACAATGTATATACAAATCGAACCATACCTTTTTCATAATAAATTCATTGAACTTCAATGTAACTGAAGATGTATGAGAAAGAAGATGCCGGTATCTTACAGATACAAGCTGAACAAGATAAAATTATGAAATATTTACATTATCAATGAACATATTCCCCAGATTAGTTAATAAATATTTGTGAAATTTATTTTTCAAGTAGAATTAGCCATGCCTCTGATGGCTCAAGGTAAATTTTATTCAAGTTATTCAAGTTATTCAAGTTATTCAAGTAGTAGTCTTGTACCCATCACTCGATAATCGAATCAATATACATATTTGACCATGTTTGGTAAATATTGAAATCGTAGAGTAATAAGTAAATCAATTACATCCAAAAAAAAAGAGCATGAATGCGTACAGACATGCTTCTCTAACGCTTTCACTTGGGTCGTTCATATTGCTGAACTACTACTTGAATGCTTTCAGACAAGCAGATTCCCTTGGCAACTGGGTGATCGATTAACAAACGACTCATCTAAAAAAAAAGAGAAGTGTCAATTCACCGCACTATTACTTGCTTTTTTCTTCTTATCTATAGAAACACTTACAGTAGTTTCAACGCCATACCATAGTCGATCTCTTGCTTTACGCTGCGCTACTAATGATAGTCCACATGAATGCGTACAGACATGCTTCTCTAACGCTTTCACTTGGGTCGTTCATATTGCTGAACTACTACTTGAATGCTTACAGACAAGCAGATTCCCTTGGCAACTGGGTGATCACAGAACTAATAATTGTTTTTTAAGAGAAGTGAAAAAAAAAATTATGAGAAAGCTCAAGACGAATTATGTGTATAGCATGACAAATTGAGTTTAAGAAGACAATGTGGTGTAAGGATGATTCTCGACAAGATGTAGCGGGTTTGATATAAGCAAAGAGTGAAAGTGACTTTTGCTGGTTGAAAGCAAAAACTCATTGAGAGAGTGTTTTTTTGAGCATGGTTAAACAAAAAAAGACTATATCGTTTGGACGTAGGCAATCAAATTTGACTATGAAATGTTGCTGAGATTAAACATGTACCATAAGGGAGGAAGCCGATGGGAAAGTCGTGTGCACCTAACGCTCCTAATTGTCCATGCTAAGCGTTTTCTCCTAGATTATAAATTTTCTCATCTGTGTAAGTTCGTTGTATTATTTAATCTTGACCCTTCCCACTCCCCACTTTATCCTTATTATATACATAGTTTAACAGTTATATCAATAAACAGCCAATAGTTTTATATATTTAAAGTCAACGTACATCACGTCCACAAATTTTTTTTTCATTCAGAGATCGTCATTCCTAGGAATGTTTTTATTTCAGACGCGTTCCGCGCAGGGGCAAATAACAGATCGCGCGTCTTTCCCATCTTTATGGGTAGATTCGCAATCCTATTCATCATTTTTTTTATTCCTCACTATCTGTATTTATCCTGAACAATCAAACTAACGACACACTATATTGTATGCAAACGACCTCCTGTTGACTGGGTCAGTTCCCCCATGGAGTTAACTTTTCACAATAAATATAATTTTAATAAATGGTTTAATGGAGAAGCTTCTTGCCATGCGACTTGGAACAAGAAAAAAAGCACAACCTCAATTGTAGCTCCTTCAACTTCATATACAAAAGACACTACTGGTCCCAGAAAAAAAATTGATTGGTCTCTTTTGTACGTTTGTGATTATAGTCGTAAATTGTCTTCCATCCCTCCAGCAACTAAAAAACGTAGAACAAATTTATCAAAACACACTGGTTGTACTGCAAAAATCAAAGCTACTAAACGTGCTGTTGATGGTATTGTTGAAGTAACGTATAATTAGATGCATAATGGTCATAATCCTTTCAGTGAACAGGATATTAAAGAATCAAGACTTCCATTCGATGTTAAGAATTGGATTGAAAAACATGTTGAAGAAAAGAAAGATTGGAGAGGAATGAAAAAATTATTACAGTTATCGAACGAAGAAATGATTGAGGTATGTAAAACTGGCATGCTTAAATGTGTAGTCATCTATGATGCGACATCTAACTTGTTGTTTGATTAGTTTGAAAATGAAATAAATACAGATCCAAATGTTTTGAAAATACCAGCAGCTCTCCGTGTACATCGTCATGATATTGTAAATCAAATCCAACAACGTTTAAATAATATTTCAAGAAAACATCGATTCGATAAACAAAGTACACAAGCATGGATGAATATCCTTAAAGAAAAAGGTTATGATACCTTATTTGAAATTATTGATACATCCGAAGCTGACGAAAAGGCTAATGGACCCAAAAAAGAATTATTAATGGTTGCGTGGGTCGCTCCGTGGCAGAAAAAGGTATGAATTTGTATATTATTTTTGATATATACTCTTTTACTAATGTTATTTTACACAGATATTATTGAAACAAGAGGATATTAACCTCAATTCTACACATAAAACATGTGTATCATTTTTGTCTTACCGTGGTGATTGCTATTTGTTTTCGCTTGTTACTTGGAGTGATGTAACGAACAAAGGTTGTCCTGTTGCTTTTTATATTACGAATTCTGGATCTTCATTTACTATTAGTCGTTGGCTCTCGTGGCTTAAGTTTGAATGTGGTTTTTATCCCAAACGTATTATGATCGATTGTAGTGTAACTGAAATGGATGCTATTTTGTCTACGTTTGGTACCGAAGTCCAAGTTCTAGTTTGCCATTGGCATATTCGACGAGCATGGGAAAAAAAGTTAAACAGGTACGTTACTAGCTTTAATAATTTTTGCTTGGATACATATTACATTTTCTCTAACAGAGCATTCATAGATCGAAAGCTCGATTAGTACTGCAGACTCTAAAGCTTTACGTAAAAAAGCTCGTGTTTATTTAAGTTCATTGATGTATGCAAAGGGTCCAGAAGAATTTGATGTAAAGTGGAACGAATTCAGACAGTGTTACCTTGTTGAAGATATAACGTTCTATACATACATGTTTGATTATTATTATTCTAAAAGAGAAAAGTGGAGTAAGGCGTGGCGAGAGGTATGTAATATTATCAAAATAAACTATAATTATAACTGCTTTTATTTAATCTTTCAATCATAATAGGGTGCTCAATTCCATACAAATAATCTCATTGAATCGTGGCATAATCATTAAAAAACTCATTATCTCAAAAGAACAAGAAAACATGGAATTGAGTATATTCTCTGGGTTCTTACTCAAAGTTGTTGATTGCGCGTATAGACAATCTATACTTCAAGTCTTTCATGGGTTCGAATATATGAGCTTAACGAAAGAAGAAAAAACCGGCATACAACGCCGTATGAACTTGATGATGATATCGCTGCAAAATATATTTCAATTGTAAATGCTCAAAAAGTATATAAAAACGCGTTATAAGGACTGTTTCATGTTCTAATGATTATTGAGTAATCTATTGTATATAGTTATGTGTAAAGTCGTTCAAAAAAGAAAGTATTTATTATGAAATTGTTGTTCGAGAAGGCGTCTTGCATTCGTGTACCTGTCCTGATTTTTATTTTAATCGTATACTATGTAAGTAAATTTTTCTTTGTAATCGCGTCCGTGATATTCCTATTCATCGTGTTGGTATCTCTCGTTCAATACAACCTGTTAGACCTATTAATGAAGCTGATAATGACAAAATTGAAGAAATACGTTTACAAGAGCTCAGAAAAAATATTATATCGAAAATAACGTCATCAGTTGACATGTTAAACCGTACTTTATTGAATATGACACCTGATCAATTAGAAGAATGTAATCAAGCAACGCAAAATTTGAATAATTCTACAAAATGTGATAGATCCAAGAAATGCAGTTAAAAATAAATAAATAAATAATATATAGTTGAAGACAGTTTAATCACTCCATTTATAATATATAAATACAATAAAAATAAAGAACCCACTTATACTTTTTTGGATGATAGTTTTGAATTAAGTGAAAACCTTGTTGAAGCATTTCATTAAAAAAGCTTTACATGATTTTTTTGTCCAAGTCAAACTAAATAATGAGGACTTAGTTTTTTTTGTACTATGGGGGAGTGCGAAAAGTGGTGCACGACTTTTAACAGGTCCCGTATTAATAGTGACGAAAGGGAATTTAACTTCAATAATAAAAGACGTGGAAGAAAAACAGGAAGAAAATTCGTAATGCCGGAAGAAAATCTAATGGACCGAAATCATTATCTAACGGAGTGTTCATGATTGCATTCGGAGATGAAAATTCTGCTGAGGCAAGTGATTCCAGGAACCATGTCAACAATGGGGTTGTTAATACGGAATCTATCAGTAGCCGAACTATTGCCATTGAATCGAGTGCAATGGAATCAGCTTCTTATGAATCGGCAAGCACTTCAGAAGCGTTAACTGTACTTGAAGAATTAGCTACTGTTGGTGAGCTCCTAGAGGAACAAAATCCAGAGGAGACAGTAATAGACAGGAATGTTGGTGATGTTGGTGATGACGATGATGAAGCTGAAGAAGCTAATATGGCCATACCAGAAGAAGATGAACGAGCTGGTGAGGATGAGGATAGTGTGCTTGAGGAATATTTTCGTAAAATTCAAGATCGCATACGAGCTGAAATGTATCATAATGCAGATCAATTTTCTCAAGCACACTAAAATGTTCATTTTTTGCATTGATGGGAAAAAAGAAAATCGATCCAAGCCTTTTGTAATTTCCGCGTGTATTTCTGTGGTTCCCTCACGTTTTATTTAAGAAGTTTTTTTTAAAGTGCACAGGATGTAAACAAACTCCCGGGAATGGTGGCTATACAAAGACTCCTTTTGCACGCAGAGTAATAAATATTGATAGGTAAAAACTGAGTTATAAATATTTTCAAATGCTTTCACCATATACCGTTATCAGTGTTCTACAACTGGTTACAAAAAAAGTTATATCAGTAATGATACCGAAGTAATTCGTCAGCTACCAGAAACATTGCAATGTGAATATCCTGGATATATGTCTCATCGAAGTGGACTATCCAAAACTTTGGACGATCTATATAGACCATTCGTTCAAAACTCTGTTGGTGCAAAGAGATTCCGTAAGATAACTTGAGAGATACATCATCTCAAGCACGCTTGACTCCATTTACAGAACATTTAACATGCTGTTTATCGAAGATTACATCAACCTACAATTGCTGATATAATTCAGAACCAACAAAAAATAACACCATTTTCTTTATTTAATGATCGATCCATCCCCTCAATACTTTCGCTCATTTACACTACTTTTATTGGAGAAATAAGACATTTAATTGAGGATGAAATGGGAGTCCTTGATGGTGTATATCTTAAAGGTAATCATACCTTTAAAATAATTAAGCTAATATATAAAATCAATGACCAACTAGTATTTGCAGCTTTATATACAGTATTGAACGAATATGAAGAAGTGAGGCTTCAATATTCCGGTAAGCTTTCGAAACCATGCGAAATGATCATAATTATATGGATATATACAGCCTCAGATTTTTTTTACTGATAACGTAACTGGAGATCAGAACTTTTTGTGATATTCCTACCCACCATCAATAATCTACTATTAAATAAATAGCAATGGTCCTTGGATCAAATTTGTTTATTTTCTTTTGTACGTGTAAATTGTTTTTTTTATTTATTGAGGCAAATGAGCCCCAAAATGATTTTGTATATTACGAGAAGAAAGGACATGATACAAGATTTTGACGATATTGACTAGCTATAAGAGAATGCCATGGTATATTTTGAAAAACTGAGTGCCAGTGCATTGACCAAATAGTTTGTTATATGAGACCATAGTTTCTTCCTTTCGCACAAAATAACTCTTTTTCATTTTTACTGAAATAACCTTTTTCCCGACTATTCGATCGGTTGAATCTGCTAGTTATAGAAACCGCCGTTTTATTTATTTTTCTTTTTTATTGAATAAGTTTGATATAACTTTCCTTATTCCTTGAGTCTTTTACTCAGAATTTCTTTTATTTTATTAATTACGATCCGAACAGGACGTAACAATATATATCAATAACATTTTGTATATAAAATGCATGCAGCAATTTTGGTTTTGAATATATACGTACGTATGCTGTATACGTGGCTATTTCTCAGATAATGTTTTATTGTAGTGAAATTTTAAGAGTGTTATGATGAAATAGACTACTAGTAATTACGAATTATTAATGATTAAAAAGCTTGGATACGTATAGTCTTTTTCCTATATCAGTAAATGCTTTGATAACGTTTGAGCTGTACAAGTAGTCATGAAAATTGACTTTCGATGGTCCTCGTGTTGTTCTGTTTACGCAGTGCAAAATGGAATATATTGGGACAATTAACCAAAATTGTACCAGATCAAGAGATTCAAACAATTTGGATGAAAGGTATGTTTAATTTGTATTTTTATATGTTTTCTAAAATTAATCATGTGAAATAATCTCGCTTTTTTATATATTCACAAAGACTATATACAAAGAAGGGAGGTGGAAGAAAAATCGAAATTTTTGTTTTTACAATAATCTGGATGATAATGAATAAATGATGAGTAATATAATGATGTGTTGGCTAAAAATATTCGAATGTGTACGAAAAAATAGAGAGAGGTAAAAAAGAAAGAATAATCAATCTATCAAGTCAATTTTTCGTTTTTGTGCCTTGGGTGTAATCAACACAGGTGGAAGGTTTGTGGAAATTGTATTGGGGTCTCAATAATCACCACGCCTCGATTATTGTTTTTGGCAAGTTCATTGTCCAATTTGGCATACAGATCTGATAACGAGTTCTATAACATATATCAAATATGTTTGTTAGTACGTATCGTAAATAATAATTTAATAGCCTCATTTATCAACAACTCTTCTTATAGATAAGCTATTTAATTACCTTCCATTTGAACAAAAAATCTAATGTTTCTTTAAATCTTTTGAGTTGAGTTACTCGGATTGGTATCATGAGATCCTGGTACGATTTAGCAACAAAATAATTATCATTATATGTAAGTGTGTATGTATATCCATGACTACCTATTGGGGTATTGACAACAAGTGTGATTAATGATTATATGAAAAGAATTTAAAATAGAAGAATATAGCAAAAAATAAAAAAAACTCGTTACCTGCCCAGTCCATAGCAATGATCCAGTTATGTGACGCCATCCTGATCAATTTTGATAAAATTGTCGCGTTTGTTCTAAGATTTTTAGCTTGTTGTTTCAACAAGATTGATTCAGTGGCATCACTGCGCTTCCATTCGTTGCTACACAAATCGTAATTATTTTTATCCATCTGAGCTTTCACTAAAAGATCAATTTTATTTCCATATGCGTATTCTTGTCCTGGAACGCCGATATATCCTGCTAACGCTTGAAGTATTACCATAGTATCTTTGGTTGTTTTGGCGACGCATTCACCACTATACACCCACAAAGCATCCAAGGAAACGGTCAAATATCTGTATACTTTTTTATTCTCCCTCTCTCCCCTCCCCTCTTCTCCTCTCCACTCATTATTTCTTACTCTTTCAATAAAATGTTGGTACTTCGGAAAAGAATATCCAAAATAACAGCGAATCGTCTATATACAGTGGTTTCCGTAGCACTTTTATCATCAGACCAATCTTCAAATTGGGATATGCTAAAAAAATAAAAATAAAATCCAAATGTTTATTTTTTGTATTCTTATTAAGTTCATTCCAGTTAATACTTACGTGATGTGTAACATGTTTAGCATTTTATATATATCACTAGATTTTTGTTTACAATATTTCGCTTGTTGAACGTGAATTTTTTCAATGATTGTATCTGGATTTTTAATTGTACTAGCAAATAGAAGTATAACTCTTTGTTTAGTTTTTTTTTTTCATTTCCTTTTCTCTGCTTTCTTCTCTCTCTTTCTACTTTTTTACCTATCGTTTATAATATCGTCGAATACCTTGATAGCTTCTTCAGATAACCCAGTTAGCGACGGTATTTCGGTATTTTGAGCAGATTCAAGTTGTGTCGATGTTAAAATTGTTTTAAGAAAGTCTACAGATTTTGGAGATATCAAATTGACGATACTCGACATTGATAATCTATTGTATTATTCAATGAAACGAGTATTAATTATTATAAAACTCATTATTCAAGAAAGATAATATATTAAAAAAGGTAATGAGCATATTACTTTGTGTTAATGTCGGTGCTGTTATCCCAACCTTCTTTAAGTAAATTTCCCGCAGCAGCGCCAAGTAACCGGTCGTGAAGTGTAACTTTTGATTGTATTAATCGATCAATGAAGGATTTAGCATTATTATCTAACTTATTGCCATTGATCTATAAAGAAAAAAGTGCATTGATTAATAAAAACGAATGCAAAAAACAAGATACATATAGCGAAATACACGCATATGTCTTTTGGTATTACATATTAGACTTACAAACTGAACGTAAATTTTCATTAGATGTTCTGCATCAGATAAGTAATCGCTATGCTCACACAAGGAAATATCTTGTTCACTGGTGCTACTTTGGTCTTCTGTGGGAACACTTTCTTGGCTATTTTCACTTTCTTCATTTTCAGCTACGCGTCTCAAACGAACCAAAGCTTGAATTCTATATGCTTGTGTTGTATTTCTCTGTATAATACAGAAGAAGAAAAACGAGAAAAGAAAGTCAATGATTGAGGTTAAAAAAGCATTAGGTGAAGAAACAAATAACAAATAACAAAAAAAAAGCATTATTACCAGTTCTTCAAGTTCTTTATAATATATCAACCACATCTTTGTTCGTACTTGGTTGGCCTATCATGTTGAAGCGAACACGGTAGCACGTTAATCTCAATTTCAATTTCAATGTCAGTTTGCTCGTTATTTGATAATACATACTTGATATCTAACTCTGGTCTCAAAGTACGGATCAAAAAATTGTATTCATTTATCCAATGCGTAAAATAGCCTTGTGGGCTAGAAACATTGGCGTATAAGGTAAACTCTGCGAGTTTCGCGTTATATTTGTTTATAAAACCTTTCATGGTAGGGTTTATTGAATTTACGACGTAATCCTTGAGTTCTAACACAAAATAAACAATGAGCAAATCTTTCCACAAAAAAAAAAAACGGTGACTTACCTTTCGATCCAGAATTACAAGTTGCCATGGTGAATGTTGTATGGTTAAAGTAAAAGATCTATTGCAGTACCTCTTTATTTTGTTGTTGGGAAGAAAGAAAGAAGTGAAATCCTTGATAGCTTTTTTATTATAAAAGAATTGATCAATAGCTATAACAATAGCGATAATCCGCAGCAATGCATGATCTGCATGAAGTAAACATGTGAAACTAAAAGACACGAGTCAAAAAAAAAATCATCTGTAACAGCTATAAATTGTAACATTCCGTGTCAAAGTAAGATTGGAATGTGAGATTCCATTACCATGACAAGCGTTGCTTAACAACCTTTTTTTATTTATTTATGAACAAACACGCTTTTTTTTACGTAGCTATAGTAATATGTTAATATGTTGCGAAAGAGCCAAAAAAAAAAAGAAGAGGCCTAGAAGAAAGGGACCATGTCCAAAATTGGAAATGGATCCGTTTTTTTTACCAATACACCGGAACGTTTTCCGGTTTTTTTTTTCTCTAATAAAATAATTAGTATATGGAAAAAAAGTTCGAGTTATTGAAAAAGTAAACAGCGTTCTTAATTTTATGACGAGGACAAGCCAGTCATTGTGATAGAAAAAGAAAAAAAGGGGGAAAGGGTTAACATTACGTGAATCAAATAAAAAGTAACCATGAAAAGTGCTGTCATTTTTAATTCTGCAAGAAAATTCTGCAAAATCTTTCTAATACGTACTTCGGGCAGTGTGTGTAGCCGGCCTATATAATATTCAGATGTTTTATTATCATAATAATAACAATTAACAGTATTTTACTTTCTATTATAGATAGATTTTCTATATCGAAAGAATCGTATAATATATACGTTGTTATGATCCATTCGACACTTTCATTATATCCCAATTATTGCGTCTGGGACTCAAGAAAAAATGGGCAGTGAGTACTATTGTCTTTTCTTTATTCTTTCCTATTAAATCAATAATAAAAAAAACAAAAAGTGCAGTGAGAATTACCCTTCTTTTGTTCTGATATTTTCTTTTGATAGGAAAGAATAAAGAGTAAAAAGAGATGTAAAAAGATAATGTCAAAAAAGTATATATAAAAAAAGCAGAAAAGTAGTATTCTTCATCTTTTTTTACACCCTTTCTTTTCTCACAACAGTAAGAAGTGCAATAAGTTTACTACTCTTCTTCTTTACATTCTTTTTTTCATTATTGTATTTCTTTCTTCTTCCCAACATTTTTTTGCTTATTTGACAAGTACTTAAAGCTGCTTGTAACTTTATTCTTACCTATTCCTTCTTTCCACTTGCTCTTTTCTTCCAACACTCAAAAAAAAAAAAGAAGTGCAGTGAGTACTACTCTTCTTTATTTTTTGACAAGTACTTGAAGTTAAGGTGTATCCTGACTTAAACCGTCATTTGTCCAAAATTGAGATGTTTTCAGCTACCGCCGGTTAATATTATTGCCACCAATGAGGGTGCCAAAATTCTACTAGTCATAGATAAGTCTGTGAAACACTATAGAAATATATTATATATTTTATAAAAAGATGATGAAAAGAGATGATACAGTAGTATATATGTGTGTAGTATTAGAAAGTATCCTACTATTTTACATTTTCTTTGTTGCTTAGTTTTTATAGCACCATTTGATATTTCTGCTATTTCCCCAGTATTTTCTGTGAGAGCTGATTCTATTTGTTTATTTAATAAAATGGCAGATCCTGTTTTTAAGTTATATTTTTATTTGGTTGCTATTCAGTAACAACCTGGAAACCATTTGAATTTTTTTTGGTATATATAATAGTATCTTCATGCAAGTAATATTTAGAGACAAGTATTTTTCGAGTTTTATTTTTGTTTCTTATACGTATCTATTTTGTTTTTTATTGAGACTTCCTCCCATAGTTAAGAAGATGGAATGGTAAAAATCAGGAGCCATAATCAACAAGTAGCGACCTTGTGTAACCATAATCCATCCACTTTTATAGGTTACACAGTGCTTATCCCTTTGTTGAAATATTGGGTGTACTTAGTAAAATAGCATATTTTGACAAAACTTTGAAGTAACAAATCTTGGTGGGAAATGTTTTTTTCTAAAAGCTGTTCCGTAACATCTCTTCAGAATACTTCAGTTAACATATATTACGGCTCAAAAAGTTTATAGCTTCATTTCTGACAATTTTTTGTCAATTCTTATTCCACCCCATATTTTGACGGTTTAAGTCAGGATACACCTTATGTACTTCTAAATTTATTTTCTCTACCTTTTCATCCCCTTTTACTTTTATTATTTATTATACTCCTGCTTTCCTCAAATGTTCATTTTCTTTTATTTCTCCATTGTTCAGTCAACTGACTAATAACATTTAACACACGATAATTAATTGCAGCCCATCCAAAGGTACAGGTCTTCAGAATATCTACATTATTGTTTTTTTTTACTATAATGATGTCGTCTCTTATCTTGCTAGTTTGTTTAAAACTTTTTTTTACTACAGCTGTTTGTTTTTTCCTCATTCACTAGGAACCATGTGCAGAAGTCTATCACCAGTAGACCTTCAAGCGCGACAATTATGGCTTTTGGATTCTGCTGGCTTTATACCTCTAGCTTAATAAACCATACTGTGTCTCATATAATCAATGGTGAACTTCTGATCCGTTTTACATTATTATAATGGTTAACAGTATCCTATAACTAGTTATAAATAAGATTTTTCCAAGATGTCAATACCGAACGTGTACTACACTACTTAGGCTTATATTGGATGCAATTGGTGCATGAAATCTTAATTAGAAACAAAATGGCGTATTATGTCACCCAGGGTGAATGATCATATATTTTCAATAAAACTTTCCATTATATCAATTGTCTTCTATGATCTTATTTCAATTGCAATTTCTTTTATCGAAGAAAAGAAAATGCTAATATTATTTTATCATGATTTAACCTAATATAAAAACATTATGTAGTTCACTTGACCTTAGCCTCTCACTATTTTCTATGGGCTGCAAAGAACATGTTCCGACAGATACATCACAACGTAAATAGTCCAGAAGGTAGTGATTCGTATTAACATGGGTGTAATGAGTGCATGCATGAGTGAATGGGTATCAGTCAGTGAATCGAAGTGAACGAGTAGAAGTAAAATAGTGCAGGTAACTGCGTGTGAATAACTGCGTGTGCGTGAATGCGTGGAAGCTAACTGTATATATAACTGAGCCAAGCGAATGGGTGCAAGTGAATGAATGGAAGTAACCGGGTGATAGCAACGGAATCAGAGTGAATATGTGAAAGCGAAATATCTAATTGATGGAGTGGAATTGAAGGAGTACGAGTAAATAGAATTCTTTACCTTATTTTTTTTTTCATATTGCTATAATATATAGGTACAGCTAACAAGACCAATGGAAAACTGTATCTAACTGGGGGTAAGGATAGGGCATTTTTGTAGAACGATCAGCTGGAGGGCAAGGTAGCCAGTGGCATTGAATCGTTAACAGATAAAATTAAAAAAATATTTATGTGATATATAAAAGGATTACAGTAAGATTATTATACAGGATGGACTACTTTTTTGTTACACCTCTTGTACGTTTTCTCACAGGAATTTATAGAATGTTTATTTCTTCTCCTTTCTCTTATTTTAGGCCTTTGGATATTGTACTAATGTCAGGTGCCTTAAACAAGTTAAACTCACCTTTAGCACATAATGCTATTGATTGGTTTGTCATGATTTACTGGATTAAGACTTTTCTTTTCAGTCAGAATACAATAATATACTGTTCAGCTGCCAAGACCGTGTTTGATTTGATCGCTGTCATTTTATTTTTGGTGTGCATAGAGCAAAAATAAGTGATAGGAAATACATAGAAAGGCGAAAAAATAGAACGATATAGAAAGTAAATCATGTCTGCAGTTCCTAGGACTATATAAAGTTCTCTTTTAAAAAAAATGTTATGAAAGTGCGCAAATAAGAAAAAGAGACAGTTATAAGAACGCATTAAGAACACGCACCTACATATAGTTTGTCAATTAATATTTACAAATTCTAAAATATATACGTAGTGAGTTGAAGTGTATATAATAAGCACATTCTTCGAAAAAAATTTCATAGTACTGTATCCGTTAATTTCACACCCCTTTATTTTCACAGAAAAATGAAAATTCCCCTATGAAATCAACGGGGATCGTCTGTATATAGGCATTCGTATGATATTGTTGGCAATAGAGTAAGTAAAAATCCGTGAAGCCGCCCTATAAAAAATATATGCTAACAATACCTTTGTGTCAAGCAAGATAATAAAGCTCCTTGATATATAAAGTATATATAGCATTTTCACAGCAAGATATACGGTTTTATATAACTGTACGTATATTAAGACACCTTAAAAAACATGAAAAATATATCCAATCTTTCCTACGTAAAAGTATCTCATCTCTCCCTCCCTTAGGTTCACATGTGTAACATTATATTTTACTAAGAAACCATTATATACTACTGTAACAAATATCATAATTGTCAGCTCAGTTTTGTTCAGTAATTTAGCGTAATTAGCCAAGTTACATCTTTTCAGGTACTCAATTATCCTAAATTATTATTGCATAAATCCACCTCCTTAAATTTAAATGTATATTTTTTCCCCTTTTGATAAGCTAGTAACGAAAGGAACGCGTAGTTTTTCATTCTTTTTATACAATAAAAGTAATAAATGATAAGCTTTTCAATGTCATTGGTTTTTGTTGACATAGGATAAAAAGTAAATAACTGATACGTATATACAAAAGCATATTGTAATTAACAACCATTAACTAGTAAAAAGTTGCTGCAGAAAATAAAGGTGTTTGTTTACCGTGTATTATAATAAATATTACATTTTTTCAAATAAGTTGAAATTATTTATTTTTATTACGTATGGAGAAATTAAACTGAACGTAGCTTATTGCTCTCTTCTGTTACAAAGAGGGGAAACTGAAAAATCTGCGGAGCAACAAAGAAAAAGGCATGGTAAAAAACGATAGTACAGAGATATCAATGAAGGGGGTGGGGTAGGGGTTGACTAAATTAAAATAGAAAGTAGTGAAGGAATAATGTCAAAAAGTTTTTTTAAAATACTGCACAGTAACCTCATGTTCGTCAAACCAAAGGTCTTCTTTCCTGGACTTCAGCCATTAGAAAAAATAAAATTTGAAAATCACTACGTAGATATAACAACACAATCAGACAGCACCGCGGTAATAACAAGTAATCTAAAAACAGCCATAGAACAACATCTTAAAAGTACACACACACAACGCTACCAACTAAGGAGCAGTAAGTTAGCAAATTAATGCCGTCAGCAATTGGTAATTGATCCAATTCTATAGCTGCCAATGACACCTAAAGAACGTAGTTATGTATTTACTACCACCTAGATTGGATCACAAACCACCAGAAACAACTTTGTCATAATTGTCACCAAAAAACTCGGATATCAAAACAATACTTACTTTCTTGCCATCAGGTCCGAGTATTGTTATCAATTTCTAAATCATCAGCGACCCTATTTCTTTTGTTCTCAATCGACTCCCCAAAGCACCTCCAACATCACACCAGAAACGTGTCTATTTGAAAATCATCCGGCGAAAACTCTGCTTCATTCTACACCAATTTCACTGTACCTATCGTCCTGATTATTATACTACCACTTCACCACCAATCAATCACTTTGGACATTTATTACTGAATAGATTAAAACACCACTTGAACCATACGCATCTCCTTTAAACATATATATATGGACAACCCCTCCCTCACCAAACCAGCAAACAAAGTATCCTCATCTCTTTGGACATTGTTCCTTCACTACTTTCTATTTTAACTTGGTCAACCCCTACCTCACCCCTTTTATCTATATCTCTGTACTGTCGTTTTTTCCTACTCCTTTTTCCTTGCTGCCCCGCAGATTTTTCAGTCCTCCCCCCTTTGTGAACAGACGAGAGCAATAAGCTGAAATCAGTTACTGAATATATGATAAGACTAACAAAATCTGTAGTACAAAGGTGCTATATACATAAGGCGCTCCGATTGCATAAAGAAAATCATTCCAATTAGTTACTATTAAAGGTATGACGACAAGAAAGGAACATATAGATATATTCTTTATTATTAGATATACAATTTAATACGAATTAAAAAAATAGGGGATAAAAGAAGCAATATACGACTTCTTTATAACACCAGCAAAAAAAAAACAAATCAGGAGCATTTATGCAAAATATTCAAAAAATATATCATTATAAAACAACTGTGCTGTACTTAATAAAGTAATACAATACAGTTAATGGAATTTATATATATATATATACGTATAAAGAGAAATTGATCTTTTTATTTTATTTTTATAAATGTTTTTAAATTCAGGATATAACAGTACTCTTTCCTTAACCTGGAACCAAAGAACCAGTCTTTTTTCAAGTCTGGCTATTTCACCAATATCAGATACCGTTTCCAGAGACAACAAATGTATACTAACGGTACTCTCGGTGGTCTTCAGCTCTTATGTGGTGTGGAGAACAATGGTTCGGAAAGAACAACAGCATAAACAGATCAAAGTAAAAAATGCTCCTGGCCGTATTCCATTTCTGGGCCATACCCTTCAATTGTATTTTGATCCTGTAAATTTTATCAATCAGTGCAAAAAAGAAAGAGGGCCTGCATTTCGTGTTAGTCTCGTAGGTCAAGAATTTTATGTCATGACGGGTACATTGATCCATGATATGTGTTACTCTCCAAAAGAATTCGATCATTATGATGGTATTCAGTTCATGGCACCTATTGATCGTATTTTACGAATTTGTTATCAGCACAAGTACGATATGAATATGTTACAAACATGAGTAAATAATCCAGGTATATAAATAATTATTAAACGACATAAAAGAATATTTTAATTATTATATACAGCAAATCATATCGATATGCTAATATAGCTTTTTTTTTAATAAAATAGTTAATCATATTATCAGAAATAAATTTAAATCGTCTCAACTTGGAATTTTTTCCAAACGCATTCAGCAAGGATTGTCCAAGGCTCTTGAAGCACAACTTCATCTTGAACCGGGAGAGAAACGAGAATTGAGTATCAGAAATGACAAAACACTTCGAAATATATTACTACAGTTGACATCACTCTGTTTTATCGGTAGCGAAGTTGGAGATAATCCAAAGCTTATATCAGCTACAGATGAATTTTGTCGAAAGACTATTCAAGCTGGACTTATACTCAATTCATTTCCTGAATGGGTTGCAGTACCCATCATCAGACGATTTGTGACAGTAGAAAAGAACCTTGACTGTATTATGGGTTTGTTGGTGCCACAGCTAGAAAACGTTCGGTCAAGACAAAAAGTCTCTGGATGCCATGACGAAAAGGAAGAAATAAGTTTAGCTTCCTTGGTACTTAATATGACCAAGCACAACGGCGAATTATATACACCAAAAGAAGCTGCTTTATATTTTGCAAGAATTAGTTTATCAGGTGGTATTGCACCTGGGTTCGCTACTACTTTTATGTTGTTCGAAATTGCTCGACGACCTTCATTGGTAAACGATCTACGCAAGGAAATTGAAAAATTAGAAGAAAATGAACGTACACCAGAAAAAATTAGCCAGATTAAACTTTTGGATTCCATTTTACGCGAAGTTTTTCGTTGCAAGATATCCTCCCTGGGAATGTTTCATAAGACAAGAACGGACGTAACTTTAGCTACAGGAGAAATAGTACCCAGTGGTTGTATGTCTCTTGGCGCATTACTTGATGCTCATACAGATCCTACTATCATGAAGCAAACGGCAATAATAGGTAGTCCACTTCCTGTGCCTTTGGCTCAATTCGATCCTTATCGGTTCGTCAATGTACAAGAGAACTGTAGTACCAAGAAAAGCACCTCATTAGGTTCTGAATATATTACATTTGGACTTTCTCATCACGCATGTCCGGGTAGATATTTGGGTACATTAATTATAAAATATGTTGTTGCAGAACTTTTTATGAAATTTAACATTACTGTTAAACTGGGAAAGGAACAACAAGACAGTGATATTTTCGGTTTGATACGATTACCACCCCCCGGTGCATTTATATTTGAAGCAAGGACTTGATTAATATAATATGTAGTTGATTATTGCCTCTCTTCTCACTCCTCTACCTTATCTTTATACATATACATTTTTTAAATATATAGATAATACTTACTGTACGTAACTATTAATACGTAATAATATTATTATTACAGTCAAACTACAAAAAATGGGGACTGACTAATATAAACTCTCACTAAAGATCATAGTATATAATAAACTGCTACTACCTAATACGTAAGCCCACACTTGGCTATTATATTTATATCTTTTTTTTGTGATACGTACGTACATGCCATAATAACTCGTCATTTATTTATCTTTTTATTCATGCATTTAGATGATGCAACTGGTAACATCCGATAGATGTATTTTATTCGTTATGTATATGTATCTGTGAAATACGTACAGTATAATTCAAATCGATAACTATCATTCCATGTTGGTGAGAAATTTTGTATTTCTGAGGCTCTTCACCAGTAATAGACTGAAAAATAACGAAAAAGAAAAACAAGGATTAAAAAATATATGTCTATTATATATATATATATATATACTTGATGTACGGTAATTTTTCGTTAGTGAGGATCTGCGGATCCCCCGTTTAACTTTTGGGACTCCGCTAGTGAATACAAAACATACTGGAAGATATACTATGATTAGATTAAAATGCGCAATCAAGATAAGAAAGATGACAGTTCATATAATGTACCTAACTTCTTAATATAACTTTGCTACTGTGAGTTAATTTTTAGTGATAAATTAATAATATTCATGAAATAGTGACAGTGAACCAGAGATTGGATCAATAATGGATTCACAACAAGGGAATTGCTACAGACACCCCATATTTTGCTTACAATGGATATAGTAGTAAGAAAGCATAAGAAATATTGACTGTTATCATAGAAAGTTGAGCTGCTAATATAAGTCCCATAAACGTTTTCAAGTTTTATAACGATAATAACTGTATAGATAGTGTATAAGTGGCCGGATACGATGTAATCATATAAAATTGTCGTGTACCTTTGAAAAATTATCAAAGTGGGGTGTCCGTAAGAGTCAGAATTACCTAATATAGTATGTTTTTGGGGTGTCCGTAGCAATCCCCTCACAACAAAGTGTGTATTATATAATTAATGGTTACGTAGCAGTTGAATAAATGTGCACAAATGAATTGCATCAACAGTATAATTACATATTTAATGGTCATAGCTAAGCCGAGAAAAAAGCATCCGTGTAAATCTGGCCAAAAAGAGACGCTATTACCAACAATCTGTTGACGAATTTCCCCTTGACAAGAAAGAATTGAATATTGTTAATTGATGCGCAAATGGATTGACCGATTGGAAATAAAGAAATGAGCTGAGATGAGGTATAAGTAAGTTCGTATTAATGATTTTACTAATCAAAGGAGTAGTATTATACAAAATAATAAAAATACTATTAATATTATAAATGCAGTAAATATCTGTGCACAAGTTCACGGGATACCAGTTTATATCGAATCACTGGTATTTTACCAAATATATAAAAAATATTTGAGAGATACTACCGGTTTAACGAGTACCCGTTTAACGAAAAATTACTGTAGAATTATGTTGAGGTGATAAGTAAACAAGTATTAGACGGTGTACTATATCTACCACTGACTAGATTAATGTCTATATGTACACAGATCTACTCTACGTACTATACTTTGTCAAAGAGTTATTCTTCAACACCAAGTATAAAATCAAAAACGAGCATAATTTCTAGCAAGTAATTTATAATCAAAACCAGAAAAACGGATAGTGAGAAAAAATCATAATAGAAAAAGAAAAAAAGAAAAAAAAAGCTTAAATGAGATTTGATACAACGTACTTTAATGAGTTTATGTCATTCCAATGCAACTACTTATTTTCACCCAGTTATATAATAGTTACTGTTATTGCTGACGTATACAAAGAACAAGAAACAGTGATGGTAATAATTATGGGGACTATGAAGCATCAGAATTAATAAAATGATATCATTATTTTGTTACGTATATAAATGCCTTTGATTTTAACAAGATAAACAAAGGGCATTTATATAAGAAAATATCCCGGCTTCGATTCCCGAGCTTGACCGGTAACATCGAACAAACTAAATCAGGGGAGGTAAATTTTTCTTCTTGGTGATTATTTAACAATGTTTTTATGCAAAAAAAATATTATGTCACAAGATTTAATCATATTACCTCTTCGTGTTATATATTGAATAATTATTTCATATAGTTCCTTTGCTGTATTATAAAAGTATTGTTGTTTGATATGTTTCTTTTTCCTTTTAAAACAAAACAAAAACAGCAATAATTAGCGTTCCAAACGTGTTAAGCATTTAATAGTAAATATAACATGTCATTATAAAAACAAACCTTTTTAGTTGATATGATACATATGCTGATTTATTTCTTTTTCTCTTTGTAAAAAATACTACTAAATCTATATTATGTATGGAATTAAAGAAAAAAAAAGATATTGGGGGAAGGACGGTGAATATTTGAAAACACTACCCACCATATATATATGGCTTAAATATCCTTTGTTACTGCGATATAGGTATAGAAAATTTGGATCGTTAGTTTTGTTGGGCAAAATTTTCTCTTTATTTGCTTAAAATAAAAATTATTATAAATATTTACCTTTTTTAATATTATAAAAAAATTACTTAAACATTATACAAATATTATCATATAAATTTCGATTTATTATCTTTAACAAACAATAACTAAGCTAAAGAACTTATATTTTTTACTTCTAAAAAAGAAGGAGAGAGAGGAGAGATAGAGTAGAAAAACGACATATGTTTCATGTTTCTTTTTCTTATCTCGATTCTATATAATTTATTATGTATTATAAGTGCATAACTATAAAACTAACATGTCCAGATAAGTAGTAATAGCAGAATGAAATATTGTATGCGAACTGCATAACAACTTGTCACCAACATGATGCGACATTATAGGAGAAGGGGGAAAGAACCAAAAAGGCGGGTCGGGATGTGGGTTAAAAACAAAACATTAAATGAGATCTTTCGTTGTTGTTGGTATTGATTCCTTGACACTTTTTTTTTGTCTGTTTGCATTGATAATAATTATAATTTAGACAACAATAGTAGTCATTTTTATATAAATACATATGTATTAGTTGAAATATCAGATGCAATAAGAATTCTACGTATTAAGTTATACCCGAAATTAACAAGGAAGGAGAAAAGAAGAAAAAGATCTTAAAAAGAAAGATTAAAAAAAAGGAAAACAAGAAATTATATGCATACATGTGTATATTATATATATACATGTATATATATATTATATACAAATAGGCATGTTCTTATTCTTTTTTTTTTTGGGGGGGGGAAGAGAAAAGATGAACAAAAAAAAAACGTTAGGGGATTTGTTCCAATGAATTGGGGGAGGGGCCAACAAAAAAATAATACGATCTCGTGATGTGGTAAAATAATAAAGATAAAGAGAGAGAGTGTATATACACACCTAATGCACCTTTCTCTCTCTCTCTCTCTCTCTCACCCTTATTTTTTTGCTCTCCCTTCTGTTTGCAGAACATATTTTTTCTTCTTCTTTCTTTTCTCCTTCTTTTTTTTTCCTTCTCTCTCTTTACATACAATTTAAATTAAGAAATATATAATACCGCGTTTTTATTCATTAATTTCATGAAATCATGACAATCTACGATCCAACTTCAGAAAATGTGTTTATGCCGCCACATGTCAAGGCCGATAGTCCAGGAACTCAGACAGAAGAAGACATGGCATTAGAGACGAGTCAACTCATGATTCGTTCACCCGATCAAACAACTTTTGTTCATTCTTCACAAGATCATACAATGCCTATTGAACAACCTTATAAAAAATTCAGGTATGACCCTTGGTCAGTTGAATACCTTTGTAGCGATCCGACAAGTCCATTAGCCAATGTACCACTTGAGGTAATAAAAATAAATTATTGTCCTTTTTTTTTGGCAACCTTGCTATTATTATTTTAAAAGGGCGAGATTTGCAGGAGAAAAAAAGAGAAACTAGGATAAATAAATAAACAGAAAAAGAAAACAAGAGATGTTTTAAAGAAGTTACCCATACACACACACACACACACACACACACACACACACACACACACACACACACACACACATATATATATATATATATATATACATGTTGCTATATGCATGGAGCATCTTCCTTCCAAGCAAAAGAGAGAAAAAAGTTTTCAAAGAGTTGTCGCCTCAAAATGCCTATCTTTTCTCTTTGTCCCTTTGTTTTTTAGTCCATTTTCGAATTTTCTGCCTTTCAATTATTATCTTCAAACGAACAAGATGAATTAGCAAGGTTATTACCTACTGTGGATACAAATGAGAATAAAACTATTACAGAAGCATTTTTTTCAAAAGACCAAAACCCTATCTTTTGGAATGCAGTGGATGATTGGCAAACCATGTTAGCCAATGGTGATCTTAGCAACCATCATCATCACCATAACAATAACAACAATAATAATAATAGTAACTATGTAACAGCAACAATGGATGATAATACTAGTAATACCATGGAACGAAGTTTACATCATCATCATCCACCACAGCGGCAGCAACAACAACAAATTTCTCCATCAGAACATACATCTGTCAGCGATAGCTTTAAGGTTACTATCATTATTCTAACTATTACTATTCTAATCATAATTAATAAGAACAAAATCCCAGAAATAAAGAATATCGGCATACTAACCTCACAAAACACACATGTATAATAGGATGAAGCTTTTGAGACATATTGGGGGGAACTGAACGATAGAGATAAGATGCATAATGTTGCAGGGTATATATCATCTAGTTTAAACATCCAGAATGAAAAAAAGGGGACTCACAAAGTGATTCATTTCTTTTTTAAAAAAATATCGAATGAAAAACTAAAAAAAAACATATATCCAATTTTTTTTATCTGATCACTTTTTCTTTTAGGGATTCAAAAAATATTACACTTAAAGATATGTGTCGGAAAGGACTGATACGAGAACGTGATGTAATCGTATATAAAAGAAATTTTAGTGCTTGTAAAGTAGTAGTATCCAAATCAATGACAGTAAGTTCTCTTTTTTTTAATGTTAGATGCAGGGGAAAAGGGGGGGGAAAAGGATCTTTTAAGGAAAAACCTTTTATTTTTTACTTTTTTGGGGGGGAATGGAAAAAAAAACTGACAGAGAGAGAGACAGGTGGTGCAAGAAAGCGATTTAAAATAAAAGTTATTTATTGATGGTCTATTTTATATTAGGTCGTTAAAGCCAATGGATCAACGGGTATATCAATTGAATTAGATAATGAAATATTTGAAGACTTTGAAACCCCCACAGCATTGGAAACTAAAATATTGGACCAACATGGTAAAGTAAGCAAGGATAAACGACCCAATGGTAATGCATTTAAAAGTATTCGATTATTACGAGGAGGAAAGGATCTAGGCCGCTTATTTGACATTCGTAAAGATGGTTTTGGCGAAAACTAAACTTTAAGGAAAGAGAAAGAGGGAGGGAAAATGAGAATATGGCCAAAAGAGCAAAAAAAAAAAGACGAATAAGGGCAAAAACGATGATTTACACAACCAAACACATCAACAAAAATATCCATCTTTTTTTTTTTTTTACACCATCAAAAAATGTGCGGTTGTTCTTGTACATCATCCTAACCTACCTATATATATTTCATGTATATATATATATATTTACACATCACACATACATATATAATTATTATATTATCATATACAATTTAAAATCTACTATTATATTCCAAAAATACCATTTTTTCCCATTATATATATATATATATAATGTGTGTGTTATTTTGTGTATTATATTAATAATAGTAATAATTATATACTTTTTTTTTCGATTGTTTTTGTTTGTTTTTCCTTTTTATTTCTGCATAAACATGATTAACATTGTGCATATAATATTTATATTTATATTTAAATATTAAATGGTTTTATAATAACGAACCTAAAAAAAAGCATTTTTTTAACTTCCCATAACAAATATTGTAAATGTCAATGTATGAAATATATATTATAACTGAGTACAAATAGTTTTCATTATTCTGTTTTCAAGATCATGCGCATGGTAACTCCTATTACTATTTCTTACATATTTAAAAGTGATAATACGTAATACAATTTTTGCCCTCATGAGCAAACTGATTTTATATATTATTTTTTTTCCTTTTCACCCCTTTTTTTCTTTTTTCACGCTTTCTTTCAATAATAGTAAAATGCATAGCGACGTACTTAGTTTACTTTTTCGTCATGACATCCGAAAAAATAATAGCAACGTTAAATAAATAAATAAATATAAAACCCCTACATGGTGAAAATCATCAAAGAAAAAAAAAAGAAGGATCCACATTAACTTTTGGGGGTAGAGAATCAACTAAGAACAAATATATATATATATATATACTGCATAGTATAAGTAAAAGAGAAAAAAAGTTATATTTTGTAAGGAAGGTATTATAAGATTATTTGATTAAAAATATTAATCAAAAAAAAAACAGTTTATATAAACCTCCTCTTTTTATTTTATTTTATTACTTTCCTTATACCACAGAATATCTTCCGGCGCCACCACCACCTGTTCGAGCATCAATTTCCATTTGAGCAGTAGTTGCATCCAATAATATACGTTTTACTTCAGCTCTTGCCTTATCAACAACTAATTGAGAATCACCTTCAATAAACAAATATAATTTTCTTTCGTTAGGTCCGGGTTGTTTACCAGCAGGGAAGAAAGTACCACGCGTTGTAATCGCTGCTCCTGATACTTCAGTAATTTGGGAGATTTGTTCCTATATTATTATTTAGAATAAAAAAAAACAAAAATGAAAAATAAAGTTTAGTTCTCTTATAGTTTAGATAATAATAATAATAATAACTTATATATTGACTTGGTCATCTCCCATATAACTTTATATTTATATCCTTACCTTATTAGTAACTCTCCATCGAGCTTTTTGTGGGAAATCATTGATAGGTATTTCATCCGAATAAACAGGTCGCTCTTCCTTCTTTTCTTCGGCTTCTTGTTGTTGTTGCTGTTGTTGTTTTTGTTGAGCATTAGTGGCATTTTGATTAAATCGTGTATTAATCTCTGCAATAGCGTCAGTCTTTGGCTTATTTGATCCAAGTTGTGAATTAATTCTGGCTGCCACTTTTCTTGCTGCTTCTGCAGCTGCACTACCAGGATCATTTGGATTAACAGGTTCAGCAGGTACTGGTGACGTATTAGTAGTAGTTGTAGTTGGAGTAACTGGTGTAGGTGTGATCGTTGTTGTAGGCGGTGTAGCAATAGGCGGGGTTTCATCCTTAGATGCCATAAGTTTAGATTCAAATTCAATATCATCTTCATCAGATTCATCGATATCATCACCACCATAAGCCTAATAATAATAATAATATAGTGGTTCATTTTTAGCACATACTCTTTTTTCCTTTTTAATTTAAACAATAAAATATTATAACATAGAATAAAACTTACTCGTTTTTGAATACGTTTAACCAAATCACGATCTTTATCCAAACGTTCCAAACCTTTACCACCAAAACCTGAACTTGCCATTCGTTCCTTTCCTTCTTTGACTTTTTCTTGAAATTGATCAGCTAAACCTTGTAAATCAGCAGGTGGTTCTTGACCACTTAATTTCAATGCTTTACAGATATCCATAGCATATCGATCTTGATCTGGTGTAATAAAAGTATAGGCAGTACCCTTATTACCAGCACGACCTGTTCTTCCCACTCGATGAACATAATCTTCCATATGATTAGGACATTCATAATTGACAACTAATTTTAATTGTTTAACATCTAAACCACGCGCAGCAACAGATGTGGCAATAAGAATGTTACTTACACCGGACTTAAAATCCGAAATCGTGCTATCACGATCAGCTTGATCCTAAATAATTCATGAATTATTATTTTTGATGTTAGTAACATATTATCAAAAATTCATTGGAAAAAGAAAAAAACCAGATATATCTTCTTTTCTTCTTCTTTTTTTTTTTTTTGGTTAGGGAAAAGAATGTAAATTTTACCTTTCCACCATGTAAAGATTGACATGGATACCCTCGACGAATAAGATCACGTAATAAATTATCAGCAGCTTCATGACGATCAACAAATATTAAAGCTCGAGAATCTTCATCTTTTTCATTAATAAACAATTCACCAAGAATTTCTAATAAACGTATAAATTTGGTAGAATCCTCTCGTACTTCCACATGTTGTTCCACATCACTACATACAACACTTCTACCACCAACTGTAATTTCCAATGGTTTCTTGAGTACTTTACGTGCCAAAGCTTCCATCTAATCAAATAAAAAGGGTTAATTTATAATTGAAAAAAATACTTATAATCAGGTTCAGGGAAAAAAAGGGGTTTTACCTGTCGAGGGAAAGTGGCCGAAAATAAAACAGTTTGTTTCGTGGGTCGTACATTATTTACAATTTTCATAACCTAAGCAAACGATAAGGTCATTTGGTTAAAACTAAGTTTGTGATTTGTATAAAAATAAAAGAATGATTTACAGTACCTGAGGTTCAAAACCCATATCAAACATACGATCAGCTTCATCAAGTACCAAATAAGTGACACGTTGTAAATTGGTCACACGACCTGAATTAGCACATAATAAATCAATCATACGTCCTGGAGTACATACGATAATTTCACATCCTCTCTTTAAATCAGCAATTTGATCTTTAATAGGTGAACCACCATAAGCACATACAGCCTAGTTATCAATTATTGTTATTAATAATAACAAACAAACAAACAAAAAATCAATTAGATAAAGTGAAAATTAAAAAAAAATACTATCCGGTTATCCTCATCTCCAAACCCAAATTACCTTTAAACCAAGTACTTTCAGAAAAGGCTTACATTCACGATGAATTTGAGTAGCTAATTCACGTGTGGGTGTCATAATGACAGCTATTGGACCATCTCCAGCTTCTAAAGCTCGTTGATCCTTAATATGTCGAAACATGGGTAATAAAAAGGCAACTGTTTTACCAGAACCTGTCTTTGCCACACCAATTACATCGCGACCATTCATAATCGCAGGAATGGCTTGTGCCTGAATAGACGTAGGTTTTTCAAACTTAAGTTTTCGAATGACTTCAAGACAACCAGCAGGTAAACCACAATGAGTCCATTTTTGGATTGGTTTTGGACAATTGACACCACGAATCTTAATACCATCCAACTCAATACGTAGCATATCGACTTGATCTGATGTCATTTCTTTTAATTCTGGTGGTTCAATATAAAAATTCTTTCTAAATGGTTCATAATCAATTTGAGAATGATCGACAATAGCAAGGTCTTTCTTTCTAGCTTTCTTAGCTGCCAACCTAATAAAGTAAAAAGTAAAAAAAAAACATAATGTTAAAGATGATCCTCAAATATATATATATGTACAGCAGAATAAGATAATAATAATAATAATATTTAAAAAATAACCAAATACATTGATACTTACGCCAAAATATCCTCTGAATCACTATCCTCTGACTTATTATCATCATCTTGATCTGGTTTACCATCTTCATCATCCAAATTAATTCGAGTTTCCGATTTCAATTCTTCCATTCTCTTTTGATCTTCTTCTTTAATCTTTCGTGCTTCTGCCGTAACATCCATCATATAAGCTTCCAGTGGATCTACATCTGCATCATCAACATCCATTTCATTAGTAGTTTTTGTGGGTTGTTTTGAAGGTGGTGGTATCGACGGTGTAACATCCATTAGAGTAGTAGCAGACTTCTTTTTCATCGTTAATCCTTTCCCCATGCCAAATCTCATCATCGTCTTTGGTTTTGCTTTTACTCCATTCGTTGTCGTTGTGGTATTTTTCGTGTCATCCGGTTTCTTAAACAAACTTCGTTGAGGTAATGATTTGGCCACCAAGTCATCATCTTCTTTATCAGTTGTCTTTGCAAGCGGCTTGAAACTCTTCTCTGCATCAGTGCGTGCCTTTTCGCTCATTTCATAATCCATAGTTTCTTCTTCATCATCATCGTCATCTTCAAGACTCCATTTTTTCCCATTCTCTTCTCCGTTTGCCATTTGTATGTCGTCAGTAGTACCTTCTTCGGTTGTTGTTTTGACATCAGTTTCTACTGTTGGTTTTGATGGTTCGACTGTATTCTCGGGTTCTTCTTTTTCAGATAATTCTTTTGGTTCGTTATTTGTTGTTGTTGTTGATTCACCTTCTTCAGCAGTACTAGTAGCTGTAGCTGTAACTGTAGCAGCCGTTTCTTCTTCTTTAGCCTTGTTTTCTTCATCTTTAGCTGCTTTCTTTAAAGCTTGCTCGCGTTTCCATTTCTCAATTTTTTCTTTTCGTTGACGTGCTAATTCTTCTTTATCGACTGTTTTAGCCTGTTTTTTTTAATTATTAAGTTGACAATTTATAAAGAATTAATTATCAAGTTACTTTTTTAAATGTGCAATTCAGTAATAAATGAAAGAAAAAATAACTTACTGCTTGAGTAGTTTCAGAAGAGGTTCCTGTACTGATATCAGTTGGTTTTTTATTATCGGATTGTTTTTGTGTTGAAGAAGAAGAAGTAGTAGCAGACGACGAATGATGCGATTTATGAGTCCGCGAATCACTCGTAGTACTTACATTATCGTGATGGTGTCGACTTCTCGATTCACGGTGATGACTTGAACTTTTACGTGAGCTATGACGATCGTCATGACGATCATCATAACGACTTGAAGAACTTCGATGAGATCTATGACGTTGATAAGAACGATCTTTACTTCTACTGCGGCTTCTTGTTTCTCTATAATGACTACTACTACTACTACTATTGTGTTTCCTACGTTTACTTGCAGGTGATGGAGATCGACGACGATCAGGAGATGATGATCGATATGAAGGCATATATATATATATTGTATGTATATGTATAAATTTTAAAAATAAGAAAGAAAAAGTATTCTTTTTTTTTTTTGTTTAATTGCGAATTAGAAATTAAAAATAAAAAGAAAAGTGTGCGAGAGAAGTGGAAAATAATAAAAAAAAAAGACAACAGAAAAATATATGCGTCATGATAGCGGGAGATGAAAAATTGGTTTTAGTTTTTGCAGACAACTTTCACCAGTTACCAATTATATTCAGTTTGTATAATTCGCACCAAAGTGCTGCGCAGAACTAAATGTCGCTTTTTTTTGTGTGGCCATCAACTGTTAGATCTAGATGAAGATTAGTGGGACTAATAAGAGAGAAACAGTTTTAATATTAATAAAGAATAAGAAAAAAAACTTAAAGTACGGGAAAGTATAAGCGTTTACTCGCAACAGGAATAACTTAATTTCTGTCAAATAATATTCGGGAACCGCTGTAATCCATCACATACATCTATCGCGTTGAATGGATTGTGGTACAAAACTGTGTAGCATGAAAAAAACTCCTAACTATTAATAATAAATACAAGGGTCAGTGTTATACAAGCTTAAACATCGTAATGTACAACTCAACAAGAACAACTTACAGTACAACAATATCAATAGTTTAATGATACAACAGTAGCAATTGACAATGAAACAACTGATGTTAAGAAAATGAAAATAAAAAGAAGAACGTACGTATGCATTGATTACGTTTTTCACTCACAACATAATTGTACGGTAAATTTTTATAATTTCAATATATGTTCACTTTGTTTCTCCTCAATTTACAAATTGCCTCTAAAAATTACTAATAAAAAAAACATTGATTAAAACATAGGGGGATCAGTATCAAGGATGTTCAGTATACAATCCTAAAGGAAAAAGAAGAAGAGATGGTATTTGTTATACTATTTGTACTAAAGCTGTTTATAATTGCTCGTGAGTAACTGATCACATTAAAACATTGTTGCATACTTATCTCTGCTATCAGAAACTAACTTCAAATTATCTATGACAATATACGTATTACTCCATTCGGATGACTTTTTCGTTAGTTTGAATATAAGAAAAGGTTATCAAATGTGTCTAATGTAAACAGGGTTATTGTTAATTTTTCAATAAACAATTATTAGGAGCAAGGTAAACGTGTTCTTCAAGACATATAAAGACTCAAATACGTACCATCAACTGTGAGTTCATTCATTTGAATCATGAGATGATAGTGGCAGGAACGTAACTACTTTTATATTATATATACTTCTTGTTGATAAACAACCATCATCAAGTTCACTATATGTCAATAGATTCGATTTTACTATCAAGGTATTTTTTTTTTAAAAAAAAAGCTACGTATAAAGTTTATACGTAACAGCAACAATGTAATAATGAGAATTCCATTTGATACAATGATTAGTGTACATAAGAGCAAGAAAATTCATTCCATGTATGAGTAACGATATCGATTTTTTTTGTTATGAATAATAATAACAATTAGATTTAAATTAATAAAACGAACGTTGTCTATTCCAACAACTATAAACCAATTTAATTCATGGAAATACAACTTGAATCATTACCCTCAAAAACATTATACAGCAAGATAAGTATATAAATGAAAGTTTTGTTTAGGGAAAAAGCTATATAATGCACATTTACCTATTTATATAATAAGCTCTTTAGTTGTGGTTTATGTAGTATCAAAACTCTACAAAAGAAAAATGTGAAGATGGGTAGTCGATATATTTATAATAAAATATTTAGTATTAAGAGAAATATGGAAATAGAAGATTGAGTATATTAATGTATCTTTAATGGAATGGTATATAAATCTATGAATAAACCTATCGTTGTTGAATATTATTATGCAAAATAAAAAAAACAATCACAATAAGCCGCTATTTCTGGACGATAATGAATTGATAATCCAAGGCTGTCTAATAGTATTATTATTATTGGTAACACAATAGAATTTAATGACAGAAAACCGCATGAACAAACGCGGAAGATCAATATAAGATATTGAATGCTTTGCTGCATGTTAACCCCATGCACAATTAATTAATAAACGTAAGCAAAAAAAAAAAACATGATATGACAACCCTTTGTTTTTATGATTATCATACATCAATCATCAATTACCATTACCTTCTTTTTTTTCTACGATGCATCTTCACAATACTCTACCTCTTCTTTCCTTAGCAGTACTTTTATTATAATATATTCACCAAAGTGATCGATCGAGAAGAAGGAAAAAAAAAGGTGGTATATCTCCACCCCTTTCTTCCATGACGACGACAACAACAATAATAACGGGAAAAAAATTTGTAACTGATGAGGAGATTGAAGGGGCGGATTATATTGTGTACGCTGGTAAATGGTTGCACATGCTACCCCTGAAAGTATAGCACACTAGTTTTTATTTATCATGTCATTGTAGTGGTATATCAAGCATATTCATGTTAACAAACAAAAAAAAAAGTGTATTGAAAACACAATACTTTCTTAGAAAAAAGGAGTAACCATGTTTATCATGGTGTTGCTTTTTTTTCACTCTCGCACTGAAAGGGGATCAAAAGAAAATTCGGTCATAAGTTTGTTTCTTTTGCTACACAGCTTTTTTTTTTCATTTACAAAAAAAAAAGGTTTGCAGTCAAATGATTTATTGACCTTTCTTTCCTCTAAAATCCTCCTTTTCCTTTTTATTTATTTATATTTTGTACAAGTAATAATATAATTTGGTAGTAGTAGGAAAGAAGAGTACTATCTTAAACAATTATATTATTATTGTAGTCTTTTTTAAACGTTTTCTCAATCAATGTTGATTATTGCTATTTAACATTATTTTTATGACAGTATTCTATTTTTAAAAGGCGCTATGATGATGACACTAACGACCACACCAACACCAACAACGATGAATGATGGATATTATGATAATATTGCCAGCCGGGATTTAAATATACAATCACTTTTGTTTAAATTTAAATTGATAGACCCATCAAGTCAATGGAATAGTAACAATGGCGTAAGTGTTTTTGTTACTATTAAATCAGTATAGAAAAATAGCATTGTTTCTTTTTATTTGTTTTTTCTTATTTTTGCCGTTCGTTGTATATTTACAACAAGAACAAGGAAAAAGAAGACTATCTTCATAACGTTAATAAATAATATAAAATACATTTTGTAAATATTATTAGACGCGTGCAAAATTATGGAGTGCATTGGAAGATACTGTATCGACCATTTTATTGGGAGTTCTTGCTGTATTGCAATATGCGCATGAACGTGAGCAACAAAACAAACCTTTTCACTCTACACCATGGACAGCTTCGCATATGATATACATTACTCATGCATCAGCTTTACTTTCATCTATTGTTCGGACTCTAACTGATGCATTACGACAGCACGCACAAGAAATGAGTCAATCATTTACTAATCAGAATAACAAAACACGCATGCGTCCACTAAAAGCATCATTTCGCTTATTAGAAAGTAGCAGCAACAACAACAACAGTAATTACAATAACACTACACCAATGTATTTTAGAGACAAGGTTGCAAATACATATACAATGGCACATAAAATTCATCAAGAAACAAGCTCTATTCTTGAAAAAGTACAACAAGTAGAAAATATATTATCATTACAAGATCAACAAAATTCTAATAACTATGGAAATGATGATGATAACCATAGTAACAATTTTAACTTTGAATTACATCGTCAGGTATGCACAAAAAAAATTGGAATATGGCTGTTTTTTTTTATTAAGAATATATTTATCATATCTCACTTTTTTTTAATATTAGACAATTCAAAGTTCCCTCGTAACTCATGCAAATCAACTTGTGGAAGCTTTATTAGAATTTTCTGCGTCACCATCAATTGTCATTGTCGAGAAAAAGTTTGCTCACTTTGAATACAGTCAACTACAGAAAAGCAATTCTCTTTTCAGTATAAATAATCATAATAATAGCAACAAAAGAAATTCAATTGATCTTCTTCCTTCACAACTTTCATCATCATCATCATCATCATTATCTTTAAAATCTGTTAGTACTACAACCACTACTTCTACTCCTAGTACTTTTGTTAAAAAAGGTATTAAAAATATATAAAAAAAAATCAACAACAAAAGAAAAGAAAGCAAAAAAAAAAAAAAAAAAAAAAAACCTATTACCTAATGGCAATAAACAGGATCGATCATTTTTTTGTGTAATGTTACGCGATTAATTGCTCATTGCTATTTTAGATAAAATAATCCATACTAAATATACGCCATCCTATATTTCGTATAGATTTACCAGTATTATCGTCACCACATATGGGGCTCGTCAATGCATTTGTGTCACATGGATACAACGACCAAGACTACGTAATAAACCACATGGGTCCGGATCGTCATTCACAAACCGATAAGTTGTAAGTTTTTTATAAATAACAAGATGAATAGAAAAAAATGGAATCACTAACTATATTATTATCATTAATTTTTTTATATATAAACTTATGTCACTAATTGAAATACATAGCATTAACGATGAAAACAATAATGATATCACTTCTACAGCAAGAGATATATCAACTCCATCAGGCAAGTATATGATATGATAACAATGTCAGTTTCCCTTGTTTTTTATTATTTCGAAAAGAAAATATGGGAAGAGATATATACATAGGGACAATAAAAAGAACGAAAAAAGCAAATCGGGTATCTCTGTGAGATGCGGTAATGAGAATATATATGATGTACATCTTGGTGTTTACCTCCTTGACTGAGTGGTTACATCAATAATATTGATTATTCTTCCGTATCTAGAGAGTACATAATTATATTATATATATTATCCCTCTTTTTCTTTTTTTCTTTCACTTTCTCTCTTCCTTTCTTCTCTCTGTTTCTCCGATGTCTTAAATGCTGCAGATATATAATAATATAAAATATTAAGCTCCTGTAATATTATTATCATTATTATCAGAAGCAACCAAGAAAAAAAAAGAACCCATATTGATTTTTTTTTGTTTATTTCTTTTTTTTAATTCTTTTTGTTTGTTAAAAAAATTACTTATTTTATTAGTTAGTAAACGGTTCCTGCGCAACATAACTGGATTCAAAAGTCAACCATCAACAATGACAAGTGTAGCATCTCGAACAGCCACTACTGTCAACCATCATCCGATTCCTACAGCGACAATTGGAGATAATTATTATTGTCCTCATCCTATTCAAAAATCGAAAACGACCACAGTATTACTTGATAATATAACAAACGATTCTCAAATCAACAATAGTAATAGTAGTAATATCAATTGCAGCAACAAAAATGAATTTATGAATAATACACCAAAATCATACAAAAATACCCATGGACTAAAAATGTTTTTTAGTAATTATCATCATGGTAGCCATAGTAATCGAAGTCGAACAGAGAAAAATATGGAAAAATCAAACATGATTCAACCTACTACTTCCGCGAACGCAACACCTTTACGAAAAGCAGCGGACAATAATAATATTCGACTCTTGTATAATCAGCATGCAGCAGCACTATCAGAAGAAACAATAAAATATAGACGTCATGAGAAAACGACAAATGATGATATAAAGCCCGATGATAACAATTCTTATGGTCAAAGACAACAAATGGAGGTAAAAAAGTTATTTTTATTTTTCATTAATTAATTATTTATCACCATTCACAATTTATCTTTTGAAAGAATTTTTTTTATTACGTTGCTCTGCATACGTTTATTACTTTCTTTATTCTTTCACCCCCCCTTTTTCTTCTTCTTCCTCCAAAATCTTTATCCTCTACTCACTCTATTTTTATATTATTTTCTCATACCCCCTTTTTCTATCTCCCCTGAATTAGCTGGAATTAGATAATACAAAACCATCGACGACAGCTTCCTCCTATTACTCGAAAAATTGGGCTTCTCTCACTGGCATCAACAATAACAATGATAATAGTAGTCACCGTGATACTATAGATTCCGCTATCAGAGTAGATGAATTTCAGACAGTAACAAATCCGACACATCGTAAATCTGTACAAACTCTTGTTCCTCCGTTTTCAAGACAAACAGAGATACGTACTTTTGATCACCATCACCATGGTTTAGAAGAACATCAACACTTTTCATCACTACCGCAAGAAGAAGAGCAAATAGAGGGAGAAGAACAAACCCATTCTTTAGTAGAAGGAGTTAATAAAAATTTACGTGCAATCCATCGAAAACGACAAATTACCAGTAGTAATGATTTATTGTCTTTTGCCCAGTATCCATCTTCTACTGTTTCTATCAATCAGCAGCAGGATGTTGTAACCAAGCCGGATCAAAAAGACCAAGGAATGGCGGGATTATCGGATTCTAGTTACTTTTCAATTCGACCATCGTCTTCTCAACATTCAATTACTACATCACCTACTATCTCAAAAGGAATATCCAATGATAATGATAGCATTAAAACTGGATCAACAGTATCATTAGCAGACAATATAGATTTTTCATTATCATTACGAGTAGTGGATGGTACTACTACTAGTACCAATCTATCATCCAACAATTTCGATCAGTCAAAAAAACAACCACAACCACATTCACATCCACCACAAAGTACAACACCTAATGTACTCGTGTCGATTCACCGAGAGTATGATGAACCGAATTTGGTGTCCGAATTTACTAAAGAAAAAGGATATGAAGCGAAAAATTCAAACAAATCCAAATTTCTCACTGCACCTGTGATAGGTGGCACATTAAAACACCATCGTTCGGAGAGTGATTTGACACGGTTAAAAGACATGTGTGCTCCACCACCGGTCAGTAATGCAACATCACAAAGAGTTGTCGTAGCAACAGTTGTGAAGCAACAACAACATACTAAAGATAATTTTATATTAAAGAAAACAAATAATACAAAAGGATCATCACCTTATTTATTATCACCGAATCAAAATAGTAGTAGCGGGTCTCTATCTTCTGTCTTTAAAACGCTGGTCGTTCCACAACGAAGTAGTAGTATTCGTAGTAATAAATCGCATACAACTAAAAAACAATCCCCAGCACCATCATTGGATATTGATCAAACATCACAGTAAGTACAATAGTTTATTTTTTTTGTGTAACTTGATTTTTTTTGTTTCGTTTATATAAATTCTGACAATTTATTTACCACAATATTTTCTTTGTTCTATTATAATGCAACAATAGTAATAGCAACACTGGCAGTTCATGGAACTTTTTACGCACCATCAAAAAGAACCAATCATCCACCAATTTAAAGAAGACGATTCCAAATGATGAGGTTTGTTTGTTTTTTAACTTTTCTTTTTTTTTTCTTTTTCTCTTTTGTTCTCTCTCTGTCTCTCTCTCTCTTTTTTCTTTCTCTTGTTCTTTTTTTAATTAAGTGTATAATAATGAGTTATAATTTATTATCATTTCGTCGACAGATATTAAGACAAGCTGGTCTTGATCCCAATAAAGCAACTACAACACAAAATGCAACTAGGAGTAATAATGGAAAATTGAATCAACAGCAACATCAACATCAAAAAAGTGTTTTACATGTATCAGAAAATGGACAAGATGTAATGATATTAGAAATGCATGGTGGGAAATTACAAGTGGTAGCTGGTACTGCCGAAAAGTTATTTTTGAAATTAGCAGATGAAACTGCACAAGGTAAAAAAAAAAGACAAAATTAATATATTTACAAAAAAAAGGCAAGTAATTGAATGTATAATGCAAGGCTGATCAAAAGAATACAATTTTTTTTATATAGATTTGGATTATGTTGATACATATATAATGAATCATACTTCATTTACTCAATCCATCGAACTTTTGGAAAATTTAATAGCAAGATTTCATTTAGAAGCATTACCAGGAGAAGCAGATTATTTTAAAAAATGGCAACGTTGTATTCAAGTCAAGTAAGTTCAATTATTTCCGTAATATTTACTTTTCTTGTTTTTATTCTCTTCCTTTTTTTACTCTTTACCCCGTCCACCTCACATCCCGTTGACTTTAGTTAGTAAAAGTATACTTATATGGTGGAATTACCAAAATATTATTATTATTATTATTATCAGGGTACTCAATGTTATTTCTCGTTGGGTCAAGTTACAATATCAAGATTTTAAAAAAACACCAGTTTTGCAAACTCGACTAGAGACTTTTATTAATGGTGATATTAAGCGAGCAGGTTTCACTACAGAAGCGAGTATGATTAAAGACGCATTGGATTTACAGGTATTTTTATTTAACAGAAAATAATAATAATGTATTGAGTGTTTGCTATATATATAAATACTGATAACATTATTATCATAATTATGACTATTAAAGATGGCACGACATGCTCGACAGAGACATTCACTTGTTGCGTTGACATCTCATTCGCTTGCATCATTTGGAAACAATAACAATGGAACATTCAATAGTACCAGTAGTAGTAATAGTAACAGCAATGGAAGTATATTATCCCCATTATCTCCAACTTCACCACCTACACCATCATCACTTGGATCACCTCAATTTCAACGACGACCGTCTGTACCTAGTACAGCACCTCATCTATTTTCACTTATATCTACACCACCTAGTTCACCTACGTTGACACATACGCCGATATCCTCTCTGTCATCTCCTCTATTTTCATTAGAAGCAAGAGATGTTGCAAGATATTTGACACTTGCTGATTTTTATACACTAAAATGTATAACAAGTTATGATTATCTTTGTGGTGGATGGAGAAGAAATAATAATGAAAGTACTACTAGAGATGATGGATATATTGGTATGATGATAAAACGTGCCAACTTGGTAAGTAATTATATGATGTATATATACAAACTTGTTATTATTAGGCATGAAAAAACAAGAATAACAAAAATGGAGATAGAAAAAAACGCTGACTTTTCAAATATTCATATATAGTTGACACATTGGATACCACACGAATTATGCGCCATCAAACCTTTAAAGCAACGTCGAAATGGTTTACGAAAGTTAATTGAAATTGCCAAATTATGTTTAGAATATAATAATTTTCATACAAGTATGGTCATTATTATGGGATTAACCAGCGCACCTGTTCAAAAACTTGAAGAAGTTTGGGAATCTTTACCAAGTCGTGACATGAATACATTTACCACGCTTAAACGACATTTGGATGTGAGCAATAACATGGCCAATTATCGACAAGCATTTGCTAAAAAAGCTAAAGCACCTGCAGTTCCATTTTTTCCACTTGTTTTAAAAGATTTGACTTTCTATATGGATGGTAATCGAACGACCTGTTATCAACAACAACAAGAAAAAGAAGAAGGATTAATCAATTTCAGCAAATTTCGATCATTAACACAATTTGTTCATCATATTGGGAGTTACACAAATGAAAATTATTGGTTTACTGGCGACTTGGAACATTTGGCATTTTTTTCACAGAAAAAATATTATCAAAATAATAATCGAACGGCTGGTCCGTTAGATCATGTAGCAGAGTTAATCGAGTATGGGCTTCGGACAGTGGCAGATTGTTGTAATGATCCACATTGTGAAAGTCAATTACTTGCCCAATTATCATAATATTAATAGTAATAATAAATCATAATACGTAATAACAATACTATTAATTCTTTTCCTCATTTTATGTACTATTTTATATTTTCATACTACTACATCAATTATTATCCTTGAAAATATCTGATTTTACACGATTTTATTTAAAAAAAAATAAGCAAAATTTTCTAAAGACCAACAGAGGCAGTAAAACCTTGATTTCCTGATTCAACTGCAGAATCTTCCTCTCCATTTTTCAAAGGTGAAGGAGTAGCTTCAGAAAAATGTGTTGCATCTGGATGATTGTTGAAACTATTTGAAGGCTCTTGAGCTGCAGCAGTTGTTGTAGTTGGGATAGGCAATGGAATATCATCATCTAATCCTTCTTTTTTCTTATTGCTATCACCATCCATATCCATATAAAGTGGTGGTGAGACCCATTCGTCCCAATCTTGATCATTCTCACGATCACCGAAAACATGCAAAGCACGTACACGAATTCGATAAGTTCCAGTTTTTACATAACGTTCATCACCTTTAATGGGTTGTATTTGACCATCCCATTTATATTCATGGAATATAGAAGAGCTTGAAGTTATTGTACGGGTGTTGCGTGGTAACCATGCACGATTTTGATTCTGATCCAATTCATTAAATGGAATAGATCCAATCACTTTTTTGCCTTTTTCTTGTACCACCTGAAGATCCAAAAGGGGTGTACCTGTCAACAATCGAACCAAAACTGTTGGTTGAAGTAATGGGGTAAATTTGCCAGTTTCGTTCTCCTTGAGAATTGTGCCATCATAATTGCCAATACTGGGGAATGGATAAACACCTGCGCTGGAACGATCAAGAATGGGAAGTTGAGCCATGTTACCAACCATGCCAATATAAGGAATAGAAGCTGCTAATGATTTATCTGCAGTTTCAATAGCAATATAACCACCATAAATAGCATGTGAATCGGTATCAAAAGCTGTTGGAGGTTTACAAGTAACTTGGATTTCCACCGATTTTCCTGGTGCTACTTGAATTTGCTGTTGCTTTTCAAAAGAAATGGATGCAATACTGTTGTCTTTTGTAGAAAATGAAACAGGTTCAATAGGAGTAGGATTGGAAGCATTCTTTGTATCGTAACCATGAACAGATAAAGCAGGACCATGGACCAAATTAAAAGTCAAATCTTTATCGCCATTGTTATTAATAGTAATTGTTTGTGTTTCTTCAAAATGTTCAGTATCATTGAAACTGAGCTTAGAGGGTGATACATGGAACTGTTTATATCCTTGAATGGCACGTGCAACACTAACAAGACCAGCACCTTGACGAATAGGAGAATCACCATATTGGCGAAGATTACTCAAGGGTGAACCAACTTTATAGATATAAATAAAAACAAGAATTAATTTTTTTTTCATTCCTACACTTTTAAGCGTATATATGTACATGTATACATAAAAAAAGAGTACATGTATAAATTCGAGTAAAGCAAAAAACTTACGTGGACGAGCAAAGTTCATCAATGCGGTCTTGACAGTTTCTGGATCAACTTCTTTACGTTGATTTTCATTCAAAGCGCTTAAAAACAAAGCAATCGATCCTGTAACTAAGGGAGCAGCCATGGAAGTACCAGATAAGATACCATAACCACCTTTATAAAGTGGCAATGTCGAGAACATGTCACCACCTGTGGCAGTCAATTCGGGTTTTAAAGCAAGTTCATTAGTTGGACCAAGAGAAGAGAAACTAGCAAGTCGATTTGCTTCACTTTTGGGTGATACCAAAGCAACAAGTGAACGAGTAAATTGACCTTGAGTAGCACCCTTCTTTTCAATATAATTGAGAATAGATTCGCCGGCGACAGAATTAATAAATCCAACGGGTAACTGTGCATTTGAAGTGCTTGCATCAGGTTCAGCCGTTTCATTACTGTTTGTATAAACAAGGGCGATCGTAACATTAGCATTTTTGGCATGTTGAAGCTTTGTCATCAAATCACATTCATTGTTGTCTTGGATAAGAGTGATGGTATTTTTGTATTTGTCTTCATTAAATTCAGAACATGAGTCCTTGATAGATTTAAGTGACAATGATTGATTGAAAGAAATTGGTTGATTGACAATAGTACGGTAAGCTATTGTTGTTTGTTTGTTTATACAAGTACCAAAAAGAAAAAAAAATATAATTTAAGTAACACAACCTTTTTGCAATATGTGATATTATCATGTAAAAAAAATGAAAAGACAAAACAAAAGCTTACGTATATTAAGGACATCTTCCTTATTATTGAATACGTTCAAAATAAATCCTGGTAGTTGAGTATTCATGGAAGCACCAACAGCAATAACTCCATTTGCAGTTGCAGGCGATGCAGTCAACATGATGCCGCTTGTTCCGATATTTCCACTAGCAACAACAACTAAAAAAATTTAGTTTAGGTTAAAAACAGATTAGTATACTATATTTGGATAAAGGAAGGGATGTTACAACTAAAAAAAAATATGTGCGTGTGATCTTTTTTTTATAGACTTACCATGCACACCTTGTGACACGAGTCTGTCAGCAAGTACAGCAATCACATCTTCATGCCATCCACCATCTTTGCCAAATGAAAGATTTAAGATATCCATATCGGCTTCATAAGCCATTTCCATAGCCTTGAGGAAAACATCTGTTGTGGCTAATTGTGAGTTACAACCGAAAACTCTATTTAAATTATTTATTTATTATTATTGTTATTATTTTGTTTGCTTTTTTATTTGTTTCCAAACCGCCTTTTTTTTTCCAAAAAGAAGAATTGAATATTTTACCTCCACATGCCTAAAGATGCAGCAGGTGCTGTACCAGTCCAATTCTATTTGATTTTCATTGAAATTATTAGTTTTTCTCCTTGGCGTAATCATTTTTTTTTTAGTTTCGATTATTATCTAATATATTTATTACCAAACGAGTATCAGTGGCTCCGATTAATCCTAAAATAAGTATGATATAATTATAAATTATTATTTTTTTAGTTCTTTTCTACATGATTTACAACTGATATTTATTTATTATTTATAGTCAGAATAATATAAAAAAAATAGCTTACCCGATACAAATGTACCGTGACCTGTAGCACCCGCTATATTTAATAAAAATAAAACAATCAAAAAATAGATTAGCTAATGTCCCAGAAATATGGTTTTCTTTTATATTTCTGCTGGATATATTAAATCAAAATGAATATTTTGTACCTGCAGTTGGAGGACAATTATCTAAAGGATCATTATCCTCTTTAACTGATTCATGTGTTCCATTATAATCATCACCTACTAAATCGTAACCAAATTCTATTTTACATCCGGAACCGAAACATCCGCCAAGTGCTGGGTGACGATAATCAACACCAGAATCAATAATACCAATACGAACGTTAGTACCATTAACACCAAGTTCTCGATATGCTTCATTATAACTTTTTGTTAAAAGTGGTACTTGTTCCTAATAAATATTATGTTTTCATTCATTGATAGTTCAATATTTTATTATTAATAAATTATTCAACGGGTTAGCTATCATCGTTTTAACTTTTTTTCCTTACAGGTGAAAAAGGTTGTATATTAAAGGCTTGATTAGTAAATTCTTGAGCAGTATCATCCGAAAGACCAGAAGGACGTGAATGATGTGAAACAGGCCAAACGTTAATAATATCAGGATGGGCAAGTGCAGCTTTTGCGGAAACTGAATCACCAAATTCAACTGAGGCACCGTTTAAAAGTTTGGAATTGTATGTATAACGTACTTTTCGAATGTCATGTTGAAAGAATGTCGATTCACTTGGCGATCGATCAAATTCGACAATGTAACCATTGTTGACGACTCCTGTTGGTATAGTTGATTTAGCAGCCCATACCAATGTTAGGAGGGGTGATAATAATAATAATAGATACGTATTAGTGTAATATAGCATTATTATATAATTATGCTCCTTTTTTTTTCGTTTGTCTCTTTTTTTCTTTTAATGGCCACCCCTTAAATTAATATACAATAATAATAATAAAAATAATAAAAATTAGTTGGAAAAATATATAATATAAAAAAAAAAGAAAGAAAGAAGGGAGAGAAGGAGAGGGAGAGTCGAGGAAAGAAAGCGAGAGAAGGAAAGTAATGGGATGAAAAGGACAAGGGAAATGAAAAAAAAGGAAAGGAAAAAAGAGAAGAAAAAAGAGAAGAAAAAAAAAAAGAAAGAATAAATAAGTTATTATATATAAAAGGGTTGTCAAGAAAATAGTTACTACAGTAACAAGCGGAAACAATCGAATTTATATAGCAGCACGCACTGGTAAAGCGGAAACATAAACGTAACACGCGATCGAATAACTAAATATAGTAACAAGAATGCCAACCTTGGTCGTAATTTTTCATTTTGATTGATTTCGGAGCAGAAAACACAATAATATTTGTATGTGTGCTTGTGCATCTTTACCTTTTATTTTCTAAATAATTACATCATGAATATAACACTTTTAAGCTCAAATTTAATACTTTCTAAAGTAGCACTAAAATATACGGGTCCTCATAAGAATATTAAGAAATATTTAGACATGTTTTGGTGTTACATACATATAGAAAAACAACAATGTGGATGACCCTTTGTTCAATAATAAATGAATAGCGCTCATTCGTAATTAATTTTTTATTGTCGCTGCTAAGTAACAATTATTAGCGACGTTGCCCGAACAATGGAATAGAAGCTTGATGAAGAATTTTTAATGAGGGCTGTTCTTTTCTTTATTCATTCCCATGATTGTTCCGAAAACTAAAACAGTTAATAGTACGTAACAACAGTTTCATTCATTCTTATTGCTCTTCATTGTTTTTTTTTGAAATTATATATTCTTTATTAAATTGCGTGAGACTTCTTTTATTCAATAAGCTACTACTAGTTGCTCATTTCATTATTCAGCCATGCAACACTATAAACAAATAAAAAATTATCAATTTTGGTTTCTTGCGTCATCAGCGGCAATGACAATATTAACAGAAAGTAGTTAATAGCAAAGTAGAGTCTTTTAATCATACTGTTGAGACATATAGTCAACGAAAACTCATGTCTTTTAAACACATAAAAGTGGAAAGAAAGCAAGAAAAAAACGTGTTTTTCAACGAGGTCATTGAGATCAATTTATACTAAATAGACTACCCTTTTTTTACTACTCAGTAGCTCGATACATACTTAATAATGATATTATACAACAGATAAAAACAGACTATTATAGCTGAAATCATTATTTATTAAGCTTTTCAAGAATGAAAAAAAAGCTATATATGGTATAAAATCTAAATTACTTTATTTTATACTTCTCGAAGATGTATACATAAAACAAGAAATAATTTATTGAAAGGAGAAAAAGCGATTTATCTGTTTATTCAGGTAAAAATAGGAGGAAAGCAACAGCTGCTCGTATATTATAAGGATAAAAGCTATATTTACATACTATCTTCAGTTCATGTCTTTTTTCCCCTCAAATAGATTAAAGATATAATAATTACCTATTAACAGTCTGGTCCTCCTTGTTTAACCTCTTTATTGAAATATATATATATATATATTACTACTTCTCCTTTACCAATTTTTTTTTATGAAAATGATTTTTGAAACTTTTTAAGAACTAATTTGTGTTTGCGTTTTCTTAGTTGTTTAAAAAGTATAGTAGAACAAATAGCAAACATATCGTCGATATGAATAAAAGATTTACGGCAATAAGAAGAGGAAATAAAATGCTCGTATACATTGACTCATTGTGTTATTCATATTGAACATATTCCAAGAGCCAAATTTATTTTAGCCCCATGTTGATGATAAATGGGTTGTATTCATTGTACTAGTATATTGAGCTATAGAATCTTCCCCATAGAAGAAGATGACAAGCAAAATTTCAAATCGTCTTAACACCGAGATTGAACGTAATAAAGTACTATATAAGCAATCAACCGCTTATGTTGCTTCTTTCATAAATACAATAAATAAAATCACTTCTCTACGTAATAATGAAGCCAATGATACCCATGAAATATTATTGGAAAGGAAAAACGAAATAATAATCAATGTATGTGTAATTACGTACATAAATAAATTTTAGCACAGAGAAAAAAGCAAATTTGCAAGATACAGTACATATTGCAGCACACTTGTAGATAATGATCAAAAGCAAGATAGTGATATTTGCAAAACACTAATTAGGAAAAAGTCATTATACGCACTTTGAGTACTGATGGTCTTATAAACATGAAAATAAAATAAGCAGTGTTAGATAATTTTTATATTAATATTATATCCATGGAAAAAAATAGACATTATCGGAAACCCTACTGACAGCTATATATCGGGTATAATGATGTTTACATTTTGTACAACAACATCGTTGGCATAATGGAGCATATACAAGTCACCTATTTATTTATCTTTGTAACAGATGAGCAGAGACTAATCTTAAAAAAGAAAATAAGTTATCAATTCTTCAGCCACATCCGACAGAACGGTTTTATGAAGCGAAAAAGGAATCAATATTAGTATTCTAAATGAAAAAAGACAGACCATAAAAGCTTTTGGATTGATAAGATGAGAATATGTGTTTATATTAATCTTATTGTTACATAAAAAAAACATAAATTGACTGGAAATGCATTTAAGCTCATAAGATCACAAAGTTCACATATGCTTTTTAAACTCGCCTCATTTTCGGTCGAAATGGTAATTTCATGAACTTTCAGGTAGTACTTATAATGGTCACTTGATCACGCTGTTCATCTATCATGTAACATGTAACATAGTATTGTTACTGCATGACACTGATCTGCGGAGTTATTTGTTTACTCTTCTTTTTCATATTTTTTTTTGTTTATTGTATTTTACCATTTGCTGAGCAATCTTTCTCTCTTCCTTCTTTTCTTTATAAATAATAGATAATCTGTAAAATATTAATATTTTATATAAAGATATAACGAATGCTTTTGAGTTACTATCATTATTATGGTCTCCCAAAAAGTATACCAAGCAACACAACCAAAAGCTACTCCTCGTTCTATGTGGCGACATTGTTTCAAGAAACAAAAGAAAAATATTGATACAAAAGATGATGACGATACATCCTTTATTTCATTAGAGCCATCTATTAAATCAAGTGACATAATTGTATGCGCACGTCGAGAGAAAATATACGCAGTCCATAAAGAAGATGGTCGTAGATTATGGCGGATCAAATCACCCATTGGATCCAGCGGTGGAATTATTTCTATTTACGTGACAGAAGATTATAAAGTTCTTTTAGGTGCAAGAGGAAAAGCGGCATGTATTGAACTAAGAACTGGAAAACATCTTTGGACACAAAAAATGAAGGTTCGTTTTTATTATATATCAATGGCCCTTTTACAACTATACATTTCTGATATACCAATCTAAATATATATGCATTTAGAGACGTTGGATTTGTAATGAAGTATCCATTTTAAGCACACCATACGATAAGCCGTTATTATCACTGGATTCAGAGACAATGTCTCAAATACGATTACTTGCAGATCACGATATTACTTATAATGACAATAAAGATTATCATTCAAAAACATCATCTTCGTCATCACCAAGGTGTAGGTCAAATAACGATCATAACCTATTAATGGATAACAGTAGCGGAGAATCGGTACTTGGGAAGAAATACAATCGTCGGTCAAGTGCGACCTTGGACGAAGACTACGACATAGAATGTCAAGAACAAAATAAAGATCCGAAACGGGTTGTTTGTGCCACAAGCTGGGGCCGTTGTTATGGATTTGACATGAATACTGGAGATCAATTGTGGCGTTTCGATTGTCCAAAAGGAAGATTTGGATTTCCAACTATATTATTTGATAGACGAAGCCATGGTAATAATAATAAAAGTTCTTCTTGGAATTTATTTATCGCATGTAATACTATGCTATATTGTTTGGATCCGAAAACTGGGAAATTGCAATGGTCAGAAAAATTATCCAAGAGTCGTTGGTCAATCAGTGGGTATGTTACTTTGGCAACTGGATGGAGTTCTCGATTAGCAGCGGAATCGTATGGAGGCGGATTTTCTCAACAACCTCTTGTACAAATTGCTGATGTTGAACAAAACTTACAAATTACTGCTAGAGTAGCCATAGCGTAAGTTTAATTTTTCTTATAATGGTTTTGTTACAAGTAGATAATAATGATGTATTGTTTATGCAAAGCAAGCATGCAAAAATTATAACTTTTATTATTGTTTTTTTTTTAATATGGAATAGTCTTCTTGCTGGAGGTGCCAAGGCAGGTATTACTATTGCAGGTGCTGCTGCTGCCTAAAATCACTTCATTAATATATTTATAAAATACTATCATTTGTGTAATATAATTCTTTTCGTAAACCTTTTATTAGTAGCCCATACTAGTATGTACAATATAAAGCGATCTTATTATACAGAATTTTTTTCCATGATTTAGCAATTGCATTGTGTTTAGGGGGGGGTTAGCTATTAGATTTGAGGCGACGTTTTTTTTTAATTTCGGGGAGTGTGGTGGCATAATGAAATAATCAATCTCTTTCTTTTTCCAAACTGTATGGAAAACGGATCGGTGTGGACAATCATTGTACCAAGATCCCAACTAGTCACCATGTTGAAAGTGTGTTATATTCTACGGATTGACGATAAATTGAACAAAAAGTAACTCAACTTATACGTTAGAGCTTGTCGAGTAGAAGCTATCAGCTCTAATGCGATGGACAACCCTGATTGAGGTGATGTTCGTGCATTGCTGAAAGTACACAGGCACGCTTTTGAAAATTTGCAAAAATAACCCCCATTAGGCTGCGGAAAACAATGGTAATATTGATCGACAAGAAGAGATACATTCTCTCTTTTTGTTGATTTCTGTTCCTTTAAGCGTACTGTTTGTAATTCTGACGCGTTTTACTTGATCTATTTTACTTTTACCCCATTTGTCTTTTGGTTAGATTCCTTGAACTAGGGGAACTTAATATCTCTCTTCATTCTTTTGCATTGAATCTGTTGTTAATTTGACAAAATGTTTTTTTAACACTATACTTTTTTTTCATTATGTTTTCTTAATTATATTATAGTCCTATGGAGGTTCATGCATTACTGAATTACTCTAAATTTAAGCTACTTGTTGATGATCATATAAATGGATTTTGCAAATTTGCCCGGGAGAGATGCCTGTTCTGTTATTACATGGTAGTTATTGATTCGTTATATTATAAACCAATATATATATATATATATTCTAACTAAATCGCAAAGGCATCGGAGGGCCTAATGGATCCGGTTTCTTTAGATGGAAACTTTCAATTGAAGAGATTAGATCAAACTTCGCACTCTTTTGTTAATGATCCATGTGCAGAAACTGTGAATACCTTGTGGAAAGCAAATACTGATATAGTATCACCTGGAAATAAAGTAAGAATAAAATTATTACTAATTACACTTTTTAATGTGTATGTCAAAAGACTAACTTACTTATTCGTAAAACAGCCACAATCATCTGCTACAAATGTTAGGCCTGAATTTAGTTTATCTACTAACTCGATCCAAATTACAACACAAAGATCATATAACTATGATAATATTGCTTGTGATGGATGGATGTCATTATCAAAAACCGGTATAAAGAGAAGGTCTGTCCCTATTACTGGTGTATTCATGGCAATGTGTTCTCGTCAACAACAACTCCAGTAGTCACGAAAAAACTTAAGTAGTAGCAATAATAGCAATAAGACGTCTCGCCACACGCTCTCAAACACAGAGGAAGCGTATGTAGAGTCAATGTATAAAAACTTGGCTGAAAAAAAACATGTGGACTCTCAAAACGGGCAGAAAAGTTGAAAAGGTGATGGAAAGATGTGCAAAAGATTATAAAGTTGAACAGTAAGTGTATTTATTATTATTATTCTCTATTACACATATTGCTAATCACCATTCGCAAACATTGATAACCATAACTTGTATATTAGAGGAGCGCACTCAATTATTATGGATCCCTTAGATCCTGTGTGGGATAATTATTTTACTAAAGAAGAAAGAGAAGAAATCAGTATCACAAATCCACCACAACTCCCGCCATTAACTCCAAAAATGATCGAATACTTGCAAAAATTTCAAAACTTGGTAGGATAAAAAACATAACAATAAAAACAATAATAACGATTAATCATTTTTTTTTGTTCAAACGTAATATAGACTGATCTTGATGATCTCTTTAACAAAGTCAACGAGGACAACCTTACTCCAAAAAAAAAAAGATTCTGATTTGTATTGGTTAAAGCAATCTGTTATAAATGGGCTCGAGCTTTATTATTGTGTTTCTTCAACAAGGAAGTAAAATCAGAAAATGACTTATCACATCGAATTTTGAGACCAATCTATTTATGTTTTGATCATAATACTAATATCAGTGTCACAAGGTACATTCAAATGATCTTTTTTTTATTAACAGCCGTACTATGATGGTCTTAAACGAATAAGTAATAATAACTGGGGTTTTTCCTTTTATTTAAACATGAATTTGAATAGACATAATGGGGAAAAGGCAAGCTATGCGCCTGCCTTTCGTAAAAGAGGGTCCAAAAACGAGGCACCATGCCGCTTTTTCGGACCTTTTTAAAGCATCCCCAACGGTATTGCTAAAAGTTTTGCCAAGCCAGAACCCTGTATCAGTCTCGAGGTTTACCAATTGTGGTAATCTCCTAGCGAATTCCCCAATTCAAATTGGGGAACTACGCTGGGAGAAAAGAATACGCAAATCCGTTTGCTAAACTGGATATTTGCACAGTCCATTGGACGTGCTCTTATTCTTCAGGCCCGCTACAATGAAAGAATTTGGCACTACTCAAGTGAGATAAAAATCGACAACTGAAAGTGACAGATCTAATAACGAACTTGAATTGAAGATACCAAAGACTATGAAAGATATGCTATTACGATTGATGAAATTATCTCCAGGAAATCAAAATAAAATTATTACATGTGGATTGAACATTTCAGGTATTATATTATTTACTATTGAGTGATTATTGTATGATATTAATTTCTCTGACATTTTCTATTTTTTTCAGGAATTTATCTAAACCAGCTTGTAAACGATAACCCAAAGGGTTATGTATGTCGAGTATCCAGATTCCCAATAGAATTACAATACCCAGAACAACCCTATAACTTCATCCAATTTATAAAACCGATCCTTGCAACAAGACAGTAATTTTCCGTTAAGCCGATATCCGTTAAATCGATATTTTGTCGAACTGGTATAGGTCCTCACATATTGAGAGTACCAGGGGTAAATAAAATTAGGTAACAAAAGTTTTTATCTAGTTTGAATCTTCTGCTACCAGTGTTACCGTGTCATTGTCACATACACAAGTACCCTCCTCAATGTCGTCGATTTCAGAAAAAAACGTCAGGACAGCTTTTGTCATTTGCTTTTACTACCAAAGTATTATCCCAGAACTGGTCTAATGGGTAATTGGATTTTAGAATTGAAGCAAGTTGCCAATATCATTGGTTTAAACATTGTTGCTAAGTATTAGCATAAGTGTTGAAAAGAAGATGTAACCTGTGCTTATTACTGATTTATATAGGTGAACAAACGCAAAATCAATATACTACAAAACCTACCAAATGGCCGGATTTTACGAAATCTGATGTACATCTATAATGTGAAACCATTTTTATAGATAAATACTTTCATACACAAAGTACTATACTATATTTAGGGGCTGACGCCCCTAAGCAATGGTTGACCAAATTGGCACTGAACAACAAAATCCTCGATTCCCGCCTACTAACGTATCCATTTTTTCAATAATGAACTATCAAGAATTATTACGAACTATTACGAATTATCCCACCTCATCATGGCAAAAAAGCCATGATGTCCGATCTACTTACAAGAAAAATCTTAGTTTCAATCCCCACAAAAATATACTATAGTATAATCCTTTGTTTCTACGTCCCTTTCTATATGTATAATTTGAATTTGAGGCTGCATGGACATTACTTCATTTGAACATGTGATCTGCATAATAAAGATTTGGAGGCCAACCAACCTCCCATACAAAAAAAAAAAAAAAAACTATACTATATTTAATTATATGTGCTATTGTTTCGAATTATATGTGATAAGTCTGTATGTGGTGCATAATAACAAAACAGTTTTAGCCAATGATCAACTATGAAATCTGCCATGACCCTTGTTATGTTGTACAAAAAAAGCGAATAACGCCAAATTACTGTATTCTTAAAAAGTTTGTATCTCTACGTATATCAAATCTATATATACTGTACATATACTTTGGTAATACATGATTGAATTACTCTCGATTCACTAAGTTGTTGTAAAAATAGTATAAGATTACTACTACGGAAATAGATTACGTATTATATTTTATAGTTTATAAAATAATATTATTTGGTACAGAATGCATATGCTATAGTAAAGAAAGTTATATGTAATTATATTTCTTATACAAGGATTTACAATATACCCCACCTAATATATTCACAAGTATTTTTTTAGCCATTCATCCGATTCAGTGTTATCACTTATTATGACTTGCTTGCTTTTTTTCCCGTAACAATACTTCTGTTTTTTCGAAAGTATCGATGTCTGTAGAACAACTTCTTTTTAAATGCATCATTGTTTAGTTATTCTAAACAATAATACGTATACAAAATAAAAAAAAGTCGTCTCATGGCTTTTGGTTCGGTTCTGCTTTTTTTTTTCAAGTGTGATGTATGTAAAGGAGTAAGAAGTTTTGATTGAAAAAAAAAGAGTGACCATGTTCTATTGTATATATGTATATAAGCTTTTGGTCCATTCTACTACTATAATTTAGAATAATTGATAAATCTAAATGAGATACAAAACGGGAAAAAATTGTTACCTTTGAAATTGTTACACATGACGGTATCGCGCAGCATGAATTTTTCAAAGGTGTATCAATCCCATTAGACACCGAGAAGTTTCAGTACGTACAAAAAAAAAAAGTCTTTACTGTTTATCTGATTTATTGATCAGATGTGTATATTACGAAACTAGTACCAGGAGCAAAATTGAAAACGCCTGTTATTGTATTGGTCGAATTGAAGAAGTGCCGGCAATATTATATCGAGGCTTAACTGACCAGGTCATCTCTCGTTACGTTATAACAAGAGCCAAAAACTCGTAAAAGGCTGACTCATACGATATCCTAGCAACACCAAAAAAAAATATCAAGGTTGTTCAATTTAATAGGTTGTGCGGGAAAACTCTCCCGTTTGGGAACAAAGCTTGGATCGGCAAACGGCTTTTCCGCAAAAAATGCTATTAATTGAGGACAGTTACACAAAGTTTTTTTTTTTTTTTACTCCTTTTTGAAATATAAGAGAGTTTATATGTCACTCTTTTTTAACACTCTCTTCTTGTACACGTTTACTTTCCATACTTGTTCAATTGATTACGACTCGTATTTTACCTTTTTTTTTTCTACTTTAAAAAGCATCAATCACTTTTTGTTTTCTTTCCCGTCCCGACTTTGTAACTGACCCTATTTTTGAATTATAAAAAAAAGAAGACTGTTTTTTATTTTATTTTTAAATCTATAAGCGAAAAAAAAACACAATGTCGAACGAAACTGAATTACAACAACGGTCGAATGCTTTAACCAATTTGTCACGTTGTGATAATTCAGTGTCACAGCAACGACAACAACAGAAACAACCACAGCAAGACTGTAGACCACCACCACCAACAAATACTATTAGCACTACTACGACGACGACTACTACGACTAGTTCAGGAGCACAAACTCCTCAACGTTTATCAGATACAGCAGGTGTTGTACGTGAAGTTTCAAAAAAAATTGGTAAGTTTTATTAATTACCTTACCAATTTCTTTTTTTTTTTTGCAACTATAAAATAAAATCTAATCTTATCATCTATGTAATGAATAAATAATAAAAGGTCGAACCCGAATCAAATGGGATAACCCAAAATCTGTCATGATCCTTACAAAACCAGGCGATCTATCACTTATTGGAATGACACGCGAACTTGCTTTATGGTTAATTAAAACACCAAGATATGGTCAACCAAGCGGTTTAACTGTGTAAGTTTTAACTATATATATATAGCATAAAAAAGTAAAGGTACTAAACTAAGGGGGGTGGGCGGAAAAAAACCTTATTACATTTTTCTTTTTTTAGATATGTGGATGAAAAGATAAAAAATGCTCGAGGATTTAGATACAGAAAAATAATTCAACGTTATCCAGAATATCAAGATAAATTACGCTTTTGGAATCCTGAATTATGTGCATTACAACCTAAACTATTTGATTTTATTGTTACGGTAAATTTAATTTGATTGGATTACATTGATTGATGAATTGATATATATTAATATCTTGGATCCCGTTTGTTCCCGAAACGAGGAATATATATATATTTATATGTAATACTAATTATTATTATCATTTTAATCATTTTAATATATTTAGTTAGGAGGTGATGGCACGGTAAGAAAATTGAGCAAATGCGCATGAATAATTTTTTTTTAAAAAAAATGAGAGAGATCTAATGATATTTTTATTTCTTATTAGGTTTTATTTACATCATGGTTATTTCAAGCTTATGTCCCACCTGTCATACCATTTCATCTCGGTTCACTAGGTTTTTTGACACCTTTTGATTTTGAAGATTATGATAAATATTTGAGTCATGCAATGCAACATGGTGTACGTATCAATCTACGTGGTCGTATCACTTGTACAGTTTACCGACGTGTTCCACATCCTGATTGTAAAACACCTGAAGAAGCTAAAACAATACAACTTCGTAATGTCAAACGTAACCCAGTAACTGGAAAAATTACAGTAGGCGGATGGTGTAAAGGATCAAAAAAGAATCGACGTAAAAAATTTGGCGAAGTAGATGGCGAGGATATAGAGGAGGAAGAAGAAGCAAGCAATAATGGTGGTAGTGGGGAGGTGGATTGGGGAGACGAACAAGATGATTTAACAGAACATCGACAAATACCTTGTTTTACAACTGTTCCTGTCGAGAAATACCAAGTCATTAATGATTTGGTAGTAGACCGTGGACCTAGTCCATATGTTAGTTTATTGGAATTATTTGGTGATGATAAACATCTCACAACAGTGCAAGCAGATGGATTAGCTATTTCAACACCTACTGGAAGTACTGCTTATTCTGTAAGTTTCATTCTCATTTATTTACTTATTTATTTATTAAATGTCATTAATTTTGGTGTGTAATAGCTTTCTGCTGGTGGCTCTCTTACACATCCTGCTATTCATGCATTACTTATTACACCTATTTGTCCACATACACTTTCTTTCCGACCAACACTCGTACCTGATTCAATGGAATTACGTATCTGTGTACCCTATAATTCTCGTAATACTGCTTGGGCAAGCTTTGATGGTCGTGGTCGTGTCGAACTCAAACGTAAGTAAACTCTCTCTGGTTTTTTTTTATATATAGTAATGAAAAACTCACATTGTATTTATATAGAGGGTGATCATATCAAAGTGACAGCATCCAAATACCCATTCCCTACTGTTTGTAAAGAAGACCAAGCAACAGATTGGTTTAATTCATTATCCAATTGTCTTCATTGGAATAGACGTCAGCGACAAAAATCATTTGCAGTTGTTGAATCCAATAACCGTAGTGGCAAACGAAGTGCATCATCTACACCTGGACGATCTAATTCATCTGTATCACGACGACCATCAGGTACAGGTATGTCATCCCGATCCATGATGATGACTAATATCACTTCATCGAGTGGAGGTGGTAGTGGAGCAAATGGTGGTAGTCCAACATCACCTACAAGTTCAAGTACATCATCCTCAAGAAAATATAAACAATCACCTTCATCCGATGCTTTACATGATGAAGTTTTTGGTATGTTTTGTGATGATGATGAGTATGAGTATGACCAATCAAAAGTTGATGGAGTGGATGTAGATACCTCTAGTATGTCATCATGTTCATTAGATAATTTCAGTGATGAAAGTGATAGTGAAGATGATAATAGTACAGATAATGAATTTATTGGGTGGGCAGACGATGAAATTCTTAAAGGACGATATAATGCTTCCCTTGCAAAGGAATTAGAACGACTATCTACAAAGGATTAATTTGTAACACTCCCACTATAATAATGTAAATTTGTATACATTCTCTGCCTTTTTTTTATTTTCCTTTTTTTTTTTTACATATAATCAAACTACTTGATCAACAACAGAAAAAAAAAAGGAAAAAAAAATATTCTTTGTATTTTTTTTCGATTTGTTTATATATCCCTCTCTCTTTTCTTTTCTTCTGATATTCATTGATATTTACCAGGATTATTTATCACTAGGAATATATATATATATATATATATACATATGTGTTATTTTTGTTTATTTTTATACTTGTAATAACTATAATATACAGTAAGACTTATTTTTTTTCTAATGTTATTTCTGACGACCTAATGATAACCGTTCTACTTTATTTATGTAGACTATGATAAAACATATGATAACAATAACTTTTTTGTTTGATTCATATATATACCACTATTCCTATATACTTGTACTATATTGTGCTAAGATAAACATAAAATTTGAAACCATACATACATTCCAGAGTATATAAATAAATTTACCAAGTTCTGTCAATAAAAAGGTAGTTCATTTTAAAGAATAATAGTAATAAACTCTATATATCAAATGCAAATTTTGTATTATATGTGCTATCAAACTACAGACTAGATACGTACTTGTCTTTTAAAAATACGAAGGTTGTTCTTATTTTACTATTTTCTATTTATATAACAGTTTACCTGGGGGGGAATAACCTCCCAAGGATGACTCGGTTCACTCATGCCATCATATTGTGTGTTGCCAAAACATATTTGAAAAATTTAAACATCGTTTCATTTTATATACATATGTCTTATTTGATATCTTTGACGTTTTCATTATGTTATTAAAATTTATCTCTATTTCCATGTCGTATATCAATAAATATACAAATGTGAACAAGTCCAAATAATGAAACCAAAATTATAGTTATTGTTTGTATTATATTATATATATGTATATTGTTATTTATTAAATATAAAATGACTACTAATTAAAATTACTTATTATAAATTATTATTACTATCTTAAGTTGTACGTATGTTGTTTTTTTTTTGCATCAAGCAAAAGTCAAAAAAAAAAATGTCTATTTGTTATTTTTTTTTTGTTATATTTAGTGTTTTCTATTTTTTTTTTTCTTTTTCACTGCATTAGAATGTCATGGCAGCCACAAGAACGGTAACACCAGCCATCATCCAACTTGAGGGTTGTGTAATAACAGCAGAAGAAGAAGATTCTGGACTCTTAACATTATTCTTCTTATCATCTATTTTTGATGATGATTGATCACTTAAACCACCACTGCTACCACTAGAAGAACCACTTTTATTACCACTACTGAGGGATGGCGTTGGAGGCATTTCCATAGATTTTGAAGAGGTGGGAAGTGAGGAATTATTAGAGCCCGTTGCACTTTGAACAGGTCCAGAAGTGGGTCCTACAGAACCAGTTGGACCAGCCATACTTTTGCTACCAGAAGAAGATGCATCAATTACAGGAGCTGGTTCACCAAGTAAGACATTGACGGGTGCTATATGTATAATATATATATATGTTAAATTTCATAATTTCAAATCGGTTTTGTTATTTTTTTAAATTGATACGTAGAGAAAGAAAAAACTGAAAAACTTACCATTTAGCCTTTTAGTATCAATAGTACCTTTACCATGAAAGTGAAACGTGGATGAATAAAACCATTTTCCATTATTACCAATACGAATCCAATATTCACCAGAACTAAAATCATTTAATGGCGAAATCTATATATATATATACATATGTTTATTAAGTTTTTTTTTTTTTTGGTTACCTTTTTGTTTTCATATACACTATCTAATTTCTTTTTTTAGAAAGGTTAAACAAAAGAAGACTTACATCGTATCTTTCATCAGTACATGGGACAGGAGCTTCTGGGTTGGTAACATAAGCAACAACTCTAGAAATTTTAAGAGAAAGAGAGAGAAAAGAAATAAAATGAAAACACATATATTTACTTTTAATATTTTAAGAAAAAAAAAAAGCAGAACATTTTACTTACTGTCCATTATCAGTAGAACCATTCATTAATTGAATATGACAAAAGCTTTTATAATCATCTCCATCGACGGACCAAGTAACATCAGCATGACCGCCTGATTTCCATGAAATATCTTGCCATGGTGTAAGAACCTTTTTGTGTATGTCATTGTAAAATAGAAAAAAAAATTATTACTACTTAGTAAAAGAGTTTATACACAAGCAATATATATATAGTAGATAACTTACGCTGATAGTAGCAGCAACATTGGATACCAATCCAAGAATAGTAAGCGAAGCAATAGTAATAGATTTCATTGAAGATATTGGTTATAAAGAGTGAGATAAATAAATAAATAGATTTAATCTTTTATAAATATAAGAGAAAATAATGATTATTATTATTTTTTTTTTAAAAAAAGGGGAAACATTAACTTCAAAAGTTCTCTCTATATAAGCTTTCTCAAAATCAAGTAACACATCGGAAATGATGTTTCGAATAAGTAAACAACAGTTTTCCTTTGCATTTACAAATTCGGTGAGACATTGGGACCTTTTTCTTCTTCTTCTTAAAAAAAAAAAAAAGCGGGGAAAATGGGAAGTGTAAAGTAGTGGAGGATCAATAGAGGAAAATGTTGACTAGGAGAAACATGAATTGTGAGGAGGTGGGGGAACAAAGTATATCCGTATTATTAGAAATTGTAATTTTGTCTAATTATTATTATCAAGCCCTCAAAAAAGAAAAAATTGTTTGTTATTTCCTATGGAAGAATAAACCAAAAAATCAAACGCGTGGAAAAAAAAAAAAAAAAAAAAAAAAAAAAAAAAAAAAAAAAAAAAAAAAAAAAAAATTAAAAAAAAAAAAAAAAAAAAAAAAAAAAAAAAAAAAAAAAAAAAAAAAAAAATGTTTTTTATTAAAAAAAAAAAAAAAAAAAAAAAAAAAAAAGAGGAGAAAAAAAAAAAAAAAAGTAAAAAAAAAAAAAAAAAAAAAAATAACAACAAATATATTTTATTAAACTACGTATAATTATTACCGCGTAAAAAATAAAAAAAAAAATAACAAGATAAATCTATAACGATGGTAGGTAGAAGTAATGACAATTTTTATTTTTATTTTTATTTTCAAAAAATAAAATGAACGATAAGAAATTGAATAGCAAATAATGAATAGAACAGTTAAACGAAATGAGAAGTGAATGGGAAGGATGGGAGGGGGAGAGAGAGAGGAGTAAAAAGCAACATATCTATAAGAATTTAATCAGTTGAAGAGGAAGGAGAAGAAGTAGTATTGGTAGATGGAGAAGTAAAAGCTGTAGAAACAGAATGACGACGCATATGACGTCTCATGTTACTTAAAACACTGAAATGTTTATCACAGCCACTAAACGTACAAGCAAATGGTTTTTGTCCTGTATGTGAATAAACATGTGTACGTAAAGAAGATGGTCGGGTAAATACTTTACGACAATAAGTACATGCATATTTTGGAGCCGGTTTTTGTGGATGCATTGATTTAATGTTTATCGTATCATGATGATAGTAAGTTGACGGCGATGATGTCCTAGACAATGATGATGATGTGAATGATCTTGTCATGGATGAAGTAGAATGATGTTTTTTTCTACTTGTAGAAGTAGTTGTTGTTGATGATGATAGAAGAGTAGGATCAGCTGTTGCAGTAATAATTCTTAATGGTTTGGATATCCAGGGGGGTTTTGCAGAAAATGAGATTGAAGTGCTATCATCTGCTGATAGTGATCGACCATGAAAATGTTTACATTTACTAATTGAATAAGGTTGTTGAACATGTTGATTAGAATCATCCATAGTTACTTCGTTAGTACAAGGAGATGAAGATGAAGATGATGCAGATGAAATAGGTGATCCAGTTGTTGTTGTTGTTGTTGCTGCTCCTGTCAAAGAAAAAGAAAATGTTGCTGCTATGGTAGTACTATCTTCATGATAATGATAATGATCATGATGTTGCTTAGGATACAAAGTCTTCAAAGAAGGTGAAGGAGAATCAATATCTCGTAATGGTGGTAGTTTTATATCGTTGCTATTATTGAGAACTTGGTTGTCACCATGGATACCCACTATGATATACATATATATTTACATTAATTTCTAATATATGCTAAGTTGACATGGTAATGAATACTACATATATAAATAAAAATATATATTTACATGGTGATACATTATTATAGTATCTACTATATAACAAGAGTTCATTGACTGAAGGTAAAGTAGTGTTATTATTTATATGTAACATAATAGAAAAACATTTATTGTAATAATAAATCAATTATACAATATATATATTATGAAAATAAAAAAAAAGGGATCGACGTGATTAAAAAAATATTCAATCTATTTATATATGATTGATATGATTGTAAAATTCTAATTCAATGATCTAGAAAAACAAATCTTTATAAACTTTGTAAATATAGGTTTATTATACCGCGCGACCTTTTAAAGCTTCTAAATAATGTCTATAGAATCCTTAAAATTTGGACCATCGATCAATTTTTTTTTTTATTGACAAACAATATTTTTAATAACAATCTTATAGATCGAATCATGGGTCCTCAACCATCCGCAGCTTTAATCAATGGGATATCATAATTATTATGGCTGAGGCAAAAAAAAAAAAAAAAAAAAAGGGGGGGGAGGGAATGGAGTGGATGATTATAGTGGGTTCCTTTTCTATTTTTTATTGGAGTTTTTATTTATTTCTCGCTCACTTGTCTTTTTTTAGTAATAAACGCGTTTACCAAAATGAAGCGCAAGTTGAAAGATTCACAAGAAGAAGGAAAAGAATCTTCAGTGAATAAACGTATTCACTCCTTCTTTCAGCCTGACGGAGAAAAAAAAGATATGAGTTTACGTTGGTTACAACAAATTCCTTCTGTCTTGATTGCACGATCAAAACAATATGAACCTGGACGATCTAATAAAATAGCTGCATTTGATTTGGTAAATAATATATATATTTATTCTCTCACTTTTTATTTTTTATTTTTGTTATCATGTTGCATAATAATAGTTTTGCAAACAACATGAACCGGTAAAAAAATGCTTATTTGAATGGGTCATGGTTAACTATTATATATAGGATAGTACGTTGATCAAAACACGTAGTGGAAGAGTCTATGCAAAAGATAGTAGTGATTGGCAGTGGTGGGATACAAGTGTTCCGGGAACTGTCCGACGACTTTATGATGAAGGGTAAATATATATATTAATATGTATACATATCGTATCTAATATATAAAACGTATGATTGAATAATAATAAATTATGTAAATGATTGATTTTTTTTAGATATAAAATTGTTATATTTTCAAATCAAAATGGATTAAATTCTTCTCAAAGAGTTAAAAGCTTTCGTACTAAAGTAGAAAATATTGTAAATCAGGTATATTTAATTATAAATTGCTACAACTAGTAATAATGAACATTGAATATATATGTATATATGAAAAGCTAAGATTTTTACAAATAATAGCTTGGTGTATCTATTGTATTTTTAGCAGCCTTGGAAAAAGATAAATATCGAAAACCAATGACTGGAATGTGGGATTGGATAGAAAATGATCCAGAAGATAATGGTATTTCAATTGATAAAAAACAAAGTTTTTATGTTGGTGATGCTGCTGGTCGTGAAGCTGGATGGAAACCAAAAGAAAAGAAAGATCATTCTGCTGTTGATAGGTATAGAATAATTACAGTTAAATGATTTCCATATTGAATCGATTTGAAAATAACTTTTTTTTTTTTTTCAATTAGAAAATTTGCTGAAAATATTCAATTATCATTTTATACACCTGAAGAATACTTTTTAAATGAATCTAAAGCTGAATTTACATATGGTTCATTTGAACCTTCCAAATATTCGGATTCATGTATGTTTTATTTTTCATTTACTATTCTCACTATTAAACACTCTTGACCAAAAGAAAAACTCACTGAAAAAAAAATCTCTTTTTTTAAAAAAATATAGTACCATTATTTACTCCAACATCAACACCACTTATTCCAACAGATAAAAGTCAAGAACTTATTGTTTGTGTTGGTTATCCAGCCAGTGGTAAATCTAGTTTCTGTAAAAAATATGTTGTTCCTCATGATTATGTCTATATTAATCAGGTAATAGACTACTTTTTTTTTTTTAATTTTTATTAATTTATCATATTGAATAAGTACATTTATCAAAGATGATTATATATGAATAGGATACATTAAAGACTCGTGAAAAATGTATTAAAGCATGTCAACAAGCACTTTCTGAAGGCAAATCAGCTATTGTTGGTAAGTTATAATATATAATATTGACAAAAAAAAACAAACAAACAATTAAACAATTAAACTGATAAATAATATATATATATAGATAATACCAATCCTGAAGTATCTACTCGTGCTAATTATATTCGACTTGCAAAAAATGCCAAAATACCTGTAAGATGTTTTAATTTTACAGCGGATGAATACCTTGCTAATCATAACAATTATTTTCGAGCATTACATACAAAAGGTGGAAAAAGTGAACCATTAAGTCGTATTGCTTATAATACATTTAAATCTAAATTTCAAGCACCAAAAAAGACTGAAGGTTTTGATGAAATTAAAGATATTAATTTTGTCTTTGAAGGAACTGAAGAAGATAAAATTGCATGGAAAAAATGGTGGACTTGAAAAAAAAAAAAAAAAAAAAACATACATATATACATACCTACAACTTTTTTTCTCTTGTACACTCATTCATACGTTATTGTTGTAACATAATATCTTATTGACTTATATGTATAAAAAAAAAAAGAATAATAAAAAAACCTCGGGTTATTTTTATTATTAACTACAAATGATTTTTTTTTTTTTGTTTGGGTTCAATGTTACATAATAATAACCCAAACATTTGTTATTTTACGGCAAGTGGGATAATATGTGAATATTATATTATATATATATATGAATAACACAACATACAAAGAAAAAAAAAAGAGGGATTTTTATTTTTTATTTTTCAATTAAATGCAAACTAGGAGCTAAAATAATGTTGTTGAAAAATGAGAATACTTTTTTTTTTTTTTTTTTTTTTTTTTTTTGTAAGGAGAGAAAGGTTAAATGAAATGGTTGGGTAAAAGAAAAAAAAAGACTCATTCTTTTTTTTTTAACCTCCTCGAGGAGAATTGGTATTAGAAGTAGTTGGATTTGAAGATGTACTAGTAGTAGTTGGAGACCAGCCTATTAATTAAAAGAAAGAAAAAAGGTTAGATAAATGAATGTGAGAAGAAAATAATAATAATAAAAAAGAGATTGATAAAATAAAAACTTACGACCACGATTGCTATTACCACCTCGAGAATAAGAACCTCTTCCTCGATATCCTCCTCCTCGGTAACTACCACGACTGTGATCACCACCACGTCCTCTACCACGAGAGTATCCTCTTCCACGTCCACCACGACCCCGTCCTCCTCTTTCACTACTACGACTTTGACGATCTTCTTCTTCTTCATTTCCACTTGCTTTTTCTGATCCACCACTTTCTACTCTTGCTGAGTCGCGTCGTTGTTCTTCATTTTCTTGTGTTTCCGTTTCTGATGCTGTTGTTGGTAATGGAGGAGAAGTTGATTGTATTTCAATTTCGGTTACGACTTGAGTAGTTTCGGATGTAGTTGTAGTTTCAATAGGATTCGTAGTAGTAGTTGTTGTTGTTGTATTAGGAGCTAATATAAAAAGTTTGTGATAAGTCATAAAAGATTTACATATTATAAAGTAGTATTTCATTTTTTACCTGACGGTGAAGTAATAATTCTGGATGGAGTTGAAGCATTCAATGGTTGTAAAGATAAACTTGACATATCAATCATACTATTGAATGGTACAACAAGCCATACAGGTGGGGCACAATGATGTGTTGTCGGAGGAGGAGCATTAGGAGGCGCTAAAGGCCATTGAGGTCGTACGTTTTGTTGTTGTTGTTGTTGTTGTTGATGTTGTTGATTATTATTATTATTATTGCTATTGCTATTATTATTATTACTATTATTATTATTATTACTATCGTTTGTATTTGTAGTTGTTGATGATGAAGAAGATAATTCTGAAGTGGGTTGATGTGCTTGACTGAGAGAGTTTTGAATCAATGTATAAATCATTTGTTTCATTTGTTGAAAAGTAGTTGAATAACCTTGAGCAATGACATCAGTAGAACCTGAATGTAATTTCCGTAACAAGTCGAATACATCGTCATGTTTAGATTGTCTCACTTGTTCTGAAGTATCTTTGACAGCAAATAAGGAACTACCAACAAGTTTATCACACAAATAGACAATAGCATCGATTTCAATAGTTGGAAATGAACTTGAAATAACAGAAAAGAACCCTTGTTGTGCTAAACGTACAATATAGAAAAAGTGTAACATTGTAAGAGTTTCATCGCTTGAAAGGCCATTTGATTTTGTATCATTCTTTGGTGGTTCAGGTAATGGTGTACTCTATTTATAAATATATTCGTTAGTAAAAAAAAAAAAACGCGTTATATTTTTTATTTTGTTCCTTATATAATAGAACGCGTATTTTTAAAAAGACAATACCATTTTAGTGCATAAACCTTCCAATTGATCTATTGTTTCACTAATAACTTCTTGCTTATCTCCTTGTTCTTGCTTTTTTTTTAAAAAAAAAAAAAAAAAAAAATATTAATATATCAGTTAATAAAAAAATAATTCATTTTTTTTTTTTTATCTAAACAATCCACCTTTCTAAAGTTTTTTTTTTTCTTTTTTTTTTAATCTATACCTGTTGTCGATCTTTTAAAGCATCAATGTGGTCACGAATAATTTGAACATATTCTGTTGGAACTGGTTTTTGTTTTGGATTACGTTTTTTTGTCTTTTTATTCGTTTTTTTATTTGATTTTTGAGATTTACGAAAAGAATCGACATTTTCGTCTTGATCCATGGGTTGATCTTGTACTGCGGCACTAGAAGAAGATTCAGAGTTTGTTTGTTGTTGTTGTTGTTCGAATGTGGACGATTCTTCTTTTTTTGTATCCTCGGAAGGTTTATTACTAGTAACCGATTCAGTTGAACTTTCAGGTAAAGGTGTCATGATTTGGATTATATTACTTTTTATTTTAAAAAAAAAAAGTGAGAGGGGGAAAAGTGAAAAAGAAAGTTATGGAAAGGAGAGAGAGAAAAAAATTGGGAGACAAGAAAAAAAAAAAAAGCGGGGCACGTAATGCCAAATTCCAAATCCAAAAAAAAAAAAGTCTTTTTCTTTTTTGTTATTATTAATCAAACATTTAAACCAAAAAGAAAAAGAAAAAAAAAAGATTATTTTTCTATTCTAAATTCTATACATAAACTTAAATAAATGGATAATAATCTTTTCTTATTAAAAATCAGGTTTCTAACCTAAAATTTGGAAGGAAAAAAGAGTAAAAAAGAAACATTTAAACTTGGTTTCTTTTGCATAAAATTTATAAAAGTGATAACTATTTTAATAATTCTTTTGGGTAAGTATAATATACTGCTAATTTATATCTTTAATAATTTTTTTATATTAAACAATACAATCAATACGTAATTCATAAGTTGATAGATGATCTATTAAGTGTACATATTCTATCTTTTCTTACAATATAATTGTAAGGAAATATATTATATGTATATCCAGCAATCCTTATTAGTCGCATCATACTAACTAATAATGTCTCAGTTTAAAATAATCTTTCAAACAATTAGTTTTTTTCACCTTTCCACAGATTCTAGGGATCAATTATTATATGTCTTCTATAAGGGATCTCATATTGTTCTTTTAATTCGGATTCTCTCATTGGACTCCGCTTCGTTGGTCACGTGTATTTGAATTGACTCTCCATTATTATTGTTTTCTAATGGCATTCCCTCTTTTTCTCCAACTAGTTGACACTGCTTGCAATTCGCCCTCATCTGCGTCATTACTTTTTAATGATGTTGTCCAAACAACTGCAAAACACCAACCCATTTCAGTTATTGATCATTTCAGACTACATGGAATTATTTTAAAGGGATATTACACAATATCTATCACAAGGACACTACACCTCACTTGAAAATCAATGTTAGAATTGGAGACAGATAAAACAGGATCGCTCAACCAATGAAGTAATTTGCTTTGATCGGATAAATAAGTATCCGGGATCACGTTTCTATAGTGAGTAGTTGTAAATGGGTTATTAATTGCTATTATATACCATGTCATTTTTAATTAGAAGTTCAAAAAGCTTATTTAACTTAAAAATAAATAAATAATAATAATAAACCTTTTGTGTTTCTTTAATGAAGTTTGAAATATTTGGTCAGAAAGAATATGCGTCATCAACTTTTTTAAAATGGTTTTTTTTTCAGTATAATTTAATCGGATGTGTAAGAAAAGATACTCTTTTTTACCAATAAATAGTGTCAATCGATTTATTGTTCGACATAGTTTGATTGATTTAGTTTATAATAACAATTTTATTAACTTTGAGTCATTATCGTCCACTGTTATTTATTAGTCGTTAAGAAAGAAATCTATACTACACTTGCCTTTTATCTTCCTAAAAACAACGTTTTATATGCTACTAGCACGTTATTATCGTACGAAAAAAAAAAGTACCTATTTTGCTTTGACTCTTTTTTTTTACCATACAAGTTCCCTACAATAGCCTACCAACACCAACATCATATAGCTCTATCCATCAATGTTTATTATTACTCACCGATTTTTGCCATAGCGATACCCATGCAATTACAAATCTTGTTTAGGTTTCTACGTAGAAAGCCACTCCTTTCAAAAAAAAAAAATTAAGTTACCTTTTTAAAACTTTCTCCATTTTTTTGTGTCGCTTGTAAATTTCCCGTATATCAAAAATTAAGAGATAAAATAGCTACTCATGAAAATCAGTATCATGCAGCGACGGACTTGTTACTGTTGTATTTGCTCTTAGTGAGAATTAAAGGGGAGGCGGTTACCGAGGAATGGGAATGATAATTATTTTGTCTACTTATATTCTCGTATGGTTCCAATGGAATGGGTAAGCAGTAGTATATATGCTGTATATAAAGAGCTAAAACAAAAAGTTGGAATATACAAAGTCCATTCTTCGTATAGCACTACCATTGTTCATCTTTATTATATATTGCCTAATGTAACAAAACTTTACAAAAATTGTAATTCATCTCCATAAGCATTTTAAAGAATTTTCTTTTTTGTTGGTTTTTGCTTTAAGTGACCTAGAGATAAACAGATAATTTATTTATTTTTTTGTACTATTTTGAAAAACAATGTCATGATAAACATATTAAAGAATTTATATACTTATAAAAAGGGTACGGAGGGTAACTGTGAAAAATGGCATTTCAGGAGAGGAAGTATATTAACAGAAACTTGCTGGATTTAACAAGGACTGGGCGTAATATGGAGTCATAGTTTCTTCTAAAAAGAAAAAGGAGAGTTGACAGATTTCGCTATGTCTTAAATATCAATAGTTTAAAAATGTTTGCTATCTACAGACCTTTCTTCTTTATTTTTGTCGTACGTATTGAATAAAAAAATTATTATTCTTCAGATTTATTCCTTTTGAAGTATTTATTTTAATATAAGAAAAGATATCGAAATGCCATTAGAAGTTATTGGGGCAGGCTGTAGTAGAACAGGAACTTATAGTCTTCATACCGCATTAGAAATATTAGGGTATGTATTTTTATAAAAGATTACTACCTATTAATTATTATAATTATTTCCAGTAGTAGTTTGTGGTACTGTAGTCACAATTAATATATAACTCACTCCAGTATGTATATCTTTTATAAAAAAAATATTTTATAGATATCGTACACATCATGGATTTTCACTGGTAATAGATCCAGAACAAGATCCTGATGTATGGCGTAATTCACTTAAACAACAAAATCAGCATCAGCTTGCTACCACCAATAGTCAATATGAAAGTAATGAAAAAAAAGAACTAGTTGAAGTAGACTGGGAAAAAGCCTATGGCGGTTATCAGGCGGCTGTAGATTGGCCAACATACTCTTTTTATAAACAGTTGGCGGATTATTATCCTGAAAGCAAAGTGATCTTAACTGTAAGACCTCCCGATAGTTGGTTTACATCAGTGGAGCAAACCATTCTACCGTTAGCACGATGGCGATTTATTCGACGATGGGTCCCACGTCATATGTGGCTCATGCAAGATTTATGGTGTCGCACTTTTATAAATGGTGCTGTTACAGATCCTGAAGATGAATCACCTTTATTTGATCGAGATAATATGATTCATTGTTATAATGAACATATAAAACAAGTAAAAGAAATTATTTCTAAAGAACGACTTCTTATTATGACAATGGATGATGGTTGGGAGCCTTTATGTAAATTCTTGGGTAAACCAATACCAATTGATAGGCCTTTTCCTGTAACAAATTCAAGACTTGCCTTTACTAACTTTTTCTGGGATCCCATGCGAGAATGTTACCATGACAGCATTGTTATTAGAATAGCAGCACGCATTATGACTTTTCGAGATGTTTTTAAAACTGGAAATAAAAAGTTATCCGATAATGGAACAGCAAAATATATCATTACACCTACTCGAACTGCAGCTGTTATTTATATTATTTCAACAATGTTAATTCACCATTTTAACTTTTTTTAGAAGCATACGTATAAGTAAAACAATTAAAAAGAATTATATATATATATATATATATAAGCCTTAAATAAATAATAATAAAATTTCCAATATAACCACTATATACTATCAAACATATTATTATATTGTTTGTCTCATATCGAGTATAAAGACAATAAAAGCTTTTATTTTTATTTTTTCACTTTTTTTTTACGTAATTCAGTTACAATCCAGCATATAAAAAAAAGCTACTTTTGGCTTGGTTATTAGAACTCAGGCGATATAACCTTTTAAAGTTTGATGAGATGCTGGATACCTTGAGAATCTCAAAAAAGATAAAGGCTGCACCACAGAAATAACATACAAAGTATGCTTATTAAATGATTAATCATTTGTTTAAAATTAACGTCATTAAAAATATATGTATGTACTATGTACAAGGAATATAAGAAAAGTTTTGTTCTTTCTATTATTTTTATGCTATATTGCTATGAAAGAATAGTAAAAAGAACCAATAGTACAACATTCACGCCTTTTGGTACTTTCAAACTTTTATATTATGGTATTAGAAAGTTCTAATTTCATAATACGTATGTGCATTTTGTTCCCTTTTTTTTTCCTTAGGAGAGACAATTACATCTATGCAACTATAGAGTACACTACCCTGAATTTTTTTACGTTTATGTAAATAAAAGATCTTCGTTTTTCGATAAAGGGAGAAAATGCGAAAAAATGTAATGGTAAATCAGCAGTCTTTATAACACATCATTGACTGTTGAAAAATTGTCTACCGGAACATGTATTATAAAATGATGGATCTCGAATTGTTACTGACTATAATAATAACGATAAAAGAAAAAAAAAGAACCTTTATATCGCACTGATAATCTGAATAATAGCAAGTCTAAGTTGCCAGTAATTTGTGTAAGAAGACAAGGTACGTACGTACATCATTTCATGACCCTATGATTTAACTGTCACGTCGATATATCTCCTTTTTTTCTTGTTTTAATTTATAATGAAAAGTAATTTATGAAAAATAAAGCTCTCATTTTTTTTTCACTTTAAAAAGCCCTTTTTTTCAATTACTTTTACTTTTTACAAAAGTTATATTTAACATCAAACTACAATATTCTATTATTGTGCGGTACGTACTCATCAAAAATTTGAAAAAAAAATAGTAAGTGTATAATAGATATTTTCCCAATATTTTGAAAGAGAAGAGGTAATTGTTACTAGTACAATTAGTTATACTTCCTGGGTTATTTTTATGATGACCAGTAGCCTGTGATATTAATCTAAGAAATAAATATTTAATATATAGATATATAACAAAGTTATTATTTATTACCAAGTATTATCTTCTTATTGCGATTCTATTTTCTTATACAACAACATCATTTTTTCTCGATATATATAAGAAATGGTATTTTATGATTTAAAAAATTCTGTTGAATTGTTTGGTACTACAACAAAACAGATATTTTTTATAAGTAGTGCTACTGGATTTTTATACTGGGCATTTTGCAAAAATTCAAAAAGGCAGAAACAAGATTTTAATCAACAACATCAATCCGTTGTATCCTCATTACCAGGTGCATTACCACTTGTTGGGCATATATTGGAACTGTCTCGAGATCCAGATTCATTTATTAAAAAATGTAAATCTAGGTGTGGTCCCATATTCCGGGTTCAAATGCCAATCATCAACGACCTCTATGTGGTTACTGGAAATCTTATTCCTGAACTTTTAAACTTGCCGGAAAAAAACTGCAAGTCTTCATAATGTTGTAGAAGGAGTCTTTCCAGTCGAGGACGTAATTTTTAAGCATTATCGAGAGAAGGGTGCAGAAAAAGAAACATTTATTTCTAAACATCCAGGTATCTTATATATATATTTGTCTAGTAGAATGCGAACAAATGAACTTTTTTTTTTGTAACGATCAAAATAAACATTATATTAATTACGTATTACAAACTTTATCTCTGTCTTTATTATTTAACGCGATTAGTTATACCAATTGGTCAAAGATATTTGAAAGGAGATATCCTTTATGGTTTCGAAGGACGTGTTAAACAAGCAATGAACGAAATATTCCACACGGAGGTGCTTGGAGGTTTAGAACCGGGTGAAACAAAGCAAATAGATGATATTACTGGTCCTATGGAAAAAACACTGAGTTATATGTTCTCATTAAATTTTTATGGAACGGAATCGTCGTTGATTGACAACAAAGTGTTGGCACAAGAATTGATGCAAGTGTCTCGGATTCTAATGCGAGCGGTACCCGTGTATCACATTTTTCCGTACCCAATTGCTGATAAAATTGTTAAAAATTTTATATCGGCCGACAAACATCTTGATGCTATTCTTGATCAAGTGACACCTGTTGTGAATGGTATTCGATCAGGAAATATACCAGATGATGAAACGTCCTTTATCAGCATGCTTATTAAACATCCAGTATCATTCCATAATGGTGAAACTAACGCTCGTTCAGCATCCAATACCGCACTTAAAATCGCTCGAACTTTTTGTCTAACCAAAATGACACTCGTACATACTAACTCTTTTATGATGTACGAACTAGCTCGTCGCCCAGAACTGGTTCAAGAATTACGAGAAGCCATTATGAAATTGGATGAAAAGCCTACAGCCAAATCACTCAACCAGATCCCACTGATTGATTCGTTTCTTCGAGAACTTCTCAGGCATAAAAGTCATACATTTATGCATATCAGGGCAGCAAAAAAAGAGATTCTGCTTTCGACAGGTCAGGTCATTCCTGAAGGAAGTATTCTGATAGCAGCTGTAAATGATGCTCAACGAGATCCTGAAATGACCCCTATGATTTCAGATGTACCTTTGAATCAGTTTGATCCATATCGCTACCTGAAAGGAATGAAAAAAAGGAGAAAATGAAGATGAAGAAAAAGGAGAACAAGGAGAATGGGATCCTACAAGAGTTAACCAACTAGGCTATTATGCTTTTGGATCTGGTATGCGTCCTTGTCGAGGAAGACATTTCGTGATTCAAGAAATGAAATTGATATTAGCTGAAATTGTCACTAATTATAATATCAAAACGGCATCCGGTAAACACATGGATGATCGTTTTTTATTTGGAATTGCAAGATTTCCGCCCAAAGATTCTATTATTTTCGAACGAATTTGATGATGACAAATAAAAGATGTGGTTTTTTTTTTACAGTACTGCTAGCCACTTAAAATAACTGTTGGGAAAAACTTGGTATAAACAGAATGCTGATTATAGCAAGTTATAAACTTATTGATATTAAGAAATAATAAAACTGATTAATGAAATTGATATACTAGCTACACAATATCTTGAATTCAAGTTAAAAAAAAATCGATATGACTAAAAAAAACCCTAGCTAATAAATTGAATAAAGCATGTTTAGATTATAATTCTAACAATAGGATCATCTTTTGCTGCTGTATTCAATGTCACTGAATTACATGTACAAATATATTCTTTCTCTACGTACGTCGTGCTATTATTTCTCACTATCACTATTATAAAATAATATTTAGCTGTTTCTTCTTCTGTTAATGAGATGAATCGTGAAAATGTATTTTATATATCTTATCTTGAAGAGTTAATATATATATATAGTTTGCTGCTGTGAAAATTATGCATCCACTGGAGTACAGAGGATCCCCGTTAATTTCATAGAGTCATTTTCAATTTTTTCAAAGAATGTGCATATATTGAATACTTCAGCTCACTACTGTGTATCTTTTTTTAATGTATCAAAATACGTACGTATTAATTAATAAATTATTTCTATGTGCTTGTTCTTAATGAATTTTTGTAACTACTTCTTTTTCTTATTTGAGGATGTCTATGTATTGTAACTTTTTTTTCCTGAAAAAGAAAAGCTATGCTGTATATAGTCCCAAGAGATGGAGAGATAGTTTATTTTTATATAACACCATTTTTTCATTTTTTTTTCAATCTCTCTATATTTTTGCTCTATATATACCAAAACAGGATGAAAATAGCCAAATCTAACGCGGGATTGACAGTTGAACAGTATAGTATTCGGGCTGAGAAGAAAAAACTTAGCCCGCAAACCATGACAAACTGATCACTAGCACTATGAGCTAAAAATGAGTTCGACTTGTTAACAGTACCTGATATTACGTAGTGCAATATCCAAAGGCTTAAAGAGGAAAAACAAGAAGAAAATAAACATACAAGTGGCGTAATAAAAAAGCAACTTATCCTGTATACTAATTTAATTGCGATCCTTATACTTATCACATAAATATTTTTTTAATTTATCCGTTAAGGATTCAATACCGGTAGGTGCTGTGAAAGTGAAATAAAGGGGGATGTGAAAATTTTCTTATGTTATTTTTACTATTCCTTGATTTTTAGTGAAGTTAATGAGGTATGAAAATTAACGGGTGTGAAATTAACGGGGATCCTCTGTATCAATTAATTCTTACTACATATACACAGTTTGGTATACCCATCTGTGTTAAAAAGTCTTTTTTTGGCAATAGATAACCTATGTGGAATTTTTGTACTGCCACGCATTCCTTTCTTCATTTTCTCTCTCTCTTTTTTTTTTCTTTTTTGCCCTTCATAATTTGCATTAATTTTAATAATAATAATAATAACAATAAAAATAACAATAGAAACCATAATACACTCGAAATAACATTCGGATTAATATTTTTAATTTCAGCACAGACTTTTGAAAAGTAAATATGTTGATCGTTCATCAATAAAATATGTTTTCTTTTTACGTATTTATTTTTCTAAAATATATAACATAAGAAAGCTTCCTAATGATAGTCTAATAAAATTTTAATGACAAACATCAAAAAAATGCATATATTATTTTCGTTGTTGTTGTTACAATAGTAGGTAGTTGGCATAAAATTATATGAATGCAAGATAAACCAAGTAAAAAGTTGTTGATTGTTAAAAATTATATTTTTGGATCTGCAAAGCCCTTTTACTATTCTACCCGAGTAAAAAAAAAAAAAAAGAAAGATGCTGATCATTTGAGTGTTACGTGCCCTTTTCTTTTAAAAGAAATAAAGTAAACCCCGGGTATTTTTTTTTTTTTTTTTTTTTGAATATGCATATATCCATCTTTCTTAAAAAAGAAAAGAGAAGATGGTAAGATAAGGAACCAATTTTTACTTGAATTATTTTTTTTTCCTTAAAGCATCTCTACTTATTAAGGCTTTTTTATGTTTTAACAAGAAGTGCAGGAGTCATCAAGAGCTAAAAAAAATTTAAAAAAAGGAGGAAACATACCAAGTAAAAAGCGTTGAAAGGTAAATCTCAAGTTAGTCTAGTTAGTTGCTATAACAGTAAGTTTTGGTCTCATAGCTTAAATTTCCCAAACAACCGTTGTTGTTGTGGTTTTTTCGGTAACCTTTTTGTATTCTGTGTTTTTTTTTCCTTTCCTTAATCTGCATCATTTGCATTACATATTTCATAAAAGTGATCTTGGTATTACATTACACATTATATTTTTATTATTTATTAGAGATAATAATTCGTCAGCAAATTATTTAAGACTATTTCTTGTGTAATGACTAAGCTCATCAGGCTTTTTTTTTCTACTACGTACGTAGGAAAAAAAAAATTAAGCTTTTTAAATAGAGAAACTAAACTTTTTTGATGTAAACAGGGTCAAAAATTATTTCCTTTAATTACCCCGTGGTGAGAGCGCGGACCTTTTTTTTTAAAGAGTGATAAATGTGTTTGTGAAACAAAAGTTAATATTTGTTTTTTTTTGCGATATATTTTTTTTTCGATTTCTATTTTCATGTAAAAGAAAGCAAAACAAAAGTTTTTGAATTTGTAAACAAATATTATGTAAATAATAATAATAATAATAATAACATTACTATTAATAAAAATATTGAAATAATAATAATAATAGTAATGATAATATGATCTACTTTTGTGTCTGAGCCCATATTACACTAAACTATAAAAATCAATTTTATACGGCAAATAGGAAACGCTCAAAAATTGCTGAGTTCTTTTTTTTTAACTATATGAAAAGAAACAGAGAAATGTAGATCTTGGTATAGAAAAGAAGAAAACACACACCTTGAAACTGGGCTTGTAATAATAATAATAACTTTTTTTTTCTTACTTTCTTCTTATTCACTCACTCACTCACTCTTCCTTTCTCTTTTTTTTTTTCCTTTTTTTCCTCCTATTTTTTTCCCTTATTATTTTCATTCATCATGTCATTCTTCGACCATTCATCCCGAAAAGGGATGCTTGTCGTTGGTGTTGTCTTAATGACCTTTATAATGGCGTGCCTGAATTATCTTATTACAACAGATGATCCCGAGAATTCAACTAATACAAATACAAACATGGCATTAAGCCAAAATCAAAATGCTGATGGCATGGATCCTTGGTATTGCTCATGTTACAATCCTCAAGAAAATACAACACAAACGATCGACCCTAATAAAAATAATGGAAAACCAGAACCTCCAGTACCTAATATTGATACAGGTGAATCAATTCCATTGGTCGTTCCAGAATCATTTAAAAAGCCAGAACAAGCTCTTGTCGATAAAATTAATAACAATTTGAATGATGGTCGAGTATTGATTGTTGCAGCATCCAATTATGGTATGCGGGACCATGTCTACAATTGGATTGAATCATTAAAACGAACCAACGAAGGTGATAAGTTCTTAATGTTTTGTTTGGATCAACAAATGTATGATCATATGGTAGCAGCTGGATACGAAAAGAATGCAGCAACTATTCCAGAAAGTTGGTTCCACGATGAAGTGGAGGCAGGATTTGAAGAATATTATAGTAAAAAATATCGTATTATTACACACGCCAAGACATTAATCGTTCAACAATTATTATATTTGGATGTCACAGTATTATTTTCAGACGTGGATATCGTTTGGTTACGTCCTCGTATGCGTGAATTTATTCATACATTCTTACAAATTCGTGGACAAACACATGTAGCATATCAACAAGAAGGAACGGATCAACGCGTTGTAAATAGTGGTTTTTATATGATGAAGCCAACAGATATAACAAAACGATTACTTGCCGAAACTATCTATTTAGGCGATACAAACACAGATTATACACAACAAGGTGCAATGAATGCTGCGTTAGATCATGTGGATATGAATTTACGTTCAACTCATGTAGTACTTTTGGATGTATTACATTTTCCCAATGGTTATGTATTCTTTGATAATCAATGGCCACAGAAACATGGTGTGGAACCATATATGGTACACGCCAATTACCTGGTAAGTTGTCTGCTTTATTTTATTTTTCTTTATTGGTTTTATTGTATTGATGTAACTAAGCAATAATATAATTGAATGAATGAATAGGTTGGAAATGATAAGAAAAGTAAATTACAAGACTATGGTTATTGGTATTTGGATGATAAATGGCTTGAATCAATTGACGCAAAAATTGGATTAAAAGAAGAACAAGAACAAGAAAAATAATAGTTTATACATATATAATTCATTTTAATTATCACATTACAAAACATTGCATGACGACATAATCCTTCTTCTTTCTACTTCATTCTTATTCTACTATTTTTCTTTTTATTTTACTTTTTTGTAACACATCTTATTTAGTAACTTAATATTTTTTTTCTTCACATAATACCCTCTATAACTTCTTTTCCCTTACCTGACCCCATAAATTACCTACTATTACCTTCCTTGGTTGTTTCACACAAACATATCAAATTATTCTATTCACATAACTCATCCTATTTACGCTTCATTTATACACTCACACACGCACACGCACACATAGATTGTTTTTTTTCTTCGTTTATTTAATCAGGAACCATTAATTCGTTTGGTTTTTTCGATATGTATATTTTTCCCTTCTCTCTCTCTCTCTCTCTTTTTTTTTCCTTCATCCTTCTTTTATATTATTATTAATATTATCGTAAAAACAACTCTATTCAATCATATAATTTAATATCTTTTTTTTTCGTTAGTAATTTTTTTTTATAGTCAAGTTGGTTACCTTTATTTTATTTTTATTTTTTGGAAAAAAGAAAAGATAAAGAAGTAAATTAAAGATTCATTGTTGCATAAATAAGCTAAATAAACAAAATAAAGAGGGGAAATGGAAGTTAATTGATTATTAGACAAGGTCGTGGTTTTTCGTCGGTTGAGGGCATTAAAAAAGCAAGGAGTAATATTAGACTATTTATTTTTTGAACTCACAGCTACTTAAAAAACTTATCGGCGCTCATTATTTGTTTTGTGCAGGATCACCTTTTTAGTGGGAACTAAAGAAAAAAGGAGGAAAGTTTTTGTGTTTGATATACAAAAAGAAAAAGGAGTCTCTCCTTATCTCTAGTTTATTATTAGTGAATATATTTTTTTTGAGTTGGTCGTTGTCGTGTATTAGTTACGTGTGTATATTATATTTGTTTCTTTGTCCTATATTCTTTTTTTTACTCAAACCCTGTTTCTTTTTTGTTTCTTTCTTTCTTATAAACTTTTTTTTTACCCAACTTAACACGCATACCACACTTCAACCCCTTCCTCTCTTTGTATAAGTTCCTTTATTTATTTTTTCTTTCTCCCTCTCTCTCCCTCCTTCTCTTTTTGTTTCACTTGTTATATTTCTTCTTACATATTAAAGAGTGATTCAGCTTCTTTTAGTTTTATTGAATCCATGAATGACCAGAAACACATTACACGCGATCAAACAAAACGAAATAAACGGTTGTCGCAACAACTTCAACACCAACCACCACGTGACGCTCGACGAAAAGTTGCAGCAACAGAAACCATGAAAACAGATAGACCTCGATCAGGTTCTTGGGGTCCACAAGAACTTCATTATTATATGAATAATGCGACTACAGACACGACAACTATCATCATGGATAATAATAACAATAACAATAATCATAATCATAATCATCATACATTAAAACAACAAAGTACAAGGCCAAAATCTCGATTTTTATCTAAATTAAAGATGCAACGATCAACAACTACAACGCCAACGCCAACGACAAATCCAGACCATTTAACCATGACAACCTCAATAACAAATAATACACTTTCTGGGTCATCTTCTGTTATGACATTAACATCCACCAATAATAACAATAATGTCAATGGACATGTTGTACCACCATCATCTGAGTCTTTTATGGTGTCTTCCAGCGGAAACAATAATAATTTTACCAATAATAGTTGTAATATTCAACAAAAACGACGTCCGCCGCTTCCGTTAGAAATGGTTCATCCAGAGCATCAAACTACGGGTGTACGTTCAACTCCACATCCATCTTTGGCTCGATATGAAGAAAAATCATCACCCATTGTTGTAAATAATAAACATAGTATGGAACCATCGTCTTCTTTATTTGCAATGACACCTGCCAATGAACATCAAAAAGCATCTCTTGTCTCAGCTCCTTCACCATCCATTCATCATCACCATGGCAACAATAATCATAGTAAAAAGGTAAAGTAACCTAGTAATAACAGTTAAAGTGATGTTTTTTTTTCTAAAAAAAAAAAAAAAAAACTCATACGAAAAAAAAACTCCTTATTTTTTTGTAACAAAACCAAAAGCGCACAACAGCTATTAGAAGTATCGGCAGGTTTTTCCGCGCATTGGGCAAGGTAAGGAAAAGGATTAGTCTATTTATTTTAATGCAATCAAATTCATTTCCAGCTTGTAATTGATTTTATATTATTTTAGAACCAGACAATCGATCCTTCTAATACAACAACAAATGATGGTACCAATTATGTAGACAACCAATTTTTACCAGATCAACAGCACTTCTCTCCTGTTATTAGTAAAGAAGCAACAACAATACCAGTAACTAAACAACCTTCTAAAGCTATAATGAGAAGATCTAAATCCATTGACAGTAAGTGTTTTTTTTTTCTTTGGAATGATTTGATTTGCCAAGTTTTTTTTTTCTTTCTCATTTCTGAAACAACTACGTAACTATATTTATACTCGTCAGCTATACCCGCTATATCTGAAGAGTCAAATGAAACAATTCAAGCCACCACCAGTAGACAACTCTCAAATAAATATTCCACACTTAATTGTATTGAACCAAAACAAAATCAACGGGCTGCATTACGTAGATCCTTATCTCTTGATGAAATCCAGCGCAGGCGCGATAAAGATATTATTCATGATACTACAACTGATACTACCACAACTGATACTACTACAACAACAACTACAACAACAACACCTTCTGAATCACATCATACAATCCAACGTAAAAAACCATTATCAACTTCATCACCCAATCCTACTTATCGTCGACGCGGTAGACGTAAACGAACAAATACAGCATGTACCTCTGCAACAACAACTGATGACGATGACGATTACACTATGATGCTTTCATCCGATACAGAAGTCGACCTATATGCAGCTCAAGAAAGTCAAATTGCAGGAGAACGATTATCGAAACGACTTAGTGGAGGTCATTTTGGTTCTGCTGGAGGATTAATAATTAGTACACTACCTGTAATTTCAAGACCACAAACGGATGATGAATATGAGGAGCAAGAGGAAATACGTGATAATGATATAAATTCAGTAGAAAGAAAACCTTCTACATCATCATCTGCTAATGTAGTAGAAGACACAGCATTATCTTTTAGTATTGATGAATATAGATCCTTACAAGATCAAAGGAATGTTGCTAGTACAGTGCATACTGAAACGAGTGAATCCGATACTATAGTAACTCCTCCATATCAAGAAGATCATCATGACCATCATCAATCTCCTCTTATTATTAATGAACAAAGACAACGAGTCGAACGACATGATAGTATTGCCCCTATTGATGATCCGTATGATAAACAAAAGTTGGAAAATGATAATCAAGTGAAAAACAATAGTAATGAAGATGAAGATGATCAAGAAGAGTTTAGTCAACTTGCTTATGATACAGCCAAGAGAATATGGGAACAGGACCCAACTGTTTATTCTAATATTGAACATATTGTTGAATGGATTGGCAATGGGTAAAAAAAACCAAAATAATTATTATTTTTTACTATATGGTGTGGAAAAAAAAGAAGATAAGTATACTAACTATTAACAATTATAATGTATGTTAATTTTTTAATAATATTACAGAAAACCATTAAGTATGAATATATTACAACATTATTTTTTATATTTTGATTTTACAAACATGAGATTGGACGACGCATTTAGGTTAGTTTTAATATTATTATTTTTCAAGAAAAAGAAATTATGCGACTTTTGAACTCACGTCATTTATTAAATTTATCTTTTCTTTATTCCACTTACCCCTTTTCTTTTTTTCTGTTTATCCCTTGTTTGATCTATTTTTCTTATTATTATTATTTTTCATTATCATTTATCATTATTTCTTTCTCCTTAAAAAAATAACTTGGATTATGAAAGAAAATTATGTGGAAAATTACACTTGAAAGCCGAAACACAACAAATTGATCGAATTCTTGTTGAATTTGCTAATCGATACTGGGATTGTAATCCAGCTTGTATATTTGGAAATTCAGGTACATTTTTTTTTATTAATTAAAACAAACAAAACAAATTTCATGATATTGTTTATCATTGTTGTTTTTTTTTAATTAAAAAAACAGAATTGCTCCTACAAAAAAAATGATATACATGAATATTTTTTTTATTAACCACAGAAAAAAAAAATTTAACTATATTTATACATGTTACAAAAAAAATTAATAGATGTTGTTCATGCCGTTGTCTATTCAATTTTACTCCTAAATACTGATCTACATGTTGCTCAAGGAGATCATAAAAAGATGTCACGATCAGCGTTTGTGCGTAATACAATGAATGCAGCGCGTGCCCAACATGACCGTATTAATAATACAGTAACAGTAAAGGAAGAAGATGATAGTTTAATACGTGAAGAGCATCGTAATAGTAACGTTACTTTTCAATCATTTGATTCAAGATCACAATCTTATGATTTAAAGCGAACCAATAGTTGTAAAAGTACAGGTAGCAGTACTAATGGTACTGGTGGTTTGGGACGATTTTATAATACTGCTGCATCTTCGTTGGATATGACACCTGCTGCTGTTGTCCATGGCAATCATCCAATGGGTACTAAAGGTTGGCAATCTGAAGTGGAAGCTATTCTTAGAGTGAGTTTCATTCTTTTTTATTATCAGGAGGTGGGAGATAGAGAAAGAGAGAGCAAAATTAAAGGTAAAGGAAGTTTAGTATCTAACGTACCTGCTGGACCGAAAAAAAAAATACAGGAAATGTACGTGTCTATTCGAAATCAACAAATCCGGCATCCCACATCCAAGGGTGATCTTGCTCGTGAAGAAGTTAATATGCGCCATTCAAGGAGACGGAGCTTACAGATCACTGGTAGTCGTGTGGGTGCATTCAAACGAAGTGTTGGTACTATTATATGGAAAGCTGCTCGTGACAGTATGGTTGTTAGTGAAAATGCAGAGGTAGATAATTTGCAACTTAATTGTTATCATCTAGTATATATGTACTTTAATCGTTTATATTTGCTAACTAATTTGCTATTATTTATTAAGCTGGATCGTTTTTATGGTACATCGCAATCATCAACGTCGACAACAGCGACAACAATCACAACAGCAAATGGTATTACATCAGCAAGTCCACGTTCTACATCAGTTCACAGTACATCTTTTTCTCGACGACGTTCAATAACATCATTAAAATCCAGCTTCTCACAAAGCTCTCATTTAACACAAAACTCAAATTCTATCACCACCTATCAATCCGTAGCTCCTCTTTTACATCATTCCGAATTACCTACATCATATACAAGCGCAGCTCCTTATTATAAAGAAGGGTTATTGGTTCGTAAGCATCTTTTGGAACGTGCTGGACAAAAGGCCAAACATCGTGATTGGAAAGAATGTTTTTTGGTGGTTGATCGAGGTGAAATTCGTATGTATAAATTGGATAGCGGCCCTTCTGATCAACGTAGCAAAGGTATGGCAAGAAGTAGTATTATGATTAGTAGAGTGAACTTGGCCGATGCATTGTTGAGCAATGCTTCTCCCGCTTCTGCTGTTGGTGGTGGCGATTGGCTTGTAAGTGAAGAAAAATAATATATCGAGCTTTTTTTTTTTGCTATATATATATGTGTGTTTAATAATAATGTCATTAAATTTCGAATTGAAATGTATATATGAATAGGCTAATGCTGAAACAATTGGTGAAATTGATCTCAAGCACACCTTATCAAATGCCCTTCCATCTGGTTATAGCCGTCAACGCCCTCATGCATTTGCTTTACAGCAACCTAATGGTGGTGTCTTTTTATTTCAAGTTGGATCATCAGAACAAGTTGTTGAATGGGTATCTACGTGTAATTATTGGGCTGCGCGCGAAAGTAAAGAACCCTTAATGGGTGGTGTTAGCAATATGGAATATGGCTGGGGTAGTTGTTTGGATTGTATATCATTGGACGATGAAAATTCAGAACAAACTGTATCATGGCAGCACAATCTATTTCCATCTGTTACAATTAGTGAATGGCAACCACCTGTCCCACCTTCGGTTGGTAGTGCAATGGAAGAAGTTGCTCAATTGGATATATTACATAAGCATGTTACGAAATTGAATGAAGAGTTGGATAGACATCGTGATATAAAGCGTAAAATGGAACTCAGGGTAAAACATCATCACTGAATATTATTTATTATTATCACTTGTTAAGCAAGGTTCAGTATAAAAAAGAAAGGAAGATAGCTAAATAATTATACATTATTTATTATAGTTTTCGGCTCGAAGTACACCAGGTTCAAGGGCTATAACCAACTGGGAAAATAAATCACAGTATTTATTACACGAAATCATCAAGTATCAAAACTATTGTGATGCTATTGAAAAATCACTTGCTTTGCAGGCCAAGGCAGTAGAAGAGGAACGAAAAAAGAAAAAGGAGGAAAATGATAATGATAATGATAATGATATAAATAATAATAATAATAATAATAGCTTGTCAGAGGAATTACATGAATCAATAGCAGAAGAATAAGTATTACGTTAATAGTAATAATAATAATAATAATAATAATAATAATATAAAAGCCATATACAATCCTTGGTCGTGTAAAGAATCCCCTAAAAAAAATTGCCTTCATTTTTTTTTTATATTTATACAAAGTAAAATTGTTATATTTCCTCTCTACGTAATATGATATATGCTCATGTAATACATATTTTCTTTCCTAATAGTCAGGGGAGCTAGTAGAGTCAGTTGGTTTTGTCAAACTGTCGTGACATGTCACATAATAGATCGCTATAAATAACAATTTGACAGCCTTGATAATTTTGCAATCATTACTCCTATTCTTCCACCAATTACTCAGATTACACATAATATTTATTCAACTCGCTTCCTTTTTATTATATGCTTTACATATGACCAAAAAAAAATAGGGGGGGGTATAATAAACTTTGAAACCTTTTACTTTAAATCAACAAATTTATATACCCATGATGATAATAAGAAAAGAGTCATGCGATTTGTAAGAAAAAGAAAAGTACAGTGCATATAGAAATAATAAACTACGTAATAGATATTGTTTCTCAAGTGCTATGTAATAATAATTCTCCTTATTATTTAAAATCAACAGGCAAACAAAAAATATATGCATACTTTTAAATTTTTTTTAACATCAATAAACACATTTTAAATAACAATTAATTAAATTCTCTTTTTTTTTACATAATACTACAATCCGTCATATCCTTAGTTACAACTTTCTTTACTACAGGCCAATCACTTCTGCACGCTGCAAATTCAAATAAATCTTCTGTCTTCATTAAACCATGGTATCGTTCCAGATCATGAATGACATTTTTTATATCTTGAGCTGACGATATAATGTAAATATTTGCTAGTGCCTTGAGTGCAGCAAAATAAGGTGTCACTGATTTTTGTCTCAAAGATGCAGCGAAGTCATAATAAGCATTCATATCACTGATGTATCGAAATCCACCTTGTTCATTCACTACTTGAGTTTTTAAATGTTTATACAACACTCTATAAATTGATTAACAGCAAAAAAAAATTAGCTGGATACACTAATATCAACATGGCTAGTTTATACCAAAAGTTGTACACATACTCAGCAAACCGACGACCGATTTCACCAAAAAAAAGATCCATGGTTGATTTTTCAGCTGCTCCATTCAGCATGGATGTATTACTTCGTATGCATTCAATGGAATTTCGACATGCCTATATGAACAATTATATTAAAATTTAGTTATCTACAGATTTATTGTTAGCATTTCCTAACTAGATTATGATACTACCTTTGTTGGTTTTAAATCACAGACGACGTTTTCAGGTGGATTATAATCCTCTGGTTTTTGTTCATGTGTTAAGATATATTGAACTTGTGCAAGAAGAACCTGTTATTTTATTTTGTCATAACGATCGGTTAAAGTAGGATATAAAAATAAATGATATATATCTCGTTTTTCTTTTTACAATTACCTGGATGCCTCGATCCATTCCATTTGCTACACAATCATCCAATATTCTTTCAAACACTTTCTTTTCTTTGTTTACTTCATTGATAAAATCATGTTTATCAACATATTTAGACTATAATAAAAATTAGTATGATGGAATCTCGGTATTTTTTTTCTTTTTGTTTATTTCTTGATATATTTTTTCTTAGTATAAGTTATACTTACAATTTCCTCATCATAATATAGTTGAACCATTTGCTGGATAACATCACCTACATGAACCATTTCAAAAAATTCAGTTAATGGTGGGACATCACCTGCATTTCCTTCAAGGGATTCTAGGTCCGGGGTATACGAGGTAAGATGTTCGAGAGCTCTATGAATAATAACATAATAAATTGACATTAATAAGGTTCTTTATATACCAAAACGATACATTGTAATTGTACGCAAAAATCATTTTTTTACCTATCAAAAGCTGGCTCGATATGCTGATTTCCTAACACCTTCAACAAGGAAACGAAAATGTGTTCGAATGTTTTCTGGCTAAAGTAGTAGTTATTATTATAAAGCAGTTAATGCGAATTTGCTCGTAACAAATTTAGCCAAACAATAGAAATTAAAAAACTCACATCTCACCACGCATACGTCCAGGGAATCCTATTTTAATAAATCGTTCCACCCGACGTTCAGCGTCCTTGTTAATATGTATAAGTTGCAAAACAGTTTCAAGACTCAACAAGTCTTGCATCATATCCAATTCATGCATCGCAAACCCAAGATCCATGCTACGTGTATCAGAGGACTTTAAAGAATGACGTGAAGATTGAGGTGATTGTATCGACGCAGATGTAGGCGATTTTGGAGACAATGGACTTCCTTTTTCATCACCAAGAGCACCAGCTGTGAGCACTTTAGGAGTTGTTGGAGGTGTTGATTTAGGAGACCCTGATACGGGTGAATCAGTACTCTCTTTTCTACTGTCAGCTTCAGATGTTTTCACAGTTGAAGATCGTTGAAATGGAGAGGCGATTGTAGTTGCTGCAGTAGATACTAGGTCAACCGGTAATGCAATTACTTTTTTGAAGGCATTTAGGTAATTTCTATTCAAATTTCCACATATAACATATGTAAGTAAAGTGGCACTATATACCTAGCAGCTATTTTTTTCTTGTACACGTTGAAATATACCGTTTAAATGTTTCACGGGAATGATTCGATAATCGAGCAGATTGATCTTCTCCTCGTCGTACACCAGAGTCATTATTCTATCAGTAATCCAAAATCTTCAGTAATGTCTAATCTTAGTATTTTTGAATAAAAAAAACCATCTTACCCATTCTTCAATGAGTTCATCACATGCAGATTTTACATAAGATTGCTCCTCATAAAGATAATCATCCAGGAACGGTAAAAATAATTTAAATATTAAATTGATACCACGCTCTCGATCAATCTTTCGCGGAAGATCTTCTTTAGTAAGTTCATCTACAACTTCAGCCATGGAATCCAAAACGATAGAAATTGTATGTAGATAAAGTCTTGTTTCATGGGATTGCGCAATTCCAAGTAAACTATTCACATAATCTGATACCTTGGCTTACGCAAGTCAGCGCCTTAGGCCAATAATCATTTCCAGTTCCTTTTTTTTTTTTACTTTTATCATATCACTTACCACGTCTTCTAATACACGATCAACAAACATGTAATATACATCCACATCTTCTGGAAAAGTTTCAGCTACTACATGAGATTGCTGCTTAAACTCCTCGATGACAAGTGACATGAACTTTTTAAAAGGTTCCAAATCACTTGGTGATGATCTATATCAATTATTTAATAACCAAATTATCATAGCTCTCTTTTTTATAATTATTACACTTACTTATAATTATCGTCAGGATTGAAAGGATTATCAAAAAATATAGGATGTTTTTGAACAAATGTTTGGATACATATGGATCCACCATTAAGAGCAATTAATGCATGTGCGTAAATCTATTACCCGGTTGTCATTTTAATTTAGTACTATCCATCCAATGAAAAAAAATTGTTTCAATTTCAATTGCATTAATTTTTCTTATTTATTTTTTACCTTCATTTCAGCAGTATTATGTACATCATAAGCAATTTCAAATTCATGTAATGAGGCGCTTTCAAAATATTGACAGAGGGTCTCCACTGCTTCGTTTATCTGCAAGGGATTTCGGGAGGTTTAGCAAAAAAGAAAAAAAAGATATATAGAGAGGGAGGGGTTTAATGGGGGGAGTTAGAGTTTGGTTATTTTTTCAGTCGCCGCTATCACCACCGAAAAAGTTAAAATATAATCAACACTCTCACACACCACCACCAAACTACACATCCCGCACACACACACACAAACAACAATTACAAACCTGCTTATAATCATCCACAACACCACAAGCACCAAATCCTTTCAATGTGTTTAATAATTTGGCACATTCTTCAGGCCTTGTTCCATAATCCTTCAATACTTTTGATTCTCTGTGTTTTTGTCGCAAATCCGTATAATAAGGTAATAATCGAATATACAATTCCTTAAAGTTTTCTCGAGATTCACCTGTGGATTTCGCTCTTGCACGGGCACTATAAGGATCCGTCGATAACCCAGGTATCAAAGCATTCAATGGTTTATTGTTAATTCGTATACTTTGTCCAATATCCATCAGGGCAGAATTACCAGTTTTTCCTTCTATTATAATAAGCCCAAAAATAGCATTAGTTTTTAATTTAAGGTTATTTTTTCTGGTTTCTATCTTGTCGATTTTCTTTTTTCGTTTTAATATAAGGAGAATATCATAATACTAATAAAAAAGTGTTATTACCGAGTGTTGCAGCCAAAGCTCCGGTATCTTGATCAAGCATTCTTCGTAGTTTATCATCCCAAATTTCGTCATCGTAAGCTAGTACTTTAAAACGTCGTGAAGCCAAGGCAACATTGGCTAGGGATGGCACTGGTAAATATTGAAATATGCGAATGAGAATATCCGGTGGTAAAGAACGTTGTTGCTTAGCAGCAGCTACCGGTTTCAATGGAGCTGGCATGTTAGGGCTTTGTGGCGACTCGTCAGGGGCATCGATAAAACTCATTGTCTACAGAGAGACCAAAAAATAAGTGACAAGTGGTGCGTGTATGTATGTGAAGAAAAAAAAAATGCACACCTCCCAGGTTTTTTTTTTCTTTTTTGTACAGGCAGAGAAAGCTTTAATTGGAGAAAAAGAAAAATCGCTGCTTTAAACCTTTTTTATTATTATTCAGGTTTTGCTATGTATGAGCGTATATGTGGAGTAATATGGAAACCCCCTTTTCTTTTATTTTACAATTTATTTTTCTTTTTGTCTATACATACAATTTTTCAATTAACTAAAATCAACAATAAACTGTAGCTAATATAAGTATGACGCATAATAATGTTCTTAACCTTCCACATTTTGATTTGGCCAATCATCCTCCATCAGACACTATAAATATGATTACTGGCCTACTTGAACGGATTACGAAAACGAACGACAAATTACAAGCTAACAGCAACAACACCATCAGTAACACCAATAATGATAATAATAATACTAGCACTACTGATAAACAATATACAGCATTTCATAGCCGTTCAGTGCCAACTATTGGTATCCATGCCTACTTGTCCCGAATTTTGAAATACTGCCCTTGTACCAATGAATGTTTTCTTAGTTTGCTTGTTTATTTCGATCGTATGTCTCGCAACTCATCTTGCTTACGTATCGATTCTTTCAACATTCACCGGTTGGTCATCTCAGGTATCATGGTAGCTAGCAAATTCTTTTCTGACATTTTCTTTACCAATACTCGTTATGCAAAGGTACAAAATATTTCATATTTTTTTTTTCAATGTTGGCTATATCATTGTATGTGCGTTGCGATAAGATCTATATTTTAAGTTTTAGTGAATTAATCATGTGACACCTTATAATAATAGGTCGGAGGCTTACCGGTTGCCGAATTGAATGCGCTGGAGTTAGAATTTCTCCACCTAAACGATTATAATCTAAACGTCTCGATAGAAGAATTACAGCAATACGGGGATCAGCTACTATTGCATTGGGTGCGTGAAGAAGAACGCAGAATACAATGGCGAAGGAAGGAAGCCATTGGAAGAAGATTAAGTATCAGTAGTGATAGTAGTAGTACAAGCGATATAGCAAGAATACAGTCATCAGCATCATCGTCATCATCAACTACAACTACAAATACTCCAGTACCCTCACATGGAGCACCTCGATCTGCCAGCACAATTGTGGCAGATGAATCAAATATTAGTCGTCAATATCACGATCGTCGACAATCATCATCATCTCATTTAAAGGAGAAAGACACGGGATCCGATCCGTTATTTTGTAGACAGTCATGGACATCAAAAATCACACATGAAAACCGTGCAACCAGATCATCATCAGTAACATCATATAAAACTATTGCAACAGCAGGTCGATATAATGCAAGTACCACAACACCTAGCACAGAATATCATCAATTTGCACCATCACAAAGTTTAGATGGTATTCCTACAGTCAAACAAATGTCACATCACAATCATCACCAGCGACATTCTTGGCATATTGATCACCATCATCCTCGCTTACCAACACCACCTTATAGTACAGTTATTCACCCATAATATTATACTATTACTACTACTACCGCTATTACTATTACTATTATTATTTTATTAACCACCTATATATATATTCTTTTGCGCACATTAAATTTTTTTTTCTTTCTATCCATCAAATATACTCCTATTACACATACTCACCCGTTATTATATATACGCATTTTTCAACCCAAAATCCTCTTTTTTTTGACAATACCAATATCATGACCAATTTTACGTGAAATTAGAATTAGTTCCCAAGACACAAGATTGTACCCCCAAACGTTATTAGAATCTAAGCTGCAACCTGTTGACGGATTAAAGAAACTAGTTCAACCAGAAAGTATGCAAATATAAAAATAATAAATAATAAATAAGGAAAGAGCCAATCAAAATATCGTAACTATAATTTTAACATTTTTCTTTTTATTTCAAGTTTATATATTCACTTTTATGATTATGCACAAGTTAGTTTTTTTTCCATCGTCATTTGGAGTCTGGCGTTATTGGCTTGGAAAGTGTCAAGGCTATCGGCAGTGAGAAAAAAAAGAAGAACCCCACTCATTATGTTACATGGATTACAAAAGTACACAAAACAGCCGAACCACGAACTACTTCCAGTTAGCACACGTGCATACTGGCCCAAGCATACAATTGGTCCTAGTAGTCATCCTGATGTACTGAATAATCCATCGACACCTGATTTTGATGAACTCATTTCAACAGTTGTATTGCTCATCAACAGCGATAGAGGCACCCAAACCATTTATAATCTAGCCTAGCAACCCTTTAATCAATATTGATGCTGTAACTCAACATATTACAAAATATCAAATTGTAAAAAACAGTTGAATATGGATAACTTTGCAGCTTCAGGGGAATAAGATTATAAATCAAAGGGCAATTTTGTAACGACGAATCAAGTTTCATACTCAATTATAAGAATTGAATCGAAGCATAGTAAATATTGTCGTCGAAGAACTGGAATTGGATAATAATAATCAATGGTTATCTTGTATAGCATTTCTCTCTCTCTCTCTCTAATTCACACACACACACACACACATGTATATATGTGAATATATATATTGCAATTTATAAAAATAAAATCAATTTGCGTTCGTCTTATATATACATACGTATATATTATTCTTGAGGGTAAAACATGTTTTGCTCATAAAAATTCACTTTATATTTTTTGCAAAACTGTTATGGATGAGGAATGAGCTATGATATAAAAAGTGCAAGATAAAACATATATTCCAATACGTCATTATGGATATTCTCAAATGTATATAATCTGTAAAAAAAAATAACAAAAAAAAAGACCTGTGTAGGGAAATAAGTTTGGTTTAGGAAGAGATGATGTAAAAAAGAAACTATGTATATGCGAGACTTTGTTGATTGAAAAGAATTGAAAAGAATACAAAAAGTAAGAAAAAGATAATTATTATTTAAGAGACTTGATGAAGCTATTTTTATACATTGAATATTAACTCGTATGCATCATAAACACATCTCTATTGTGAATAAAAAACAGCCAAAATTGTATGATAAAGACATAAATCTAATCGGTATAATAAACAATAATAGACAGCAAATATTCATTTTATCATAGACATCTAAGACTTTTAAAAAAACGTATGTGTATATCCTCTTCATCACGCACAAATAACAAGTTTAGGTAAGAATACATATTCGAATAATTTTTCGTTGATGTAAATAAAGAGGACATTTCACATTCTCAATTCACTGTATCTTTCTCTTTATTTTTCTCTCTCAATCCAACTTTCCATCTGTGTTTATAAAGTTTCCATGGCAACACTTGTATTCCTCATAAATATTTTTTTGTACCCTGTGAACCTAATAACATATACGCACAATCATTCATCAAAAATAGTGGAAGTTTTACGAGTATTCTATACATGTGATATTAATTTATTGTGTTGATGATTTGGGAGGGGTTGTTTTACGAGAAACATATGGTCCAAGCTATAAGTAAATATAAATGAGGTTTATGTTAGTACACATGTATATATAGAAGCATTTAAAAGAAGTATTATAAAATTTCGTTCTAATTATCTCATTACCGAAAATCCTTCAAGATCAGGAACAACAAATGTTCGTACACGATTCCAATCGATTTTGTATCCACCCTGTTTTGTGTGTCGACCCATGGCACCAGTACCAGTACCTATATTAATGTTGTTATTGTTGTTTCATTCGGTTGAACAAAAACAAAAAGTGATTCATTGTGAGCTGTCAAAATCAACATATCCAAATCGTAAAAAGTTGTCATGTAACGGGAATTTCAATTACCCTTATAGTAGTTGTGTCCACGCTTTGCACTCATTGGCAAACGGCTTGATCCTCTTGGTAATGCTCGAATGACACCAAACATGGTATTATTTTATAATTGTATGTGTGTTTCAAGAAAAAAAAAAGCCTCTGGTCTGCCCAAAATTTATTTATTATCCCAAGCAACCCTGCTGCCTGAACCCCGACAACAATTTTCGGAATCGTAAGTAGGAATTATTGTTTTCTTTTATTTATATGCAAAAGAAAGGATATTTGTATTTATAAAGCTAACTTTGATCCAATTTGTTTAAATGTTTCTTGCCAAGTAGGTGCAGAATCTAAAACCTGCAATCGCTCTTGATAGATAGTAGATAAGTGTAATTTGCATTTCGTTTCCAACTCAATATCTTGTTTAGCTGATGACTTAGATGGACCTGAGGTACCTAATCCAGGAATATCAGATACGGTTCGATGTCCACGTATAAACGGCCATATAGCTTGGTAAAGAATAACTCCTAATTCCCGAGCAGACATGAATGGAAATAGCTTGTAGACATCATGAAATGAAGATGGCAACATCTATACAGTAGAAAGAAGAAGAAGAAAGGGACATGATTGAGTAAGCTATTAGCAATCCTACTTCTTAATTATAACTTTCGCATATGAACAAAAAAAAGATATGTCACTTTACATGCTTCATTAGCACAATTAAGCGAGCGGTTCCATCCAGCTGTGTTGCAAATGTAAGACATGTTTGTGCTTGTGCCACTTGTTCCATATGCCAGAAAACAATGAAGTAGACCAAAACACTACGTAATAATCCATCCATAGGAAATCGAGAATTTGTTGAACATCTCTCAACAATGAGAAATAGGACCGGATGATCCTTGAATGCATTACCAATTGCAATGTCTCTATTTTATCGTTTATTAAGAAGCCCTGTTTCAAACACACATTCACACATCCATCAGTTCCCCTATAAAAAAAGATTTTTGATATGTACGTACCTTGCACATGGAATGTTCATTGGCAACGCTTCATCATATGCTTCAACTGCCGCTGTGGCAGAGGGCCACTTTACAGAAAGATGTGACAATATATGAAAATTGATAGCGGATTTATGTTCTATATTTTTGAATAATCAATTTATTAAAAATCAAGTGAAAATTATAATAATAATAATAATACAATGTACGCTGTTTGCTTTTTATAGTATAAATTACCTTGTGAATATTGTTTTTGATCCTGAAACTTACAAAATAAATTTGCTGATCGCTCAATGTTGTCCATATATACTTGGTCTTGTAATTCTCTAAAAGTGAAAAATTTGTAATTAATGTGTCATTCCTATTTTCTGGGATAAGATCCTTTAATTACAAACAGCACAAAAAAAGAGCATACAGCATTTCATTGAGTTGTGGATACACTTTCAGAAACTGTGGAGGTCGTCGTTGATTTGGATAACTAATAGCACTGATTGAGTCCTTGGAAGTATCGCCTTTTACACCACCACTGTTTCGAACCTTACTCAACAAGTCAGTTTTTTCTTGTCGTAAAGCCTCAATATCAACATTTGGAAATAATTCAAGTGCTCCACCAGTAATACCATCAATTGCAGCATTGAAAATAGCTTTAGCAAGACCTAGGTTTTGACAAAAGCAAGTTACTGTATAAAATACAAAATGCATACCACCTAATTAGCAGACCATCAACAATATCACTTCCCCTCCCCCAAGTAATAATCCATAATATATAATTGCTTACTCAAGTTTTCAAGTTCATCCAATACTGATTCCTCTTGATTCTCTTTGAAAAAGGTGTAACGATTTTTCATATGTCGGAACCATGCATCCATTAAGAGCTTTGAAATAATCATCGGGTCAACACTTTTTGAATCTGAACCAGTTTCTCCGCTATTTTCCCAAAAATGGGAATGACTTAACAATCGATATCCTAATGCACGACATTCCATGGATGGGTGATTAACAAAAAGCAAAAGCACTTGACGCCATCGTTGCTTCATGTACCGTTTAAATGCGTCAAATCCGGGCCGATTGTGATAATCATTTTCACGTGCATCTTCGAATAACATAGACAGATTCGCTAGAATTTTTTCGACATTAATAGATCCACCAGCATTTGCAATATGCATTGCTATTGCTTTTGAAAACACCTGTTCCAAAATTGTTCTATATAAATAAAAATGCCTCCTTATGTGAGATATTTTTTGTTATGGCGTAGCTTTTATTCGTATATTACAATATTTACTCGAATATCCCTGGCCATTTTTCTTCAGCAGCTGCTACCAAATTCAATATAAGATATCGTGATCCAGCATCCGTTTGTAATCTATCCTTTGTTGTTTCTCGATCCAGTCGAGTGATTAAAGCCACAAACATGCTTATTGCAACATCGGATGTATCACTTCGTAAGGCTGTCATTTGTAATAAAAATAAAGGTATTTTTAAGTCATCGGGTCCGCGCTCTGATGTCGTTGATGCAATAATAGGTAAAATCCATTCAACAAGATCAATCGATGCAGGCTCAAGGTCCAGTTGGTCAAATGATGGTTTGAGTGTATCAATGATGGATTTACCGCCAGACTATATATATATATATATATATATATATTGGTTTTTTAGTTATGAATGTTTGCTCATATAATGAACTAATTAAAAGAGTATGTTGCCTAGTTTTACCGGAATAAGATATTGAAGGTTGAGTCGGCGATCATAAGCCATAGCATCCAATGCAATGGCAATGTCCAACGCATGCTTCATGATTAATCCACTTTTATCAAATGCCACGGTATATAGCCAAGTTGAAAACATGCTTGCGACACTGACAATTTCTCTATTACATGGAAAGGATGTGATACATTAATGAAGATTGTTAATAATAATTTAAAACTCCCATTTTTTTAAAAAACAGCATACCCAGATATTGTGCGAACAAGCGATTGTTTAGTATCTCGCTCATGAAGAAACATGTCACCTAGTCCATTATTCTCATAAAGCCTTTGAAATATATCCTTCCAACATTCTATTTTAAAAGAGATAAATATCCATTATCCGATCGAATCGAACTTCAATTTGAATCGTTAAGTTTAATTTACCATTGACAACTCCGGGCGCTATGCGTGGTAAAGAAAGAAGATATCCTAACAAATAAATCTGAATATCTACGAAAGATTTATTTAGTCAGCTCTCGAGGAGATAACATAACCAAAACTAAATTGGATCAATTATTTCTCATACCTGATTCTTGAATACCGTCATTATATCGTTTTATCATATCAAAATACTGGTTCCATAGATTTTGTATCGACTTTTTTATTTCATTCTTTTGATTATCTAACAAATGTGATAATAAACTTGACCCAAGAGCAGTAATTCGTGATCGATCATCATCGGCTGCAATTGTTCTGCACCAAAAAAAAAATGATGAAATTTTTTAGAGGGACAATATGTAGTGATACGAAACAAAAAAAAATATTAATAGATATATACTTTGAACCATCTATATGCGGATTTCCAGCAGTAGCAAAAGACCAAAGAAGATATTCATGGATTCTTGGAATAGACCATTGTGGCAGTCGTTCACATACAAGACAGAGAAGCCAAAGCATAGACATTGGCGTACCTATGGATTCTTTTCCAATCTAAGCTCGTAACTGTGTGAGTTTTCTATCCAGCATTATGTATTTTTATTATGATATATTATACATTACATTTAGTAAGGCGCCGAAAACACTATATAAAAATACATAAATACGCGTTATTATTATCAATAATTAATCCTCTAAATTTTGTGTTATCAAAACCAACCTACCTATCATCTATTGCTTCACGAAATGCTATACATTCAACTAAAAGATCAATAAGTGCTATATTCACTGTGTCTTTTAAAATAACTATAACAGCATTTGCATCGATCCTCCCTAGACCTGACAAAAAAAAACATTTAGATTATTATTTCTTTGTCTCATAGATCCTTTATCTATCTTTAAAACCGCGTACCGTTGTTTGTCGTTCGTGCCTGTAAAATGACATATGCCCACTACAAAAAAAATAGTCTCGTTCGTTGTTAATATACCTTCTTTGATGGAGAAAAGGTTCGTTAGATCTCTTATGCATTATTACTTGAATCAACTTTATAGCATCTGTTGTCATGAATCGTTTTAATTTTTTTACAGCAAGAGCCAACGATTTCTTATTATTATCGTCCGTAGTGTTGTTATTTGATTGATTTGCCGGGCATTGTGCAATAGCATTGGATAATAATTCGAGATCGGCGTCTGTACATCGAGATAGTGGCATGGAATATATACAACAAAAGGAAATGCGGCGGGATTTTCAGTTAACAAATGAAAAAATATATGCATTCCGAATTTGGATTGTCATGGATACAAATTTAAGCATATTTGAATATAATATAAAGCTGACTTGTACCACAACTTATAATGCCTATGCCATATACAAGGCTTGACTTGACCATGTGGATTGTTATGCATCTAAGATCAAAACTAAATTCTTATTATTTATTTCTCGTATTCCTTGCCAATAACATCACATACACCCCGTTTTTGTATATATTATAATGAAAGGCATTTTAATAGACAGATAGACAGATGTATAATTAATATATTAGATTTAATAGTAGAACTTGTCAAAATATGCGCGTGAATTAATATATATGCTGTTTGGTATAATTTATACTTGTATAACACGTGCTATTAGAATGGATTAATATTATTATAGTATGACTGTTGTTTAAGAAAGATGATGAACAAGTATGATAGATAAAAAAAGAGCGAGAGAAGAACGAAAGAAATAAAGTAAGTTTTAATATTAATAAAGAAAGGGAATAGAGGCAAGGGGATAATAAAAGAAGATATATAATAATAATAATAACAATAATTAAAAAGTTATGTTTGAAGAATTGAAATCCGTTGATCATTCAAATTATTTTGCTCGGCTTTTCGTTGCCTGTATCGCATAACAAGTGGACTGGGTGTGTCAATTTTCCAAGAATGATCACTGTGTTTTAAACCAGCACGAAGTTCTTTTAATACATTATCAAAGCCGGTATCATCCCCTTTAGTAAGATCCGGGGGCAAAGGAGATAATGAAACCATCTGATTTGGTCCTTGTTGTGGGTTGGAATCGCTTGTGACACTACTATACGATGTAGACCGTGACAAAGTAGAAGTTGAAGATGCTACTGAACTATTCCGACTTGAACAAGAGGATGACATTGATACACGAGGTTTTTGCTTCTATTTTATTGATGATGAATCATTAGTATTATACATGCTTGTATATTCTTTAGAAAACCACTACTCTTATTATTTTGAACTATGATTTCATGCGTATTATTTACCTTTAGTATCATTTCTTGTTGTCGCTGGCGACGTAATGCACGTTCACGAGCTTCATGAATTTCCACTTGTGCTTTCTATGATAAAAAATGAGACAAAAAAGTTTAGATATCTATTACTACTATAAAGTATAAATTGTGACTCTACTTACAGCAAACGATGAAGAAAATGTGTAAATAATATCAAAGAACTCTTCCGATTTGACAGTTGTCGGATCTTCGCCATAATATAAAATTAATTCTTTTAACTTTTCATCAATATCCTTTGTCATGCTCTTCAAGTTGTTGCCTATAGGATTTGCTTCCATCAAAAACTCTTCCATAGAGTCAGCAAATCGATCAATTTGCGACACGGATGTTCGACGACGTCGATGCAAGTTAAGTTCATCATTGATTTGTAATAAATTTGCGCTTAATGCATTTACGGAGGCAAAAATTGTGGGCGGTGATACTATATTATAATTTACGACATCAATATTATTGACAGTGAAGAACCAGCTGTAATGATAATGAGAATAATAACTTACATTTTGCAGCAGCTTCTAAATGAACAATATCATCTCGAAAATCAACAACATCGTCACCTGATTTGGCTAAAAAGTGTACTAGATAATGAAGTAAAGTAGGCATAGTGTTACTGCTTCCTTCCCCTTCGGCCCGAGTATCCCGCATCTATATTGTATATCAAAAGTGAAATTAAAGAACGTTTTCGGGATTATCTGGTTGTTTTTGTTTTTGTTTTTGTTTTTTTTTTTGTATAAGAAAAAAATTTACTTTAAGCAATGCATCTAGACGAAAACCATAAGCATTACCACGAATAGTATGGCCGTTGAGATAATTCCCAATGGCAAGAACAGTCTATATTATATAAAAGCATTAATATTGGTTATATAATTTTAAAGTTACCCATTAGATCTAACTCTTTTTTTATCTTACGCACCCTCAATACTTTTTTGAAACGTACGCTTTCACGTAGTTCACAGATGGCATATTGAAGGACATCGAGTTGCTACGTATAATTTTAAAGAATAAAACTATTAATATTCGACAAGAAGTAAAAAAAAATCAAAAATCACGTAAAGTAAAATAGAAAAACATACTGCTAAGATTTCATTGAGTTCTTGTTTAAATCGTCGACGAAAAATCATACAGCTGACACGATCAGCCAATCGAGGAATATACATAACCTGTTATTATAAATATACAAAGGCATTAATATTATATATACCAGAGTAGTTTTTTAAGAAAAAATATATTGCATTCTTCATACTGATCGAAAATAGCGTTCAGCGTTTCCAAGGTTTTCGACATCACCATTGAACTCCTTTACAATTTCAATCTATTAATGGCAATAGTATATGAATAATTAATATTGACTACTGTGTAACTTTGTGCTCTATAGTATGCTTTTTATTTATTTCTAGATTTACCTCTTCTTTCGTAGGAATGTATTGTCGGATAGCCATCAAGTTATCGACAGTAAGCTTATTATCATCGATATTCCAGATGGCATCTCGGATTTCAGGATAGGTCAATTTGATACGCGCCAACATAATGGCTAAATAATTGTAATAAATATTTCATTAATTCGCCGAACAAAAGTTCAATTTTATTAATAGTTGTCTATTTATACTTGCCTATATTGTTAGCTCGGTTAAATTCCAAAAGAGTGATAGAATTGGATTTTCGTAATTTTGGACCAACAGCATTGTTCGTTGTAATACCATTTCCTCCTACTTTTATATTTTACCGATTATTTTACAATAAGTATATTATGTAGTACCATTACAATAACATAAGATAGTTTTTATTATACACTTACTTTTACGAGTTTTCTTGAATAAGCGTTCTAGTTCCACAGTATCTAATTGTACAGAAATAGCTGTTGGTGGGATCACTGAATTTTGTTCTCCAATGAAATTCGTCAAATTGCTATTGGAATTCTTATGAGGCGATATATCATCAACTGACCAAAGATCTTCATCATCTTCAGCTTCACTACTATTACTGCTCGCCAAAGGAGATTCTAACCCGCTATTAAAATCAGGTGATAGAATTTCCTTCCAGACAGTATGTTGGATTCGTTCTGGTGTCAATTTTGACCAAAAGAATTGCTATATAAAGATAACATTAATTTGAGGAGAAAAACATGTCATTTTTTTTCTTATCATTAAAAATACTGAGTTACGTACCTTCATTGTAATAACAGGTTTCTGAGGCTTTTGCCAACAGCTTGTATTACCAGCAAATGATGGATCAGAGATGGCAGAGAAAGAAATATTTGATTCAGTAGTAGGCGAAGTAGGAGAACTTGTGGGTGATGATACATTATTTTCGTGCAATGATTTAAGCGAGGTAAAACATAGATTAAGTGCTAAAGGGTGAAGATATTTCGATGTACGTACGCTACGACGTTTTATGGCATTAGCGTTAGATCGATGTGTTGGTGCGGGAAAAGACATTTGTGTCTTTGGTGGAGGAGGTGGGGGAGGCGGTGGTGGTGGTGGTGGAACGTTGGACGCTGGAGGTTCAGTGACACTATTAATAGCATCAATTGATGTTACTGGTTCAGTATTGACTTTTGTTGTTGAATTCACTATTGTAACCTCCTGATCATTGGTTTTACTAGTATGATAATCGTTAGCAACAACACCTGGTGTCTGGGGTTCAGCAGTTGTTGCTGTCATGGAGGATGCAATTGATGAAGAACGATGGCGATTATAGTGCTCCATTGAAGCAATACGTTCTTCGCGTTCTTGAAGATCAGCCTGTACTTTGTTCATTTTCATCATCAATTCATTTTTTTCACGTCGAATCTTTGTGTTCGCTTCTTCACTTCTGACTAATGAATCTTTTAATTCATCTACCATATTTCGTAATCCTTCAGTATCTTCTAGATCTCCATTGTCTATTGAATGTCTTGTTGTTTTATTTGTGCCTGTCTTGTCGGGTGTAGTATTATTCACACGCTCTAGTTGTATTTTCCCGGCGATTGGTTGAATAAGTTCAAGAAATCGTTGAATTGACTGCCGAAAATCACCTATAACATGTAATATTTACATATAATTTTTGTTTAATTTAATTAATTACAGTGAAGTGGTATAAAAAAACGAGGTAAGTAAAATTTACCTTTTCTTGCAGCAGGTTTCATATTTGATGCAAAGATACTGACAACTGTCCAAATATCAATTACATCTCTAAAGTTACAATCATCCTGTTAGTGAAAATGCATAATTGACAAATGGACAATGACATGGATACTACGTACTGTTTATTGGTATTAACTTTATCTGTACCAAGATTTAGAAGATTGCTAATGCTATCTATAACAAGATAATAAACGTCTGGATCTGTAGAAAACTTGTCAAAAGCCGTTGCAAATATATCTTTTGGTTGACTACATGTGATGAGAAAAGGAAATACAGAAGTTAGAAAGAAAAAAAAAGCACATATTACATATTCCGGAATAATTAGTTTATTTACAGTTGTAATACGCTGTGACGTCGAGATTTTTCCACTTCGTTAATAAGATTTAAATCTGTTCGTTTCGCTTCAAAATATGTCCGGACTGAACTACTTAATGTATCAGATAAATCAGGTAATTTTTCTAGATTCTAATTATTATAGTTTACAATTAGCAAGAAGATAATAATCATGATGTTAATGGTATTATATTAATACAAAGTCTAATACCTTAAGATAATTGTCCAATCCACGCCGTTCTAATTCTGTCCGTATAGAACAACGTACTTCAATAGACTCAGAAGCATTTGCAATTTTATTAAATAGACTGACACATGCAGCTTGCAACTCCCAGATTAAAGAAGGTACTTTTTTTCTATTATCTGATGTCACGGCTGCCAGTCCACCCAATTGATTTACCAAACGTTCAAATCGATATTGTTCACCTCTAATTTCAGAAAATACACCAAGGACACTTTCATACCCTTGTAATGAGAAAATACAGAGGGAGGATAAAATTTCAAAAATGTGAATAATTATCTTTAATGCAGTATTATTAGAATCTCTTTTGTTATTTTCAAGGTGGCTGCTTGATTCGACAATAGGTACTTCTTTTTCTTGTGCAGCCGAGAGTGTTGTAGAGATAGATGGCAGAATGCTTCTATTAACTGATGTTGCTGAAGGTGACTTGATTAATGTCGTAGTCCGTAATGAACTGGCTGGTATGGATTTATTATAACCAGTAACACAATTCAATCCAGCAAGTAGGGCAACAACAAGATAGTGAAGAATCAGTGGGCGTATCGACACTTGTTGGGAGCCCGGCTATAATTGAGCAAAAAAAAAGTAAGTTCAGATTGAGCGCGTAAATAAATGAATAATAGTTTTTTGTATTAACGCCACCAGTAATTACAAAAAGACAAAAGAACAATGATAAAGAGAAGAAAGAGAAGAAAGAAAGGAGAAAAGAAAAAAAGGAAGACATATAAAGAAGGAAAAAATAATAATAATCTATCTGTCTTCCCTTTCCCCTGCATTATACGTAGCATATCTTGTGAGTATATACATTTTATAACAGATTGAGCAAAAAAGGAGAAAAAATAATAAGAAAAAGAAAAAAGAAACTGTAATAATAGTTTATAGATGTATATGTAAAAATATAATTAATTGAAACTGTTACTCACATCTGTAATTAAAAGCGCTTTTATACATTTGACACATTCTAATAAGCATATTTCTTCAGTTTCACCGAGTTGATATTGACCATGTTTCCTGATTTTGATTTTAAATTTGAATTGTATACATATTGATGAGCTTGTCATTACATTGCATAATTATGTTTAATGGCACGAAAGAAAAAAAAACTATTTACTTTTTTCTTCTTCCATCGAGTCGTTCAAGCACACTTTCTAGGGCCGATAGGCCATCATGACGTCGAGAAAGAAATTCACCAACCCACGAAACACTCCCAGTAGTGAACATGGCTTTGAGAGATATAAGGTGTTTGGTTAATGCATCAACAGGTGTGTTTCTATAGATGTGAATTATAATAAGTGCAAAAAAAATTGATATGTAAAATGATTTATTAATGCGTGTGCAAATAAATAATAACAAATAATAAGTGTTATATTTATATCTTTCAATATATTAATTGTACTTACTTGCTGCGTAGTCTTTCGACATAAAAATAAGGACTATCGGGATCTTTACGTTTTGTGGAGCTATCATCTGTACCTGCAACATTGGCAGCCGCGGCTGCAGCGAGTGTACCAAGATGTGATCCTTCTTTACGCGTCAAACTATTATGACGGCCATTATAATTGTTGCTGTTCCCATTCCCAATACCATTAATATTTGCTTTGAGAAGTAGGCTCCCACTGTTTTGAGATATTGATCTTTTATCATCTAACAATAACCATGCGGATGCATCTTCATCATCGGGTTGAGCCAAAGCATTAAACTCTAAAACCATAGAACACACTTTGGAACTACGATTCTGACTGGTTGTCAGTTTCTGATATTGATTGAACTTATATGATGTAGCACGTCCATTGCTACCACTATTATTTTTAATTGAAGAAGCTTCCGCATTTGATGATCTACTACTAGAAGTTGAAGCAGTAGAAGGTGGATGAAGTGGTGGTCTTCCAGCTTTTTGTTGAAAATCATTTACTTCCTTATTATTGGTTGATATTGTTGATGTTGATTGTGGTTGACGTGAAATTAGCGACCGAGTATCACTACGTTTTATCGTGGAGCGTAAATTACGTAAAGATGTATTGGAATTAGATGATTTTAACGTAGGAGCAAGAGGATGCCCTTTTATATGTTTCTTCTGTTGAAGTAGATAAAGTTTTTGGTCAGTCGGTAAATCTCGTAGTTTATCACGTTGTTCATCTTTCATATCGAGCTCATCCTATATATTAAAAAATAACCCCCCCCCCATAAATAATAATATATTAATATTACAATTATCTAAAAAAAAATTTGCAATAAAAGAGTTGTTTTTTAATATATTAAAGGACACGTGCAAGAAGTGATTCAAACGTTGCATTCAAAACATCCAAACTTCTCACTGGGATTGATGAATACGTGGGGTGAATAGTATCATCATTAATACTATTATCATTTTCATTTTTGGTTGTCGGATTATTGGTCGGTGGTGAAACTGAAAATGGTGCATGAATAACTACTCCACCAGCCATAGTTACACTGCTATTATTATTATTATTATTATTATTATTATTATTATTATTATTATTATTATTATTGTTGTTGTTGTTGTTGTTGTTGTTGCTGTTGTTGCTGTTGTTGGTGCTATTATTATTTCGGCCAAGCCAAGTATGTAATAGATTTTTTCCAAACCGTGAAGAAGTACTTTTATGTAGAGTTGGTTGCGATCTCTGGTGTTGTTGTTGATGTTGCTCATGTCGATTCAAAGTACTAGATTTTGCATGACGAAGCCGCTGTGTTAATCCTTGCTGACTACTAGTGGAATTAACAACTGTTGTGGGTATTACACTTTGCCTACGGTTCCCAGTTATAGTTGGTTTTGTCGTTATCGATGCTGTAGTTGCTGATGCTGAAGTAGCTAACTTTGGAGATGAAGGGGCTTGGGTGGTTGTAGTTAATGGATAATGAAAAGACATGCTATGAAGATGCTTTGGTTTTTGAGGTATGGAAGGTGCGCTATTACAATTGTTTTTTTTGTTTGTACTAGTCTTACTAGTACTTGATGTTCGTTTCTGAGCCATAGTTAAGTCATTACGCTGCTTTTTATGGCTAGCCATATACAATTGAAAGGGAAAGGGGTCGGTGAGGCTTAAAGCAAAAAAATTAGAAGGATGGTTTTTTTGAAAATGAAGAAAAAGAAAAAAAAAGAGTAAAGTTAGTTAAATGTTTCAAAGCAAGGGAGCGGGAAGGGATTCGGTAGGAGAAAGAGAACAGAATTCGATATACTGTGAGTTAAGGATTAAGAAAAAGAGTAATGATATATTTTTTTAAAAAAAAAAAAAAGAAAAGAAAAAGAGTATAATCTTTAACTAGAATGTGGGTCAAAGGAATGGAAAGGGAAATGAAGATAAAATAAGATGAAAAAAAAAGAGAGAGAAAGAGAAAAAAATATGACGGATACGTAAAGGGCGTAAAGAAATAAGCGACTTATTCAGTCATTCCCTGAAAAGGGAGTGATCAACCAAAAATATGAACCCGAAGTTCTCCTACCTTTATTTTATTATTTTTTTCGTATACAAAAATGATTTGCTACTCCTTATTGTTCTTGTTTCTCGGGTTTATATTATATAGTATTGTATGCTGACTTGTAGAGTTGTATACAACCAGCAAGAAAAAATAAGAAAAAAGGGAAAAGGGAAAAGGAAACTATTTTTTATTTAGATTTTAGATTTTTAATTATCACCATGACAACTTTACCATGGCAAACTTGATTATTTACATTATATATCATAGTAAATATATGTAGTGCTACTAGTGAGTATGCTAATTATTTTGCAGGTTTAAAAAAAAATCATGTATGTCTCATCAACCTTTCTATTTAATGCGATATCTATGGGGAATCACCTGCATAACATTTTACTTCTCGCTCTTTCGCTTTTCTTTACTCAAAATATAGATAACCCCGTTCGCAACCTCATATTGAATTTTCCCCCCGTTCCCTTCAGAGCGTGGTTTAGATGATCTCCTTTGTTCAACTCCAAACTGATTTTGTCCAATCGCCTCATGAGTTATTTTTTTAGTATTACTACTATAATACACCAACTTTAAGTTAAATAAGAATAGCCCCTAAACAAAACAAAAAAAAAGTATTTAAAACTATAAATTTTTCAATTAAAAAGCAAGCGAGGATAGAAAAAAAGTGATCAATGCTTTTTTTTTTGGTCCTCTCTTCTTTAGTAAAAATGATATTAATAATAATAATAATAATAAAGTATTGAATAAGAACACAGACATTTTGAATACATCCCATCTATACAGTGAGCGATTAAAAAGAGTAAAGAAAGGGGGTACATCCTCACACACTCACACGTTCTTCCGCAGCATAACATTTTTTTTGTCTCAGCTACGTAGATTATGACAGAAGCATATACTTTTCCCTTCTAGCTTGATCAATAAAATGAGTTTAGAAGCAGAGATTCCAGGATCATCAATAAAAGGTTTTGAATCAATATACTGTGTTTGTTTTGTAATCAATTATATTTAACTGATTCCTTTCAACCATTTATAAATATGTACAGTGTTTGGATCATGTGTTGATGCAATCGCAGGATTCGGTGAAGAGCTGAACATTGAAGCTAAAACGACCCAGGTACAAACTCTTTATTATGCAACCATTACAATTATTATTCTTATTAGGAATGAGAATCATTAACTAACGTGTCTTTTGATATATGTAAGCTTATTTTATGGACACTCAACATGTCCATGACAGGTCAAGCTATCATTCGTATTTCACCCGCATTCTTCGATCATTACCGTGTTAAACGACCTATTGTCAGTCGAGACGAACGTGGTCATGCAGTCAAAGGGGAAAGCTTACGAGCTCGTGTGCTTTTAAAGGTATATACTTTACTATATATATTATTTAAAAAAATGATGGATATCAATTAAACGATATCATAATGCTCATTTATATATTAGACCTTAAGAACAGTCTTTCGGAAAAATCAAAATATATTGAGTTCGTTAGAAAAATGTCGATTTTCATGGGAGGACCCTGGTGTTCCTGCTGAAGGCGAAGTGGTCAATGTTGAACCACGGTTTCATTTCAAACTGCTGTCACAACAAGGTAAAAATAAGAAAGGAGAATTATGGTACTCTCAGGGCATATATGGAAAAAATGCAAAATATGGGGGGGATCGAATAAATGATCGACTGACTCCAGAATCAATGAAAACAGGTGTTTCAAAGAAACATTCTTTACGATACGGTGATACGGATCCTGTTGTTCCATTATACAGAAAAACAACACAGCATAAGTTTACTGTTGATCCTCATCTTTTGAATGATTATATTGGTCATTTTCATCCGAAAGTTACGGATATCGCAATTGAATGTACTCCTGAAGCTGTCAAAATTAAATCGTATCGATGTGAATTAGGCATAGGTACGTTATTCATATTATGACCATATTATACAATTTGAATAACCTTACTTGTTAAACTTTGGAATATTAGAGCCTGTGGGTTCCCATCGAACAATGCATAGTGAATTTACCATTGCCAGTTCTGATTTTGCATCTTATTCAATTCAACGGAATGTTCAGGTGGCTTTTAATATTAAAGAGATGAAGGTACATAGTTCATTAACATTGCTGTCAATCATAAACAATATTATCATTTATCATTTATTTATTTTTTTAGACTGCGGTAAATTATGCAGCAGATCTTAGTATGTTGATAAGTGCATCGTTTGATGAACCTGGAAAGTACGTATCTATATTTATATTTTTATTTATGTTTATTAAAATAAAATATTTAATTATTAGGGCTATTGTATTTTCAGTTGAGGTTCCTGATATGATTATTGCTGATTTCGCTGTGGTTACCCACTTGGAAGATCCAGTACCAACCCAAATGACATCTAATACTGAAACAAGTATTGAAACTCGATCAGGTTATCGTTAATGAACACATTTACCTCTTCCCTTTTCCTTTCCCAATAAACAGGGTACCACTATTACCGAAAATGTATAATAATAATAATAATAATAGTTTTTAGCTGTAAATAAATAATTTGAATTCCTTTTTAATATATGAATTTTATAGAATATTAAAATACGCACAACAAATAATAGAATAAGGTATATGCAGGGTATAACAATTAAAAAATTAACTCTTCCACACAGCAACACAGATGATGATTGCAAGAATTAATATCACACTAAAACCAATCGACATGATTCGATTCAACTTTTGCCATCGTTCAGCCATTTTACCACCACGTTCGCGTGGCCTTCGAGGCCATATTGATCCAATCCACCAAAGTGGTGGAAGTATAAATCCAAAAATAAATAATAAAGCACCGAGTGAATAAGCGCCGTCTTCATCATGCTTCGCAGCCACCCACCACGGTGCAGGTAATCCATGACTTTCTGTAGCATTATAATCATATCCCTGGTACCAATCAGAGCTATGCTTGACAGGTGATTTTGCATAAGCTTGTTTTTGTAACTGATGTTTCTTTTTCGTATCTAAATCCTTGGCAAGTGCTGTCCAAAACGTTGTTAAATTTTCGTCGTTATCGTCGAAATGTTTCGAGTCACGTAAAGTTGATTCGGATGGCTTGTTCTGTACAATATTGTTGGAGGTAGCTTTTAAGGATCCTTCAGAAAGTCGGTTATGTAATACAGGACCATATTCTGTTTCAATATATCGATTAAATGACGAATCAGGATCTGATTCTTTGAATACTACAGCATTAGGTGGTAATGGTGATATATGTGGTGAATAATGTTGCTCTTGTTTTTCGTCATCCGGTACTGTTGTCTCTGTGCTCGGCCGAGGTGGTGGTGTAAAAGCAGTGTTGGTATCATTTGAATAAGGAGTAGTAGACCGTTGTTGCTGTTGTTGATCCATTAAGTTTTCAGTAATTTGTTTTTGCCAATCATTTGGTTGTTGTTGGGACATGGGTATAATACAGCAGAATAATAATAGTAATAATAAAAAGAACGTGGTTGTTACAAAAATGGTCTGGGTCCCACCATCATCATATTTTTTTTATTATGTTGTACAAAACATTTGAATTGGAAAAGGTCAATTTTTTTTTTTTTTGAAGAACTTGAAGTGGTACACCTGTAATGCAATCGAAACAAAAAATACACTTGCATATTTTTTGAATACAACAGAAAAATTCAGGGGCACAGTTCCTGAAGTTTCCAGGCATGTGGCAATAAGTGCTGTTGTAATTACTACATGAGTAGTTAGGGGTTAGTCCCTTTATAACAAAATCATTTTTAAGATCAAATGGGGCGTTTTTCAATTGTATTCTTTTTAGTTTTTTTTTGATTTCTGTCACTGTACATTATACTTTGTGAACCTTCTTATTCATTAATATATCTTCCATCTGACTCAATATATCTACTTGGCTGCTATTGTTTTGAGAAGCCATTACTGTCTTTATCGTCATATTATCAATTCAAGTGATGTTTCCGTGTTCACCAGGCTATATAAATCGTCTGTCTTCGTTCATTTTATTGCCAGCACAACAACGACTCATGGCACCGATAAGATTCTCCCCGTCATTAATAGCTCTATCATTAGCACAAGGATGAAAATAAATCTAGTAAAAAAAAAAGAAAAATAGACGGCAGACAAGATTTTCAACTACTAGTTGTACAAACAAATAAATTATTAAAAATTAAAGTGTTGTGTAACTTCAAAAAAAAGGGAATTGTCTTTCATCACCATGTATGATTGTATAACATGCCTTTTATTCTTTCTGTTTTAGCGAACAGTTTTTTTCTTCGGCCGTCTAAGATATTATTATTTTTGTCAACTGAGTATTACTCCTTATGACAAGCTAGATCCAGAAAAACTTAAACTAAAGTCACTTTCTCTAGGTACGCCTCTTGATACCAGGATAAAAAAATTCTGTTAAATTATTTCTACGTATGAGATAATCTGGCGAATTATTGGATCAAGTACAGCAACGTAGAGCGATTGATCAAATAACAAATTCTTTCTCTCTCCCAGGTTTGATAAAATTAGTTCCAATCACTTATGCCCCTTTGTTGGTGGCTTGAATACAACGATCAAGAATACAATGAATTCTTTATAAGCCCGCTTCTTCATTGCATATGATATATTATAATTAGTTTTACATTCTTTATAATTATTATTCGTAAGACCACACTAGGTCTATTTACAGAAAAAATGTATAACAAATCATTTTAATTCGAATTTGGTATAATTCAAGTATTGTTAGCGACACTAATGAACAAAGATATTGAGAACAAAGATGTCTTTTGCAGCTTTATATTAATCATACCAGCGAGTTATTTTTCTCATAGTCTTTTTCCTTACATTCCTGATAAGATATAATAATACATAATGACTTTATCAGTAAATAGTTAGCTTATATAATTCTCAATCAGTTAAAAATTTTCAGATCAAGTTTAACAGTATTAGTTATATTTTGGAATTGATCAAACGATGGGTAATTCTAGTCTTTACAAATCTTTTATTAAGTTACATATAGGCAACGACAGCTCAAGGATCTACTATAAATATACCTTGTATACAACACAGTGAGATTATTTGTTTCTTTACCACTTTACTCTCTCATCCTCAATTTTTATTAAGTTTACATTTTTTCATAAGAGTTATTAACTTGATTTTTCTACAATTACTATGATACTACAGCGCTTTTCAATAGTACTGCTTGTTATAATACTTAGAAACGTGGCTTTTTCTTTAATTCAAATACTCATATTACTACTTTCTTATTGCGAGAAATATTCCTCAACATTTCCTAGCTCGTTTATTCAAGGATTAGATATCCCCACAGATACCCATATACGTTCTTCTTGCCTCCTGGTTATCGAATTTTTACTAAGCAATATTTCCTTTTGTTGAATAGAGACAACTTTACAAATATGTTCACATTGATTCGATAACTTTTCTCAAATATATTTGCATTTCTCTCAAGTGGCTTAATTTATTCGAGATCACTTATTGCCCACGCTTATCTCTCAACTACATATCAATTTTCAGGACAGCTTCTCTGTTAAGTTCAAAAGAGAAATATAATACATATATCTTAGTCATTCAACCGTTTCTAACCGTTCTGGGCATGCTACCTTGTAAATATACAACTGGTGTTCTACATATGTTATGGCGGTATATATTTTTAGTCCCATAAAGAAGCTACATTAATGGCAGTTAGCAAAATATCAAGGACTCTTCATATGAGTGATAAATTAAGCTAATAGACCATATTTATCGTCAGCAAACTAGTGAATAATACATCCTTCAACTGATCAACCTCCCTTCCTAACCATTTGATTATTGTGTGAAAAATAATAAAAAAAAAATCTTGAAGAGTAAATTATATTTATGACACTTTTTGATTACATTAATAAAGAGAGGAATAAACGTTTTTTAAAATTTTCTTCATATGTTCGAGACAGATAAAATGTTCCAAAATTTTCTTTTTGCTTCTACTTTTTTTTTTGTAAATTAACAATATACGTACCCTTGAAAGAAATTAATACATATCTTCCTTTTGTTTCTCTTACATAAAAAATATGAGAATAAAAATGAAGTACTAAAGTCTAGCAATTCTACTTTGTGCCTTGATAGATTTTCACTTTTTTTTATGTAGAAAGATGATTGAGATGATCACACCTTTTCATATTGTATTTCTTTATGATGTATCCAAATAACAATTAGTTGATACTTTTATTTGTAAAATCAAATCTAATTCTCCAATACCTATCAGATATATAGTAACTAAAAAAATAACACGCAAATCATTCTTGTTTTTATATATTGTACAAAATAAAAGAGTAATCTTAACGATAATTGAAAAGAAACTTTACTGATTAAAAACATGATAATAAATCTAAGCATAGTTATACGTCTGTGTGCTGTTGACTAAATTTTAAAAACACTGTTAAACTGATTCATGAAAAGGCAGCAAAAGAGAGTCAACCGTTGACTTAACTTTAATTTTTTCATCCTCCATTCTATCTTCCTGCATAAACTAACATCTGCAGAAAGTAAAACCCCCATAATGAACATTTTCTATGATGGTAAATGTTATATATTTCAGATCATGCAATGACTTGTAAAAACCCAAGATAGTTGTAAAAATGTATATATAAAAACATATGGTTACTATAATAGTTGTATATATATATAAAATGCGATGTAATATAATTTGTGTATATATGATTCCTTCCTTATTCCTTTTCCCCCATGATTATTTCTTTTTAATATTAAAATTTAAATCTTGTTTAATGTCCACCGCAGCATCCTTGTTGAGCGGCAGCCTTCTTTCTATTTTTACGATGACTTCCTTTTGCTTGTCTGATGCTATCGTTATCTCCCAATTCGATATCTTTGGTGATACGGAGTTCTGTGAACGATAATTATATAAGTTTCCATGTCAACACAAAAAATCACCCCATATTTCCCAAGTTATTGCTCTTTCTTTTACTTTAAAATTGTCTCCTTACCATAAGTATTATCGTCTCGTGGTACACCTTGAACAACATTTTTTCGTAGTAATGAATTTACTTGATCTGCTAATTTCAATTTCTATAACATAGAACCAACCTTTTGTCAAAATTTGTTTGTTTGTTTTACTTTACTTTTTCACCCCTCTCCTCTTTAAAAACCTTCTATTTCCTTCTTATCGTTTCTTTCTTATATACCTCTTCTAATACATCGACATTGGTTTCGTCTTTATTTTGCATGAATCGTACATAAGTTTCTTTTTTAGCAGCTGTTGAATATTAAAAAAAGAATGATAATTAGTTCTCTTTTGTCAATAGGAAGAAAAAGAAGAATTGCTCTTTTTTTTTGAAAACAATCTATTATATTTTCATACGAAGATAAAGAAGAAAAAGTCAACATGCCTTGAATTGCTCGAATATCCTCTAATAACGATAAGAAAAAAAATTACGAATTTAAATACTTTCATTCAATTTGAAAGGAACCAAATAAAAAAAAAGAATGTTAGTTTTACCTCCAAACACTTCGCGTTGTGTTCTTAAAAGAGTACGGTAGGCTGTGATAGCAGCTTGTCGTGAAGGAGAAGAAGCAGCTAAAGACATTTGAAACGATCGTTTATAAGGTTAGATAATATATAAGATAAAGTATCTCTTAGTTGAGGAAACTAAGAAAGGGACAGGATAACTGTTTTTTTTTGGTCGGGTCTCCTTGTACACATTTATAAAACAAAGTTTCTAAGAAATCCCAATCCAATGTGACTTGCTACTCGGCCCGAAGTGCCGCCTAACTATAATTAAGAAGCTTTCTCCACACCAACAATAAAATACCTATTCCACAATCAATCCAAACATACAGACATTAATAAAAAATAAATTTAAAAATAAAAGTGAAAAATAAAGTTAACGTAATCTAAACGATATTTGTTTCTCATGCATCAAATAATGAAATTATACAAAGAGTTTGTGTATGTTATTTTAAAATGAAGTCTTTTTTTTCACAAAAAAAAAACAGTGCAATTTGCTAAAGTACTAAAAAGGGGTTTTTGAAAGAAGAAAGCTTTTTACATAATTTATTGGCCACCCATTTCCTTGGCAAGTTCTTCAGCACGCTTAATGACATCATTGACATCACCTTGCATGTAGAAAGCAGATTCGGGAAGAGCATCATGCTTACCGTCCAAAATTTCCTTGAAGGAACGGATGGTATCTTGAAGCTTGACGAGACGACCTTCATAACCAGTGAAGACTTGAGCGACAGCGAAAGGTTGAGACAAGAAACGTTGGATCTTACGGGCACGTTCGACAACCAACTTATCTTCTTCAGACAATTCATCCATACCCAAAATGGCAATGATATCTTGCAAAGACTTGTAGTTTTGAAGAATTTGTTGGACACCAGTGGCGACAGCATAATGTTCATCACCAACGATACGGGGATCCAAGATACGGGACTTAGAATCAAGGGGATCGACAGCGGGGTAGATACCCAATTCAGCAATGGAACGAGACAACACAGTGGTGGCGTCCAAATGTGCGAAAGTGGTAGCGGGAGCAGGATCAGTCAAATCATCAGCAGGGACGTAGACAGCTTGGACGGAGGTAATGGAACCGTTCTTGGTGGTGGTAATACGTTCTTGCATACCACCCATATCAGTGGAAAGGGTAGGTTGGTAACCGACAGCGGAGGGAATACGACCCAACAAGGCAGACACTTCAGAACCAGCTTGGGTGAAACGGAAAATGTTGTCAATGAAAAGCAACACATCTTGACCTTCTTCATCACGGAAGTATTCAGCAATAGTCAAACCGGTCAAGGCAACACGAGCACGAGCTCCTGGGGGTTCGTTCATTTGACCGAAAACCAAGGCACACTTGGATTCACCTTCGAGTTGAATGACACCAGTGGCCATCATTTCGTGGTACAAATCGTTACCTTCACGAGTACGTTCACCGACACCACAGAAAATGGAGTAACCACCATGAGCCTTAGCAATGTTGTTAATAAGTTCTTGAATCAAGACAGTTTTACCGACACCGGCACCACCGAAAAGACCAATCTTACCACCACGAGCATAGGGAGCGAGCAAATCGACAACCTTGATACCAGTTTCCAAAATTTCGGGAGTGGGGGATTGATCAATGAATTCGGGAGCTGTAATTTTTTTAGTAAAGAACCAAATGTTTGGTTATTTAGTATCATAGTAACTTGTTGATATCCCTTTTTATAAACCCCTTATTCTCAATGAAAACAAAAAAAAAGCCTTACCTTCGGCGTGAATAGGACGGGAGCTCTTGGACTTAATGGGACCACGTTCATCAATGGGTTCACCAATGACGTTGATAATACGACCCAAAACTTCGGCACCGACAGGGATGGTGATGGGAGCACCAGTATCGATGACCTTTTGGCCACGAACAAGACCTAAGTATATTTTATTCTAATTAATATACAATTATTTTTCTCTATCAACCTGATCCTCTTCATCCATAATCCCAAATTGAAAAAAAAATCAAACTCACCTTCAGTACCGTCCATAGCAATAGTACGAACAGTGTTTTCACCCAAATGTTGGGAGACTTCGAGAACAAGACGGCCACCGGCATGGTCTTGAACTTCCAAAGCGTTCAAAATAGCGGGAAGATTTTCTTGTTCGAATTGGACGTCAACAACGGCACCAATGACCGAACTGAAATATAAATAAAAAAAAGTGAATGTGAGTTTTTCAACCGTTTAAAAGTGTTGTTGTCGTAATTGATGTTTTCTTCTACTGTTTTGTTGCTTTTGAAATGAAAAAAAGAACGTACCGAATTTGACCAGAGGTGGAAGCTTCAGAAGCATAACCACGAGCTAAATAAACATTGAAAGAGTAGTTTAGAAAAAAAATATTGCGACAAGAGGGGTTAGGTAAAAAGCCGTTAAAAATAATTAAAAATTGTATATACCCTTCAAGGCAATAGTTTGAGTGGCAGCACGAGAGACAAGACGAGCATTGGCTCTTTGTGCACGAATGGCGTTGGTGGAGGCCTTTCCAAAAGCGCGTGCAAAGTACATTTCGACGGTAGCAAAGCAAAGCGAGAAAAAAAAATGAGACGCGCCCTAGAAAACCAAACAAATTGTTCAGAGCTAGTCACAACAGTGACGTTGCTAGATCGCCGGAAAGGAAATATCCGTCGCACGGAGCTTTTTGCCATACTTAAATTTTTAAATTTTCTGCTTATACTCATTATACTCCTTTTGCCTTTTACCTCTTGTAATGTATTTATGCTCCCACCAGAAATCAGCTTCTTAATAGCAGAATATCTCTCGTGCAATGATAAATATACCTGTCTTTTTGTATGTAGAGAATGGTTTTTCAATTTTTTACCTACTTTGTATACCTCATTATTATTGAGAAAATATCAACTTCAACCTTATCATACTATTCAACAGTCAGCACTTGGAGATACCGTTCGGGAATTGTCTCTTGACGATGGTGTGTTAACTGGCGATGCTTTGGAGAACTTGGGCAAAATATGTCCTTACATTAGAGCATTACATTTTCGATGGCATTCAATGCCAGATGGTACAACAGTGCATCATCGCCGTCGTAGTTCGAAACGAATTGACCCGAATTATTACTCCTGTATACCCATACTGTCATCGATTCAAACAACACAACTTCAAAGCATAACTTTATGTCATTTTCAAACGACTAACATATCTTTCGATGGGACATCTAATAGCTATGGTCTTTTCAACGAAATCTTGTCTCACATTCCTCATCAAATACGCATATTATCACTAATTGGTATATTACCCGTGGTTCGTGCTACAGATTTGGATATTATCCATGCTCATTGTCCAAAGTTATCAGAACTGAAACTTTCGGGATCAAATGCACTTTTAACTGGTGATATTGACGATCCCAATACTTATCCAAACATGAAAAAAATTTCGCTTGTATATCCTGGAGGCTGGTCCAGGGTAACGGATTGGTTAGGTAGTCTGTCTCATCGATACCCAAATCTTCGGATTTTAGAGCTGGAAAACACGTCGAGAGGGTCGGCTATTGTGCGTGCTGATACTACACCAGCGCAACAAAGATTCTCAGATTTTGCCAATAAGCATCAAGATCATATTGAAAAAATACGATTTGTATATTTGGATTTATCAAGTTTTGATATTTACCAATCATTCTTGGCGCCATTATGTCATTTATATGATTTGACACTTCATGATCGTCGCTGCTTGGATTTCAGTCGGTTAATGGATAGTTTAACTGACAAGATCAACGTTGTACGATTGGATACACAACTTGAGACAAAAAATCAAGCTGCACTAACAACTGCCATCCCACCGCAACCACGGCAGCTTTATTCAAACTATGAGTGCTTGAAGCATCTAAGATCGCTCAACATCAACTTGATGCACAAAAACTTACAGCTTCGAAATTTATTAGATAATAATAACAGTATAAAAGAACTCACCATCACCCATGCTTCCTTGGAATTTGTGGGATTGCAACATCAAACAGTAAAAGTGCTTGAGCAACTAAAATTAAAACACGTTAATTTTTCACTGGATGGTATTCAACTATTTCTTCAGGGCTGTACAAAGTTACGCGACGTGTATATCAAAGAATGCGATATTATCAAAAACAAAACATCACATGATTTTTTATTGGATATTTCATCAATACACACTTTGGAATCCATGTCTTTGATAAACCTTAATGCCAGCTTCAATGATAATATTCTTCCTAGGAAGCCTGTCACACTGTTTACTTTATCTCCTGCACCTAATCATAGCACCATCATTGAATCCAAACCTACTCGTAAAAAAAGACGTTATGAATCACTAACCAAAGGACAACGACGATGGCTTTATATTGGAGAGTCAGTTGAAAACAATAGTTCACATTTCGATAACGATCCTAACGAGTCTCTTTTTTCAAAGAGAAAGAGCCAATTACAAGAGTTGGACCCAAAAGATATGAAAAGTATAGATAGCTGGAACCCTTACATTTTCAAAAAGTATTTTCTTAACCCAATACCCCACTGCTATATATCCATAATGTATTGTTCTCGGTTAAATTATCTTCGACTTAATGATCATAAAGTAATATAATAATGATTCTCTTTCACACTTTATACTTTGTAAATACGATCCTTTTATACATTTTGATTAAAATATGATGACCTTTTGCTTATTATTGAATGATAACATTGAAAGGATTTACTTATAAGCATTAAAATTTTTTTGGGGGAATAAACAAGTATTCTATTTTTTTTGCACTAACAAAAAAAGCAAGCAAGCATCAACTTTTATCTACATAACATCGTTATTACTTCATTTACCTTTTTTTAAAAATTGGTGAGAATGTCGATGTGAGAGATTCGTCAGTCTATAGTGTTAATCTGCAATGAGTTGGAACGTGTATATTGAGGACGATTGTAAACTTGCTTTATATAGGTAATAACTAGTTGTCTAGTATTACGGTTGCTAAGTTGTTAATGTTTCTATGGGGTGTATGTGTATTTGATGAATTATGGTGACATATATACACGATAAGCTGAGATGTATTGTAGACACAGAGTGAAAAAAAAAGATATTAAAGGCTGAGTGAAGTTGGAGAACTGAATGATAAATTATATGTCTAAAAGCGCAAGCTAATTACTAATTACTGTTTCTGCTGCAGCCGCTTTTCTTTTTCAACTAGTTGTGTTGATTAAAAAAAATTGTGAAAAATTGGTCAAAACAGAGGTAAGCAAAAATTGGATGTTGAAAGAAATTGATTGAAACATATTTTTTTTTTGAGTATGTATATGTGTTTGTGTATGTATAACGGAATAAAACAATATCTTTTTTTTTTGTGTGTAAATGTTTTGTTGAAAAAAGTTTGATTGTGTTGTAATATGTATTCTTTGTTTTTTTTTTCTTCATTTCGGCAAGAATGGAAACAAATCATATAAACTATTAATGTTGGCTGAATTTGCCGATGATGATGTGATGTAGTAGCAGTAAGCTGATAACTAATAAGGTGATCTAGGGCGAGGTGGGTAAGGGTCGTATCTTGGTGGAGGGGGACGACGGTCATAGCGATCATAACGGTCATAACCACGGTCATAAGGGCGATCGTAGGCACGATCATAACCTCGATCATAACGGTCGCGCTCGTATCCTCGATCATATCTTGGTGGATCATAACGATCCATATAAGACCTGTCGTAATAACGATCATATCTTGGATCGTGTCCACGAGGTGGTCTAGCTTCATAACGAGGATCATAATATCGGTAGTCAGAACGAGATCCAAAACGGTCTATACAAACCCGCCAACGAGAAACAGAGGCGCACAGCAGAACGACCATGAGCAAACACAGTTGTTTTCTGATAGCATCTAAATCATCATAACGGATATATATATCCGTTGATTTTTTTCTTTACATATAAATAATGAAATTTTAAACACTTACGTCCACCACGTTTAGGGGGTCCATAATAACGACCAGGAGTGGGTGTGCGTGGTCTAGCTCTTCTAGCCTAATATATTTATAAAAGTCAATAATTCCAAAGAATTTCAAAAAGTATTGTCACTTTCGACCACACCCCCCTTCTTGTTTATAAAATTACCTTTTCAACAGTAACAATACGACCATCAAGTTCCGTACCGTTAATGCCAGTGATAGCTCTATCGGCATCTTCAGATGAAGCCATACGAATAAAACCAAAGCCACGCGATTCACGGGTGTGAGGATCATACATTACCTCAGCCTTTTGAATCTATATAATTATATATAAAAGTTGTTAATATAAATAAACATATCTTTATTATCGAAAGTTCTATATCTTTCTTACCTTCCCATATTTGTTAAAAAGTTCTTCAAGATCAGCGCTATTAGTTCTTGTTGTAAGACCAGTGATGAAAAGATTATCACCAGGATTTTGTTCTTCAGGATCAGGATTGCGACTAAACATCAACACCAAAAAAGTTAGAACATTAATCATCTAAATTTTTAACCATGATTTGAAATATTGATACTAACGATGGTTCTCTGGATCGCGAGCGACTGCGATATCGACTTTCACTGTGACGAGTTGGAGAACGGGAGCGAGAGCGGCTACGGGGGCTTCTCGTTCTTTCAATTGAATAACGTTGTTCACCTTTTAGTCAAATTAGTTCATGAAATGCTTTCATCTTGATAAATTACTCTTGTTTTATCTTACCACTATTCTCAACTTCACTCATTTTTGTGTCTGTTTAAAGGGAAAAAAAAGTGTTGGTTGCTGAATATTTTTTTTTTCTCTGGTGTTTCTTTGTTCATTCAATGTCCGTATTAGCCAAAAAAAAACACAAACCCCTACTTTTCTTTTAGCATCTCCTTTTTTTAATATTTAGTGCTATTTATCAACAAACATAATTGTTTATTACTATTATTAAATATATAATTATATAATTGTAGTACTCAACTTATTTTTATGATTGACGATCCTATGTATATATGAGGAAAGTGAAAAAAAGTTGCCTATAGATAAAATATGAACAGGCCTTCCTTACCAATCCGCTTAAATTATAAGTAACAGAAATAAATACTATATCCTACTACATATTTGAATATACATACACCATGAGATAAATTAACTCTATGTTCTACTATTATAAGAGGAATACTTCGGTCTGTTCTATGAAAGTACATGTTTTTTCTTAATCCGTATATACGTACATATCAGCTGTCGTCAGTTGTTCATTTTGACACTATTAGCTTCCGCGGGATCAGTTGAAGAGTTATTACCAAGATTTTGTTTTATATAAAAAATGAACAAAAAAAAACTATATACTAGGTTGGTAATAGTTATTGAAAGTCGGGGATTAGGGATAAATACATATGATAATATGTCTCTTTTGTTCGAAACTTTAAACTCTAATGCTCTTCCTCTCTTTCTTGCTGACGATCCAAGATGTATTACAATTCTCCTATATAAAACTCTCACATGGAACAAAAAATGACTAACCCAAGAGTTCGATTATGTAACGTCAACAATGAGCCGTAAATTCTACTTCTCCTTCGTTCAGGGCTTATTACTGTGGTTCCTGTTGCTATTATCTTTCGTGATATTAGAAATTGATACCATCAACCGACACAGCTGATTAATACCTCTGTAAAATAAAATAACTGGATTATGTCTAAAATTATTAACAAATCTTTTTTTTTTCATTTGTCAACATTTAACAAGGGTAACTAAAATACTGGGTTCCCCCGGTGCACGGAACATATGTTTACGGGTGAATAGACAACTATATTTTCTCCTTAAGAGAACGACAATAGATAATATGAATAATTCAAGTAAATTATAATAATAAGTCCAGGAAATAAGTGTTGGGTTTTGCAGAGGATTACTATTATTATTATAATTTTACTGTTTGCGGATTTCTCGGAACATTCGGGGGAATTTCAACTTGTCCATGAGAAAAAATTAAGCAAAAGTTTAGGATGACAAGGTTCGGGGGAATCATGTGTGAGCGTCACCAACAATATAAAAAGACGACTGTCGAGTTATTTAAAGATCTTTATATTTTCTCGTTTTTTTTTCTTAATAACCGGTGTATAAAAAATGGCTGTCAAGGTGTATCACGATTCTGACGCTGATCTTTCGATCATTCAAAACAAGCGCGTAACTTTTGTTGGCTTTGGTAACCAAGGTAACTATCTGTAATTTCTTTTTTTGGATTTATTTGGTCTCCTGTAGCTTGAATGCTAATATTACTTAATTTTGTAGGTTCTGCTCAAGCACAAAACTTGCGTGATTCTGGCGTCAAAAATATTATTATTGGTAACCGTGACGATGTAAGTCGGATTATATAGTGAGAGGAAAGGATCTTTATAAATAAAGCCAAGATATAAAAATGAGTAATGAGGAAATTTGGATTATTAAAGTGGTCGCTTTATAATCTCTAGGAATATAAGCCCAAGGCTGAAGCTGCAAAATTTAACGTCAAGAGCATTAGTGAAGCAGTTAAAGATGCCGAAGTTATTTTCCTTCTAATTCCTGATGAAGTCCAACATGAAGTTTGGAAGGAACAAATCAAGGATAACGCTCCCCAAGATGCTGTCCTTGTTGTCGCTTCTGGCTATGCCTACGCTTTTGATCTTTTGGAACTTCCTGCCTCAATGAGTGTTGTGATGGCTGCTCCACGTATGATTGGACCTGGTGTTCGTGATCGCTTTGTTGCAAAGGAGCCTTATCCTTGCTTTGTCTCTGTTGAAAAAGACCCTAACAGTAATGCTTTACCCATTGTTCTTTCCATTGCACGTGCCATTGGTGCCACTTTGGGTGGTGCTGTAGAATCCTCTTGCCGTGAAGAAGCTGGTATTGATTTGTTTGCTGAACAAGCACTTTGGCCTGCTATCAACGCGTAAGTAATAGCTACAATATACTGGATGGGAAAAAGGATGTCTAATATAATTAAACTGAGTTTATGAACTAATATGTGTTAAATTAAAAGTTGTTTCCGCGAAGCCTTTAATACACTCAAGGCTGCGGGTTTCTCTGATGAGGCCATCTTACACGATATGTATCTCTCCAAAGAGCCTGCAGAAGTTTTTGAGCGCGCTGCAACTGTTGGTTTCTTCCGTCAACTCAAGTTCCACTCTCCTACTTCTCAATTCGGTCAACTCCGGGGCACCAAAAATAACGATGGCACTGCCTTACGTGCTAAATTTGAAAAAGTCCTTCATGAAGACATTCTGTCTGGTGAATTTGCGAAATTCTGGTCTGGTGCTTTCACTTCTGGTTCCAGTGATCTTGAACAGCTTTGGAAGGAATCTGAAGATGAACCTATCTCCCAAGCTGAAAAGAGAATTGGCCTTCATGACTAAACAGAAAAATGTATTATATAATTGTGCTTGATATTTGAAATCCTTCATTTGGAATTATCAACTTGTGAATACTTACTTATTTATCCACCCTCTGAAAATAAAAATAAAAAAGATATTTTTTGTTAATGCATAATTAGACATATATTTTATATTTATTTCTGGTTTAAAGCAGAAAAAAAAAGTTAGGAACATTGCACTAGTGATAATCAACAGTACACAGTATTAAGCCAAAACAACACAAAGGAACTGATAGTTGTTTTTAATAATGTCTAATATCTTTATATATTTTATTTGAATAATATTAAATTAACGAAAATGAATCAATTACAGAAACTTTCGAGTTCAGGTTTGTTATTTACATAAATGTAGTACTTTATTATTATGATAGAGGGATATCATATATTTTGAAGCACCAAACGTTTTAATGATCTTGGCTTTCAACTTGATGATGTGTAGTACCTAAATAGCCATTATTATTATTTTCAGATTGGTGTTCCTGTCCTTGTTGTTGATGCTGTTGTGGCGGTGGAGGCAGCTTTGTATATTGCTGTTGTGATGATTGTGGTTGCCGATGTGAATATTGTTGCGTCGGCGTGTACTGTGGTGCTGACCGCAATGGTTGCGCCTCAGATTCTGGTTGAGCATGTATCTGTGGTTGAGGTCGTAAATGAAGCTTGATCTGTGGTGATTGCGGTTGCGATGATACTGTGGCTGGTTTTACAGAAGGTACGGGAGGTGCTGGTCGAATGCTTTGTGGATAGATATTTTGCACTGAGTGCGCTATTTGAGGTAGTAGTGGAGGAAGTACTGGGTGATGATGATCATTTCTGTTTGCATAATCCGCAGGTAACATCGGTTTTAATATTGGAAACGCAGATGGTGAGAGTTGGTCTGGATTTCTCTGAATTTGCTGTGGGTGTGATGGGTGGGAATGTGGTTGTAATTGCGGCTGTGATTGCGGCTGTGGCTGGGACTGTGATGGGGATGATTGATGAGGACTCCAAGTTGACGTTGTCATGATAGGATGGTCCGGTACAGGTGGTCTATATCCGTTAAGATGAGTGACTTCTGGTTGTGGAGGAATAACAGAAGATGCTGGATGATGTGAATGATCAACCTTCGTTCTTTTTACTTCCGTATCTCGCGATGCGTCATCTTCAAAACCATCCACATCAACATCTTGCACTTCCTTCTTTTGACAAATCTTACAAAAAAAGATTGATTTATCAAGAATTTCTTCATCTTGGGAAACCTGTCCCGCTTTTTGGAGACATTCAATATGTTGCCAAGTTTCACATCGTTCACAGGCGATCATAGGAGTACCGTCGTCCTAAAAGAGAAAAAGGAAAGTTAATATGGATTTTGTAAAGTAATTATACACCTACATGCACCACATATGAAGAAAAATCAAAGACATAAAAATTTTTACATACAATGTTTTGACCAGAAACTCCACAAACACAATCGAACGTCCAAGCATCTTCTTCCTCTTCAGCTATCTTGTTCTTGGGTTTGCGACCACGTTTCTTTCCTTTATGTGTCTTGCCAGTCTTTTTCTTTCCCCCTTTAGTTTCAGTCAAAGTCTTTTTTCTCTCAGCTTCGTCGTGTGCATGTTCCCGTTGTTCCAATCGTCGTTCTCTATCTCTTAAACGTTCTTCTCTTTCTTTTGCAATATTAGCCTTTTGTTTCTCTTCTTTTTTACGGTCCATCTCTTCACGTCTAGATGATTTGCGGGTTTTATCTTCCTTTTCTTCTAATATAGCCTGTTGCTCATGTTCTAATGCTGCCAATTCTTTATACATGATACGTGAGCTACGTTTTCTATTGGCTAGAAGTTCTTTCTTTTTCAACTCATCTTCATGCTCTTGTAATACTGGAATTACTTTAGGTAATACATCGTTGGATAACAGAGCATAGAATTGCTGTTCATCAGTGTTTTTGCTATTCTCGAACTTTTTAGGGAATTCTTCCCAATCATTTTTAGATATGCAAACCTGAAATATATAATTAATTTGTGTAAGTGATGCGTTATTAAATATTTAATAAACAACCCCTTTGTTTTATTGATTACTCTTACCAATTTCCATGGCATCCACTCTTCTATATCCTCTTCTTCTTCTTCTTCTTCTTCTTTGATTTGTGCACTACGTCGTGTACTGCGACGACTACCTTTAGGTCGAGGGCGAGATTTTTTCTTTTGAGGTCGTGTACGTTTAGGCTTCGGTGTTTCTTTATACAATCGATTGTCTAGTGATATATTTTGTTAGAACAGGATATTGTGAAACAAAAGAAAATAACAATAAAAAGTATCACGTATTTACCATCAAAAAGCCAATATGAACTTCCTTTTGCATCAAACCCAATTGGTTCTACACGCTGCAGGTTCACAAAAAAAAGAATATATCCAGATTAGAATGGTGGAGTGCATAATTCAATTTTTTTTTTGTTGTCAGGCAGCTTACCCAATGAACAGCATCTTCTTCGCTATCTAAATGCTCTCGGAATGCGGCTGCATCATCTAATTGCCACTACATGCCCAAACTAGTTAATATAATTCATGTACACTTATTTCTAAACACAAATTTTTCCTTTTTAGAATACTTACTTCACACAAAAGATATATTAAATGTAATTTCGTCATGAGTGGAAACGTAAAATAGTCTATTAAAGGTTTGGAAGGTGCTGGTGATGTGCTTGGTTGCTGTTGTTTACCATCACCAAATCTTTCAGATTTATCTTCAGCTTTCTGTGAAGTATCTTCCTTTTCAATTTGATCTTGTTCATTATTTTCTTCCTCTCCAGGACGGAATGGGTTAGGGTCAAGAGCCTCACGTTTGTCGATCTCTTTAGCAAAATAGCTTTGCCACGTGTCAGTGCTATTATTAAACCAAATTTTGAGGTCAATAGTAGTTAATATTAAGTTATCTTTCATAGTACCAATTATCGGTTTCTTCTTTTTTTATTTACTTTATGAATCTGTTGCGTGTCAACAAACGTAACATGCGAACCATAATTTCCTGGAGACGATACCGTTCCTCGCGCTTTAAAAGCATACTTTCAAGGTCCTATGAATACGCAAAATAACATCAAAAAGTCGATAATCACATTCCAAAGAATAACAAATATATTAGTCCCTTTGTTCAAATTATGCAGCCAGCATGGTTGTTGCACAAACATTAAGCAGAAAGAAAATAATAAATAAATATTTGTTTAAAAAAAAAAGATCCTAACCTCTGTAGCGAAAACATAATCATCATCAGATCGCTTAGCAGCTCGACTAGCAAGATGAGTTTGGTTGGCAAGGAAAGATGCTGGGTTGTACGCTGCTGGCCAAGGATGGAATGCCGATTGAAAAGTATGAAAGAACTGCGCAATGGAAGCAAACTCAATATTATTTCGTATCTTATCGATCTCTTCCAAGTTTTCCGTAGACATGGTCTAAAGGCGATTCTCGTTTATTTAATACGTTTACTTTACAATGATGGTGATTGGATTTAATAAAACAGGATATTTTTTGCACTTAAATGAGAAAAGCAGAAGGCGAAAAAATAAAAAATAAAGAAGAAAACGTGTTGGCTAGGTAAAAGTTATATTTTTTTTTTTCTTTCAAGCAGGCGTAAACTGAAAAAGTAGTTAGTTGGCAACGGTTACTAAAACTTTTTCCAATAATTGTTGTTGATCGGAGTCCTTTATAACGATTTCAGCGCACAATTTCTTAAATTAAAAGAACTTAAAGCAGTTATCAGTTTTACAAAATATTGTTTTTATGTTCATGTAACAGCCACTATATTTTAAACTAGAATGGTTTTTATAAATAACCAATCCGTTGTGGGAAAAAAACAATTTAAGTTGTAATCGTTTACCATGAAGACATGAAGCAATATAGTAAGTACAATGAAGAGATGATAGAAGTCTTTATATAAAAACGATTTGGGTGCAATGAATCCGTAGAAAGTTGTTCATCACACTATTATTTGACTCCTTATACAATATCAAATAGTGTTTTATCACAGCATTGTTGCTTAATAATTCTGTCACTTGTAAGTTACTCGCAACCACTGGAATGTATATTTTCATGGCTCATTTTTCTTTTTTCTCAATCATGTGTTGTGACCACAGATCTCTGAAAAATCGCAGTCGATGCAAAAATTACAAATATTATGTTGTTACTTCTACGGACCATAATGGATCAAGCAGCAAAATGTTTTTTCATCCACTGTAATGGCTAATACCTGACAGAATAATAATACGACACTCTAGCTCACAGTTATTTTATGATTCTTTATTTCGTGCACATCGTTTGAAGTATGTACCAGAATCAATACATAAAGAAAAGTAAATGTAATAGATATATCCAATGTGCAAAACAAACGACATTTCTTCAAGACCGACGTTGTGTGAAGGAACAATCATATACTGTAGAGTGGTTAAAAAGGAGAGCTTTGATTCTTAAAAGCCCAAGTATACTGATACTGTCACAATAACAGAAAAAGAATATATAGTAATGATTACGATTTACTCATTTGAAACGGAATTCTTTATCCATCGTTGAGTTCTTTCACCAAAAGACACAAACAAGCAGATTATGGACACGTTCTATTTTGGAAATAGTATCACAATACTTGTTCTATTTAGCACAGCGCATCCTAGCGATGTTTTGCAACAGTTCAAACTACAGAAGCTATGAGTACTACCTCTATGATTGTATTGAATACTTATCCAGTTTGTTACCATTTGAAAGATCTACCTCCAAAACATTTACAACAATTTTTTTTTGAAAAAAAAGTTACACACTTTCTTGGTATTAGATGGTGAAAATAAAAATAGTACGTAGTAATAAAATATTTTTCTCGCAGAAGCGATAAAAAAAATATCGTATGTGTATAAGTATCAAATATAATACTTTCAAGTAACACTTGAAAATTACTCAAACTTAATATCAATATTATCTCATTGTTGCATGAATATTAGTAATCAAACAGTACACATGTTGAGTGTAAGAAAACACTAATTTATATATTAAACTTTGTTGCAGTGGTAAGTGAAAAAAATGACAACAGCTAAATTGCATGAAGACGTGTAAAAAGATGCATTTGATTGAAGTGTTGTATCCTCATACTGTTTTCGTTAACTCGTATAAAAATGATGTTCAAAACTATATTGAAAATCTCCCAGAAGAAGCTCTCCAAGAAGGGATTAGGCTTATATCTCCCGATGACATATAATTATGGTATAATGCTTCTCTTCTCTACCATATTATTCTTTGTTACCTAAAGTTACCCATAATTTACTTTCTCCGCAACTGCTGCTCAACCTACTTTAAGGGTTTTTTAGTTATGGTATCACAGCCCTTGAAATTCATTTATTGCATTTTATTTATCCCTTTGTACGCACAAGAAAACAACTGCATGTCTGTAGATAAAAGTCACTTGCCCTTTTATAATAAAAATATAGATAAATATCCAGCTATACTAAATATCTAATAGCTATAAAACACTCGTAGACTAATAACAATTTGTTCAAATATAAAACTCGAAATAAAAATATAAAAACAAAAACCTATAAAGTGTTGCACAACAAATAAAAGCTACATTAAAAATTACACCAATACAAGTTTGTTCATAAAAACAAGTACGAAGGAGTTGATAGTAAAGAAGATAACGGCTTTATTACAATAAACTATCGCTGTATTACGTACACCATACTACGCCGAGTGACCCTTCTGTATCATTTAACTATCTAACATTAATTACTACAATAAATTATTTCTATATCGCATATTTTTTACCAATAAGAGTTAAATAATTTTATTCATGCCAGATATTTTGTGAAACACTTTATCTTCTAATGTACAAATTATTTGGAATGATGATTATATAAAAGTGATGATATATAACACTGTTTTCAATTATACTATCTATATCGACTGATTTGGAAACAAAATAGATTTACTTCTTTTACCCCCTTCCAATTTCGTATGATCATGTGCTGAAATAAGGGATGATCATTGATAAATGCTTACACGATCTGTGTAACAATAATTGTTGAAAGAATCACAAGAAAAAAAACCGAGAAACATCATCTATTTGGATCTTGAAATAATTATATAGATAAAGATCGCCCAACTCATTAAACATAACAATATAGAATCTCTGTCTATTTTATTTATTAATTTACTAAATTAAAATAATAATAAAAAAAAACACTAATAATACTAATATTAATAGTTATATTTCAAGACATCCAGGTGCTTATGGTGCCATTAAATGCAAGGACATCACTCCCAGACCATTATCGTGTGTAGCTCTGGTCGCGGTAATAGAGATGGTAATTGGTGTTGTGTATGTAAAAAAATGAACTAACCATTAAAATTGAACTAAGTGATACATATATGCTATTATAAAGTGTCCCGCAAAAAAAAAATACACACCACTCTGCAGAAGTTACATCCACGTGTGGTAATTGAACGGTTTGGAAACCATACGAAACCGTCTTCTATCACTCTTTTCAGTAATTGTTGCCCTTTTCGTCAATAACCTGGGTTGCGGTAAAGTTTACGCGTTACTGAAGAATGTCTATATAAACTCAAGATTTTTCTGCTTTATATTCATAGCAATACTTCCTTCAAATATCTTTTTTTTTTGGAACTAATAACATTATGAAATTCGCCTTTGCTGGTTTAATAGCTGTAAGTTCTAGCTTAATTTCCCAAGTTTCTGCTGCCCCAACAACTCTTTTCAAACGACAAGACAGTTGCTCTGGTAAATATTAACATATGTTGTAAATGAAAGAAGTAAAAAAAACGATAAATAATAGCTAATTGCTACAATGAATGTAAATTTATAGCCGATTCCATTTCGTGTAGTAACTCCAATGAAGACAGTTGTTGCGTTCCTGAAAATGGCTTGATGGTTCACGTACAGCAGGTAATTTAATTTACGATGTAGTAGATTTTAGATACGTCTACCCCTGAAAAAAATATCGGTTCTAATCCCACTATATTTAACATACTTATGCTCCTATTAATAGTGGGTTCCCGGTTACGGTCCATCTGATGCTTTCACAATGCACGGTAGGGTTGAAATATATAGCAGTAGTTACACTATCTCTACTTTTCTTGAATATTAAGACGATGAACTAATATATAATGGATTGATTAGGTTTGTGGCCCGACACTTGCAGCGGTGGCATTCCTGGTGATGGAAATTCTGGCTGTGATGCCTCTCGAAACTTTGACAACGTTGGTGAAATTATTAAAGGCCTTGACTCCGAACTTTATGATCAACTTGACACTTATTGGCCATCGTATAAGGGTAAATATTATTTTAAGAGGTCTAACTTTTATTCTATATTCTTTTTTTTTCTAACTACATTGCTCAAATTGACATTTATTTTTGCTACACTTTATTTTACTCAGGCGACAACCCTGCTTTCTGGACGCACGAATGGAACAAGCATGGTATGTACACAGTCATTTAAATTCTGGGAAACTGAAATAAGAGAGTCTAAACCATATAAAGTTGCATAATAAAAATATATTATTACAAACCTAATATATTATAATATATTAATATAATAGGTACTTGTGTTTCAACATTGGATCCCAAGTGCTTTGGTGATGACTACAAGGAAAATGAGGATGTCACTGCCTTTTTCCAAAAGACATTGGACCTTCGTAGCGAATACGATCTTTATGCTATTTTGAATGAAGCTGGTATTAAACCTGGAAGTGATTATTCTGTCGATGAATTTGAAAAGGCCATTTCTGCATCCACAGGTGCTACTCCTAAAATTTCTTGCAGTGGTGGAGATTTGGAAGAAATTTGGCTTTATTTCCATGTTCAAGGAAATGGCACTTATGTCCCAACAGATAGTGTTGATGGTTCGTCCTGCTCAGGCTCAGTCCAATACCCTGTAAAGAATTAAACATGATGTTGTTCCTCCTCTTTTTATCTTTCAAACTGACTTTATATTTAATAAACTATTTACCCTTTTTGTAATTATTTTTTAAATTTTGAACATACCATCCAAAAACATAGTCACATATAAAATGGGATTGTAAATGGTTAGTACATCAAGGCATATTTAGTAGTAAAGAAGGTAAATGTACTTTTATACCTTGAAAGTGTAGTAGTGTGATTTTTTTTTGGTCAACAACCTGAGCATTATTTGGAAAATTTGGAACTACCAAACACACACGTAAGAAATATGACCAGTCTCAAATTTATCGAAGATAGCATTTCATCATTGAAAATTGCACCGGTAATAACGTTAATGTTACATGGAGCATATACCACTTTCTTCTTTTTCAGTATTCACCATTTATTACTCTTTCTGCATTTCTTTATTTCTTTAGACCAGCAATAACAATATCATATGAATCATTATTTTTGAGACCACATGATCCTAACTACTACCACCACTACAAGGTTATTATAATAATAATATATAACGAAAATAAAGAATAGTATTATATTATAATAATAAATAATAATTTTTCCTTCTTTAAAAAAAGAATAAAGGATAAGAAAGTTTGTCAGATATGGCCCAATATCGACACGTAAACATTCCGATGTCCCTAATCTACTATTACTATCTTTGTAAAGCCAACTCATCATATAAGATTTCTTATTTTCAATTTGAATGCGCTAACGCTGATTACGCGGGTTTTTCTCCGCTATTATCGAGCCGACAAATGTCCAAATTGTGAAAACCTTTCTAATTTTTTGTGCAACTTTAAATTGACAAAATTGGTATTGTTACACAGAGAATTTGGGGGAGATGTAAATTGAACAAACATCCTGATCGAATGTGTATAAACAATTCAATAATATTGCTGTATGTTGTTATGTAACAGTTACTGTTGTTACCAAAAAAGGTACACAGAATAGAAAGATGCTGTCAAAGTGTGAGGCTTATAGCCCGTAATCAAAACACTTTGAATTTAGTTTTTTTTTTTCATTAGTGTAGTAGATCTTATAATCTAAATTGTTAATTCTAATGAAGTAGAAGCTGGGAAAAAAGTCATTTGATTTCAGCATGAAACAAAAGAAAGTTATTTTTTAATCGTACAAGCAAAAGCGAGGAATATATATTTTCAATCATGTAAAATAATGTCAAAACTGTTTTTAAAGTATCAAACGACTATAAAAAATACATTTTTATAAGAAACTGCTATTAATAATAATATTCTCTCTTCACAAACTATTATTAAAGAGGCACTATTTGTTGAGTATTCATTTGGTAGACAAATAAGAATGTAAGACTGGAATATAAAATATATTATTTTTTTTTCATGGAAAGCATATTTGTCTATAAAGTACCTTCAAAATTATATTATATATAGTACAATGATTGCTTCAATCGAAGTATTACAATATGATGTATATTAATTGAAGAGGATAGTCACACAAGATGGCATTGCTTTATAGAATAACTGTTCATACTGTCAATTTAAGCTATATTAATTGTAGTATAGAAAATAAAAACTTTAAGATCACCAAAATAAGGAGTTAATGTCTCACCAAATATTTGAAACGTATAATGAAAAGCTAACATACTTTACCTGTTGGGCAACATTTTTGCGAAACGGCTTTGTGAGTGTTGTTTATAGTAAAATATTATTAGCTTTTAGTTTTATTTGTTTATTATTTAGTATATTATAGCTAACTATATCAATAATTTTATTGTAAAGTAGATATAACTTATAAGTGAATGAATAGATAAAATGTATCTATTATCTCCTAAAAAAACAGTACATCATACGTATTGGTCTATTTCTTAGAGTGCTAGAGACTTCATTATATTATGCATGTAGGAACATGTAGTTCCTCACCTAACGTATTATTCACACACACTCAATAAATTGTTTCGCCAGATCAAGTCGTTTCAAAAGTCTACAGCCCGCCTTGTGCGACCAATTAGTGATTTATTAACCAAACTATAAATTTACGCGAAAGAAATATCTGCATTTGTAAAGATAAGCAAAAATTTTAGTGAGAATTTTTTTCTCAATGTTGGGAAAATATTATAGTCATGATAATGTTAACAATGAATACAAAATTATATTAAAAACTGACTCCAATATAGAGACAGTAATGGTACTATTGAACATATTTTTTATACTACGACGACGCGTTTATCAACTGGTATTTCTAGATATGTGGTATCAATTATGAAACACATAGTAAAATTCTATCTTGGAAAATCTACATAAACAAGAAACTATCTTTAAAAAGAATCAGTTCATAAATATCTGTATTTATTTTTGTTCAAGTATAATGTGTAGATATATATGAATATGACTCAGCATAATGGTAATGCACTCAATCTAAAATAAAGTTTCGTGTGTGGGAGAAGTGGCGTGAAATATTTTTAAGAAAAAATATCGAGTATTAATATTATTGTCCACTCAAATAGCAAATGTGTCAATTTGCTATCTAATATAAATTCTGTTTACATTCAAAAACTCAAACATGAATGAAATCAATGACTTGTTTAAGTGAATACTAGTAGTGGTATAATACTTTATTAATTTCTTTTTTTCTTCTTTGCTTATATGAAAAGATGTATCGTATGTAAGTGTGTATATTTTTCTGGACAGAAAATATGCTTTTTTTTTCACTAGAAAAAAAAAATCCAAAAAACGAGTGAACGGTAAAAAGAAGAAAGAACATTTACGATTGTTTAGATGAATGTTGAATGAAAAAAAAGAGGAACAAAAGAAATTTATAATTTTTTTTCTAGTTTGTATTGAAAAGAGCGCGGAAGTAATCACCCAGTGCGACCATACAGAGTGTTTGCCAGGCACCAAGACCAATACGAGGCAACACGCCACGATAGAATCCTTTAATACCATTATGCTGATGAATCCATTTGGCTGCTGTAGCAATTGTCATTTTATCCGGGCGACCTGGAGTCTTCAATTGTGATTGCTATTATAATAAAGTTTTTGTCGTCAGCGAACAGTTGCATTTAGAAGATAAGAATTTGCATCATAAATACAATCCATCATCTTTGTTTTAAAAAGAATACTTTACCATCTCAACACGAATGACTTCGATAGGCTGATTCCAGCAGGATAAAGCACCACCAGTAATGGAAGCCATTGCTTTATCAATAGCTGTGGCCCGTGATAAATCGGCATCCTTTCCGTATTTTGCGCGAACAATAGCTTCTTGTGTGAAACGGGTAATTCCGAAGCGGGAAGCCCAACTATTTTTATTATTGTTATTATAAACAAATAGAACCATAAAATTAGATCTCCTTGTTCCTTTTACTGATTTTGCCGGGGTCATAATATTCTCCTCATGGTTTTTCTTTATGAAACTTACTTTGTACATTGACGCACCGCGACAGCATTTACACCCTTATTAATACCAGCAATACCTTCGCGTTTGAAAATATCGCTTGCGATCTTTAAAGTTGATTCATTTCCACCTAAAAAAATGTGAATCACATGTGTCAAAAGGATACGTGTGAGAAAAAATATCTCTTAAATTATATATACACATGTTCCCTCTATTTCTTCGGTTACCAAACCCTTTTCACATCCAAAAAAAAACGCGAGAATTTTATACGTTACTTGATTTGTGTCTAGTTACTTCCACTGTTTTCATGAATGTACAGAAACCCATCGTTGAGTATGCTTGAGCAATACCACCTGTCATTCCACCCACAATACCAGCCTAATAATATTGTCATAAAGAGTTAACATATAAACAAAGAAAAAAAAAGGGGTAAGGAAATTTGAACGAGTACTGAGGCGTGTACATGCACCCATAATAAACGCCCACATCCAACAATGAAAGTAATAATGTTACTCACCATAAATGGAGAAGCACCAGCTGCACGAGAGCGATATTCAAATTCTGATGCAGTAAAGAGTAAGACAGCACCTTTGCTTGCGGCTTCAATCCATGCCCATGGAATCAACCCCTGATAAAATCCAAAAGCCCCACCTCGACTATAGATTGTCTTGAGTGCTTCAGCCAGAGATTGACCACGGTTTGCAGCAAGTTGTGTCTTGATCACTTCAAAAGGTTGGCCGAGTGTTGATACTTCGAACAAATTCAAAGCTATATAATTTATAAAATTTTAGGTGAGTTGCAACCAGACTAGATCGTAACAGCTTCCACCCCTTGTTCTAAGTTTAGATCACTTTTCTCTCTTCCCTTTTTTTTCAAAAAGTTACCTGCACCAAGAGCTAAGTTTTTGTATGATACGGGCTTCTTTTTCAAAGGAGCATTTGGATCGACGGGAGTAGTATCGACGGGAGCCATGACTTATATTAAAAAGGTAGAGTGAGGTGGATATTATGTATATGCAAAATAGTAAAAGTGCGAGTAAGAAAAGAAGGAGAGAAAAGTAATACTTTCATTTTCTATGCGGGATTCTTATTTTATTTCAAGGTTTGTGACGCGGCCCGACCAACCACCTCCTCGGACGGCTTTCCTCCTATGGCAGCAACCGGTCGTACACATCCATTCAAAGTCCAACACCACAAACGTTGGGTCAACCCCAAAAGAATAAATCAAGCCATTACAGCCATTCATACTTCCATGACACTTTTTTATTTTATTATAGAGAAAGTACTATCGAATTAATTTTATGTTTGTAAGTGAAAAATAGAGTATGAAGGCGATGATGCGTTGTTTCAATTTGTATACAAATGTGTGAAATAATTTTTTTAGATCTAATTTTTTTACTGGAGTAAAATCATGTGGTTTTTTGGAAGATCACCAAGTACCAAATAATCAGGAACCAACATTTATTTTTATGCTAATGTATTTAAGGTAGTAGAAACAAAAAACTGGCCATCAAAATATATCTAAAATGCACAAACACCAAAAAAACACAAGGCTGCCATGGAAGCCGCACATCAAAAAATAAATGCCGCACACGCCCCTTGTTCCTTATATGGAAGTTTAACCGATCAACATGCTCATCGCCGAAATTAGGTAATTTGATAGGTCTCTGTTTTATTTTAATACCTTTTCTGCTTTTTTCGATCCCCAAAGGAAAAAAAAACGACAAACCTGTGTAATACAAGCTGGATTGATGGTTGAATAGTTTTTTTTACCAATGGGCCCGTTCACCTTTTATTTCTTTAAAAAGATCCTCAACAATCAAGTCGAGCGGACTTGTTAACTTCTATGATTAATAAGGCCTGTTCCGTGGTTTTACGTTTTGAGAAACAATAGTTAACATAATCGAATATAGTACAGACAATGATAACATAACATATATATATTGAACTAATGCAGAAACTATTATTATTTATTGTAAAATGATGCAAGTTGATTAAAAAAAGGAGAAAAGAGTAATACAATACATCAAAGTCGCAAGTACACAGTACAACAAATAAAACTATTATGGCTATTGCCGATGAGAACGAGTATCGTTTGAAGATGAATTACTACTATTACTCCTACAAGTCCTACTACTACTACTAATATATTATATATATGTGATTATTTACAGAGAAAATAAAGTTATTTTTCTTTTTTTTGGAAAAAGCTAGTTAAACTCTTCATGCCGCGTGTATTAACTTTGGCCAGACTTCTTGGAACTTCCGGTTTTCGTTTCTATTAATATTATTTGATTATAATAAGCTCCAGGAAAAAAAAACAATTGCAATGTTCTTTTAACAACATATAAAAGTACGAATACACAACAAACCTTGGCAGGGGGGGTTTCTGACAAAGAGCTATTATTCAATGCAGATGTCTGAGAATGTTTGAAATAAGTGCTTGTTGATCCTGTGAAATAATTTGTAATATCACCCATTTCTTGTTCTACTTCTATTTCCTTTAATCTATCAAATAAAAAAGCGTCGTTGGGTAAGTCATGCATAAAACCCGGATCCCGCTCTTGTTGTACAACGTTTGTAAAACTTACTCTAAATGCTTTAATAACGCTGTAAACCATGATTCATTCAAGTATTTGGATAGTAGATACACAGCTTCTTGCTGATAAATATCTATTTAAATTTATATTCGCATACTCATTAATCTCGATAAGCTTTGATACGTCCCAAAAAAAAAGTGAATATTCGCTCTTGTTATCTCCTTTACCTTGTTTTTCCTGTTCCGTTGATACTTTGCTTATATCTTCCGTTATAGATGACTGCAAAAGTTTGATTGAATCAAATTTTGGGATAAGTTGATCCACTTTTTTTTGCAACCATAATAATGCTTTTTCATCATTTAAACGATAAACATGCATATCTTGTGCAATTTCTAAAAGAACAAACGTTAGCTTTAATCTTTGTATACAAATATCTCAACAAGAAAAAAAAATCTTGCTTCTTTCTTTGAGTTTTTTTATCCACCTTTAATGTCACATAAATGTGCTAGTTGTTGTTGAAATCCATTTAACTGTAATAAATAAGATGTTTTGTTTTCATCATTGTTGGAACTGAAAATATCATCAAGCAACCGGAATTTGTCATCTGTCTAATAATGTACACAAGTTAAAAAAAACCTCATCTTGTATCACCATTTTATGCGATTTTTTTTGTTATTTTACCTGTTTTCGTGCATTTTCAAGTATGGGAAGCGCGATAAATAATGGATCAACGTGTGTAATATGTCGCATGGTACCATCTAAGTATAATATTTTGTATAAGTTTAGATGTATATAAAAGGTATCAGTATAAACCAAGTGGAAGAAAGATTACCTTTGTAAAGAATATCATCAATAAGCCATGATGTTTTACGACCGACACCTGTTACTCGTTGTATTTCATATATATGCTGATGATCATCACCATGAAGATAAAGCGAAGATCGTCCTGTATAAACACAATATATTAAAATGCGTCTCTTCTCATAGCTTTAATCCGTTTTATCTTTCACTTTTATTGTCTGTCAATTGATCACGTTTGTAATGTAAATCGATTTATTTACCAGTTTGTGGGCAAGGTAATTGGATGGGTGTCAAACTTTCCAAATCTTTAAAAAAAAGGGGTAATAGGGATTTTGTGTTAATACAAAAACTCCAACGTATAAAATATTGATAGCAATATGTGAGTACCATGGTGATTTGAGTGAGTCAATGCTACAAACTTCGTGTTGTTGGTCATTGTCTTAGAAGCGCACGTCCAAAAAAAAAATTTCGTTCCTAGGCAACCGGAACGGAACCATTTTTTCCCTCCTCGCTTTTGCTGCCACAGGCAGCAAAAGCAATTTTTGGCTTATGGAAGTGCTATGATTTCTAGTACTTTTTACATAGATAAGTAGAAGCTTCTTTTATAGACACTACCCTTTCAGGTCTCTTTTCTTAAAATTCCAAATATCTATATTGTAATCTCATTTATTTATTTTCAGTATGTTCCTTACCGATTTTTAAGGTTTCTGATAACAACACATCACAGCATATTATAACAATAGATCGGAGAGCAATTTTGTTTTTTTTAGCTCTTTCCGATTCTCCTCAGGTTAAGGCGGATCCTCCAAAAACCTCGACCAAATCATCTCACTATCTTCCTTTAGTAGCAACCACAATTACAAATTCCTCAACAACATTTGCAGCATGCTCAACATCCAAAAATTCTATGGTGGCTTCTCACCCAAATGCTTCTAAACACTCAACCGTTAAACTTCTTTCCCTTCGCTCTTATACTCAGACATCAAGTGGGCAACGAATTACAGATCACTCTACACCCGACCTCGATTGACTCACTTGATTCATCAACTGTATCCTTCCACACTAATGGTAATCCTGATGATATGTATTGCCGTGGCTCAGAAGAATACGGTGTTCTACTGATAATGTTACTAAAGACAGACTTGGACCGAAACTTTTTTATAATAAAGTTTGTTTGGCGTTTCCCGTTGAAGTGGGCTTAGGTGCATCAATCATTAGGATAATGGTCGTATTTTAGAGGCAATTTTGAATTCAACCGAAGCCTGTGAACAAGCTTACATTACATCTCTTGCAGTTTCAGGTTCAATAAGTCAGTTCTATCCTCATAATCAGGTTATTGGAATTCAGTTAGAAAAGCTCTCAATTGTTTTGAAAGATAAATTAGAAATAGGGTTCCCGACTTGCCTCTCCCCGTATGAGAACGCGATTTATATGTCTTTATATAAGAACCGAGTGAGGGTTGGGTTGGTGTTCATGGTTTCACTATTTTAAGGCGACTGGTAGATTAACAGTATGGGTGAGCATAGGATGTCTTGAGGTCCTTCGGAAAAAGGGATACCAGCGTTGTTCTTTTGCAACATGGGCAGACATAGAAGAGGGTTATAGATACCACCATGAAGCCATCCATACGTACTCTCAATGGTCGTCGACCTCACCGTTGATGTTTCAACTGTACTAAAACACATCGTATTGCTATTACTTGTCCAATACCCCAACAATTCACTTGGGTATTAAAAACGTAGAATTGGGGCGAATGGTAATACCGCTCAAATATCTCAGTACACTTCTAAAGAAAAATTAGAAAACCCCAAACAGAATAAACATTCTAGTAAAAACATTAGCACGGCTAGAATGATTTGTACATTGCATTATTCTTCCATCCCTGTGCATATTGATACTACTAACAGCCTTGGTTCGATATCCTTAGTTAAGAAGGGTAGTTATTGTTGTTTTGCAAGGAAGGGGAGAAACTATCCTATTTATACTAGTTATTTGATTATCTATTCCTTTAATCCAGTCTCGGGTAAAATCAAATCTAATTCCAGGTAAAGTCTTATATGTGGTTACAAATAAAGACGAATTTCATTAGGCAGATGTAAACTTAATTATCTACTCTTTGTTTAAAACCTCTGGTGATAGTAATTTGATTATCTTTATATTGAATATTATGTACTATTTTCACTTTTGGTGTTACTCCGTAATAAAATTTTAACATCACCCGGTTATTTATATATAAAAAAAGAAACTTCTGGTAATGATTTATTTCTGATGTTGATAAAAATATGATACTGATAAAAAAATAAGAGAGAGAGAGAGAGAGAGAGAGGTAACCCGAAAAGAGGGGCAACAATATATGTATAAAAGGACTCTTGTAGAACACTGTAGCAGGTGAAGCAGCATTTGATACAACTGTTTCTAACATCACATGATAAAACACCACTAATATAATAGACAGTTCATTAAAAATTATTTTCCTTGTATGGATTAGGCTTTTGTTTTGTTGTGCTGGAACTTCATATTCTTGAACATCCTTGAAATGAGTAACTAATCTATTGGCCGATGCTATTGTAAGTTTTTATTTTTAAAGTTTACCAACAAGTTGTCGAAACGTAGCCCCCCCAGAGGGGTTGACACGAGGCGACGCAAAGAGGCGCGACCTACGAAGCTGCGAAGGTGACAAGGCTCTTCACAATCAATAAAAATTTAAAGATCTTACACTTGGTAATTTCGTTATGAAACACAAAGAAATAATTGCCAATACTATCAAGCCGGCGAAGATTTTCGCACTCATTGGTCATTGTTGTATGGGAATTGCTACGGACACTCCACTTTTTCCTTACGGACACCCCACTCTATTTTTAACTTTGAACTTGTTACACTGTGCGACAAACAAAAATATGATTATAGAAATTGAGTGGTAATAAATAAACAGT